>NMXN01000007.1:649461-995960 GCA_002851775.1 Verticillium isaacii | reverse complement strand
TTGGCGTGTGGGCAATTAATCGGGGGGGGGGGGGGGGGGGGGGGGGGGGGGGGGTACTAAAATAGGTGTGGTCGTGATCATAAGATAGGCATAGCAAGCGGAATAGGAAGGCTGATGGAAGGGGACGGGGGGACGGCGGATTTCAGGTGGACCGTGAGCTGAAGGCTGAGGGCCGGCGGCTCGAGGGCGAGATTGGGTGTCCTGGAGATGGATGGCCTGGAGGAGAGGAGGCGACAGCAACGGTGACGGTGACGGTGACATGGCAGTGGCATGACGGCGACGGCGACGGCGACAGCGGCAGCGAGGCTAGGAGAGTGAGCAAACAGCATTGTTGATTGCGTCTCTGTTGATTGGCAATTGCCGTGCGGCCGGGCGTGTCTTGTCCCAAGGCAAGGGGAGACCGTGATGACACAATGTTTTGTTTGTGCAACATGCATGCCACCTGCCAGGCGTCGGACGGCACAGGTGGGCGGGCAGTCTCCCAGTCTCCAGCAGGAGTAGGCAGGGAGGTGGCAATGACAGGCGGTGGCAGTGGCAGGCGGTGATTCAGGGGCCGCACAGCGGGCGAGGCGCGGGTTCCTGGATTGTGCATCTGGCAGATGCGCTGATGCAGGTACGGCGGCGCTAGACCTCGATAGAGCAAGGGGTGTCCGGGAAGGGGGGGGGGAGGCCATCATGACGGACGGCTCGATTCGGACGGGCCCCTATCTGCTGTGGTGGCATCCATCTCTGTTTCAGTGCGGGAGAGAGGGTCACGATGGTTGCAGCCGGGCCATTTTCCCAGCCTAATGCGATGGCAGTCTTGCAAAGGCCCGGGGCATGCGGACGACGGGAGATGAAGTCGATGATGGATGGGACGGATTTAGGTAAGCAGACGCTGGAAAGGTGGGCGGACAGAGGGGGCCAGAGGGGGGCCGTAGAGGACCGTAGAGGGCCAGAGAGGACCCTAAATGGGCCTAAATTTTCAGCAAT
The DNA here is from genome assembly GCA_002851775.1 of Verticillium isaacii. Classification (NCBI taxonomy): domain Eukaryota; kingdom Fungi; phylum Ascomycota; class Sordariomycetes; order Glomerellales; family Plectosphaerellaceae; genus Verticillium; species Verticillium isaacii. The sequence continues at coordinate 994,988 of NMXN01000007.1, read as the reverse complement.
GTCGCTTAGCTAATTTCCCGGCAGGGCCACTCGTGTCCACTGATTGGACCCCACCACGACATCCCTGCGCTTGGATTCAACGTCGGTTCGTCTCTGGTCTCTGATCTCGTCCCCCCTTTCCACGACATCCCGGCCCCTCCACATCCAAGGCCCATCAGTCCTGGCCTGCTGTCCCTACTGCCTGGGCTTCGTTCGGGCCTTGGACCGCTCACCCACACGACTCGCCCCCCAAATCTTGGTCAATTAAACGCCCCTCCGCTGTCTCTGCCATCCGTTGGCCGAACGCCCCTCTCCGCCCGATCGAGGACCCAGCGTCCCTAGGGAACCAAGCCCCCAAGCCCCCGGTTGACTCGCCGTCAATGCGTCCAGCTGATGAGCGCCCGCCCTCCATCGACCTGACCTGGATCGCGAGCTAACCTCGCATCCTCGAGTTGCCGGCGCCGTAACCTGTAGGGGCTCCACGTTCGACCTGGGGAGGGGGGGGGGGGAGGAAGACACCCACGGGCGCCAGACCCCGGTTCGCTAGCATGAGAGATGGGCAGGCTGACGACGAAGGATAGGGAAGCTGGGAAGCCAGGTCAGCGAGCAGGGGGGTCGTTCGTACCCTGTTTGATGTACCAGTGTACAGGCCGTCGATACGATGCGGTACTTGCGCAGCACAGCACTGGACAGGATTGGACTGGACTGGATCAGAACTGGACGGGAGCCCTGGGAGCACTGCAGACCGCTGCCACGCAGACCCCCTCGTACCGGCCAGTGCCGCCTTCAGATGAGGGCATCTCCCTATTCCCTGTCCGCCAACTCGCCAACTCCGCCTAGTCTCGCCCCAGCCATGGCAGGGCTCCTCTCCGAGCGACTGAGCACCTCCACGGCTGGGGCGAGACTAGGCGGAGTTGGCGAGTTGGCGGACAGGGAATAGGGAGATGCCCTCATCTGAAGGCGGCACTGGCCNTACGATGCGGTACTTGCGCAGCACAGCACTGGACAGGATTGGACTGGACTGGATCAGAACTGGACGGGAGCCCTGGGAGTACTGCAGACCGCTGCCACGCAGACCCCCTCGTACCGGCCAGTGCCGCCTTCAGATGAGGGCATCTCCCTATTCCCTGTCCGCCAACTCGCCAACTCCGCCTAGTCTCGCCCCAGCCATGGCAGGGCTCCTCTCCGAGCGACTGAGCACCTCCACGGCTCGACGGCCGCCCAGCAAGGAACACCCCCCCCCCCCTCCCCCCCCTGGCCAGCGAGCAGCCGACAGACAATAATAACATCCCGGCCCTCCACACCTGTCCCCCCTTCCTCTTCTTTTTCCCTTCTTCTCTCCTCACGAACACATCCGTCAATGAGTTGATCGCCATCAACAGAGCTTCGTCCTCTCGTCACCCCCTACCTCCTCCTAATCTTCACCACCGCTTCACTCTTTCAGCGGGCATTCGTTCCAAGCAACGCCGAAAACTCGAAAAAATACCCAAATCCAGCTTCTCAGCTTTAATTCGATTCCAGTCAACATGAAGGGTTCCGTCTTCATCGCCGCGGCCGCCGCCGCCGGTGTCAGCGCCTCCGCCGCCCACCGCCACGCCCACGGCCTGTTCAAGAGGACCAACGGTACCGAGGTCTGCCTGCCCGGCTGCACCACCATCTACACCACCATCTACGGCGAGCCCACCCGTACGTCTCTCCCCTGCGGCTGCCCGGGGACCCTCCTCGAGCAGCCGATGCCCGTCGCGCGCGCAGAAAGACTAACGAGCGTCCTCAGTGGTGCCCAACCCCCCCAGCCCCAAGCCCACCAGCGAGGCTCCCCCTCCTCCTCCTCCCAAGCCCACCTCGACCTACGTTCCCGACGTCGAGCTGCCTACTCCCGTCCCCGAGGTCTGCGAGACCCCCGGCGAGTACACCTTCCCGGCCACCACCATCACCGTCGAGAAGACCACCACCGTCTGCGCCCCGGAGACCACCCGCATCCCCGTCGGCACCCAGACCTACGGCGGTGTGACCACCATCGTCGAGAGCGCCACCACTGTCGTCTGCCCCTACGCCACCGAGAAGACCACCGACGGCGTCGTCACCAGCGTCATTGAGACCACCACCTACGTGTGCCCCGAGGCCGGCACCTACACCATCGCTCCCACCGTCACCGTCTGCGAGGAGGAGCAGGATGTCGTCTACCCCACCATCACCACCGTCGTCCCCGGCACCTACACTCGCCCTGCCGTGACCACCACCATCACCGAGGAGCACGTCATCGTCGTCTGCCCCTGGACCAGCGAGGAGCCCAAGCCCACCCCCACCCCCGTCTACGAGGAGCCCAAGCCCGAGACCCCTAAGCCTGAGGCCCCCAAGCCTGAGGTGACCGAGGCCGCCGAGCCCACCCCCACCCCCGTCTACGAGGTCCCTGAGGCTCCCAAGGAGACCCCCAAGAAGGAGACCCCTAAGAAGGAGACTCCCAAGGAGACTGACACCCCCAAGATTGGCGGTGGCAAGGGTGACCACTGGGCCATCACCTACACCCCCTTCAGCCAGGACGCCTCGGGCTCTTGCAAGACCTCCTCCGAGGTCGACGCTGACATCGCCGTCATCAAGAAGTCTGGCTTCGACACCGTCCGCGTCTACTCCACTGACTGCTCCACCCTCGAGAACGTCGGTGCCGCCTGCAAGAAGCACGGCCTCCGCATGATCATCGGCATCTTCGTCAAGGACACCTGCAACCCCAACGCCCCTGACGTCAAGGAGCAGATTGACACCATCAACCAGTGGGGCAAGTCCGGCAACTGGGACATGGTCGACCTTCTCGTCGTCGGTAACGAGTGCATCTTCCAGGGCCGTTGCGACGCCAGCTCCCTGAAGACCCTCATCGTCTCCGTCAAGGAGCAGTGCGGCGCCGCCGGCTACTCTGGCCCCTACACCACCGCCGAGACCCTCAACGTCTGGGAGCAGAAGGAGGTCGCCGCCGCCCTTTGCCCCGTCATTGACATCATCGGTGGCCAGATCCACCCCTACTTCAACGCTGAGGTCGCTCCCTCGGATGCCGGCAAGTTTGTCAAGAACCAGCTCGACATCCTCGAGAACGACATCTGCGGCTCCAAGCCCGCCCTCAACCTCGAGTGCGGCTGGCCCACCGGCGGTAACGCCAACGGCAAGGCCCAGCCCGGTAAGGCTGAGCAGGCCGAGGCCATTGCCTCCATCCGCGAGGTTGTTGGCGAGAAGACCGTCTTCTTCTCGTTCCACAACGACGAGTGGAAGGACCCCGGCTCGTGCGGCTGCGAGCAGTCCTGGGGCTGCGGCGACCTCTTCTAAGCGCGCGCGCCCTCACCACGCCACGCCCTTGAGGACTTCGCCTTCCCCCGTTTCCATAATCCATGTCGACACATAGCCAAATACCGACTGTTATTTACAACCTGTCCCTGCCCTGCCTGCCGTCCATAGCTCCTCGCTCGCCATGTACATGAAAGAACACCTCACGTTCCCCCGACGACACGCCTTTGTCTTGAGCGACCTTTTACCCCTCCAAACCTCAACCTCTCCCGCTGTGCGCAGCAACCTCGGACACCCTCGCGCTTGGATGACACGGGCAACCCACTCTGCATTTTTTCCGTTTTATTGTTTCGGTAGTCAAAGCATGGGAAGCGCTCCCCCCTTCGAAATGATTTATTGCATTGAACAAAGCTGCCTAGTCCGTCGCGTCCAGGGTCGCCGTGCGCATCGTGTATGGGACGAGGAGAAGAGGGGAGCTGTGTCCACCATACGACGAAGACGTTCGTTCCATTTGCCTTTTGTGTCACATCTTTGGAGCATATGCATGTTGTATCTTAGTAGTAGTGTCTATTACGGATCGTGAAGCCGGCTTGCCTGGCTGCTGAATCCCTGTCAATCTGAGCTAGGTTTGCCGTGAACTGTGCTACGTGCTCCGCCGAGGTCATGCGTGGTGATATAATATGGCGTGATGATGGATGGGGATGCTTTGCCGGTACGATCTTCGGATCGGCCTGTCGTCGCTTACGATTCGATGTATCTTATGCTATCCGACCGTGTCCGCATCGCGGCGTCTCGTTTGACGCCTGATGGATGATCTATCAACGGATCAGGAGGACCTGGGGCCTTGCGCACTACTGCCCTTCGGCCAACTCGGCCGTGTCATGTCGAGCTGGACACCGAACGAGGCCTGTTGTCAGGGCATGCAGTATCGTGGATGAGAAAACAGAACCCACAGTCTGGCGTCACGCGAAGGCCAGGCATCTCTTTGTCATGCCCATATCATCGACAGGGCCTCAATGTTGCTCCCCGGGCTGAGCCCTCCTCGTTTGTAAAGCGAGACGGTAGAAAATGGCCATCACACATTTCTTTTCCACACGATCCTCATCACAGCAATGGCGATATCCGGGCCTGACACGGCATCCGTGCACATCACATAGTCGGCGTCATGCTAGGCACACGCACCGCTGGCATCGTGTAGTCATTGGACTGAGCCCGCGAAGAATTACCGCAGTGTGGTCCATCCATTTCATAACATACCCACGCCAAAATTAATGCTGCATGTTCGTATCTCGTGTACCCCGTGCATGTGTGCTCCCCCTTCCGATGCATCCCTCTAGCCAGTCCCCCGCTATGCATGCCTTTCGCGCTGCGCACCATTCAAAGAACTTCAAGATACGACCAAAAATGTTGCCTCGGACAAGAAGGGAAGAAAACAAACCAAGAAATGAAGAAGAATCGGAGACCGCCTAAATCAGGCAGACAGCAGAACCTGAAGCTTGCGACTTTAGGCGTGCTTCACCCAGCTCTTCCATATGCAAAAATATTGCACGCCTCTCATCAGTCGTCTTTTCTCGTCAAGCGTTGCGTCGTATGTGCTCGGGTATCATGCTAATCGCTTCAAAAAGGCTCCATGTCGTCCCAATATACTCGTGTTCGTGGGCCCAGTGGCCCCCCGCGCCGCAAACCCCCGTGGGTGGTTTCGTCGCTATGCAACGCAGCCCGTTCCGGCTGCCGCCACATTTCACCCATCGGACTCATCCGGAAGGTGTCCTGGTCAGATTTGGAGCCGTAGTTGCACCGCTCAAACTGGATGAGGCCACCCCGGTGCCGATCTGTACACAATACATTCAGGTCGTTACCGTCGTCCGTGAAGCCCACGCCACCAATCTCGCCGAATATGTCCATGGTCTGCTTGTGGCGGAAGGTCCGCGCGTTGATGATGTTGACAAAGTCCGCCTCCTCCACCGCGACAAGCACGGGAGGCCCATTACCGAGTGGAGAGAACCGCAGACTGCGAACACTGGCCAGCTCCGACCGAATCGTGGCCACAGGGGTGGCTTTACCGCGTGCGTTGGTCCATCGACGGGCGTCCCATATCTTGACGCTCTTGTCCTGTGCCGCAGTGGCTACAGTCCAGCCGTCCTCAGACCAGGCACACGCGAAGCCGTGATCGCGGTGACCAGCAAGCCATTGAAGAGGATCGCCCGTGTCGGCGCATGTTATCATGACCGTGTTACTGTCGCCGACCATGACGCGCAACCGACAGTCCGGTGACAGCGCGGTGCAGTTCATGGGGAAGGCAAACTTTTTGTCCAGTACGAACTTCTCCGTGGCCATGTCCATCACTCGGAAGCCCTGGTCATTGGAGGCAAACGCAACGACAGGACCACCCGACTGGCGAGACTCTTGGATCTGAAGGTGGTTTGTGATGCCACTGCTGTTACTGGTCACCTGGCCCTCCGTGAACTCCCTGTCCTGCGAGTGAACATTGCGCATACAGTACTCTCCGTTGAAGGTGCCTACGACAAGCATGCCATGCTTGGCATCAAGCGTTGAGACCTGCACATTCTGCATGTCCTTGAGGTCCATGGCCACTTCGGTATGGCCAGAGAGTGGGTTTACCCGGTGGATGACCTTGTGGCCGGGGTAAAACGCGTGGCTTCGGTCGGCGCAGGCCAGCACGTTGCGGAGCTGGAAATGTGCCAAATGAACGTTTCGTCGTATATACATACGCCGGAATCTGTAGTAATTCTCGTTACTGGGGATCCTCCCGTCAAACGGACGCTCCTAGACGTCGCAAGTCAGTTGTGACAGCAGGATAAGAATCGTTCGAACCACTCACATGCCACTTCTCCGAGTCGACCCTGTTGGTGTAGTTCTTGTATGTGAGTTTCCGTCTCTCACGGGCAGAATCTCGTGGGACACCCATGTCCTCCCAGTCCAGACCCTGGAAGTCCATTCCTTCGCCATTGAGTTCCGCGTAGCTCATTTGCGAGGGTCTGGCAGCCATCTGGGTGTCGGCTCGCTCCATCCACGGACCTGGCATGCTTGACGAGCCCCAGCGGTCACTGAGGGTCCACAGTCTGAGAAACTCATATAGACCGTGGTTTTCCGGACCAAGAGAAGTGAAATGAGTCGTGCTGAAAGCGCCCAAGTGCGAGGTAAGGTCCGATGGAGGCCCGGTAGGCACGCTCAGACTGCTGGTCGCTGGCTGAGAGGCGGAAGCGTGAGGTGACGTGAGGAGGGAGACGTTGTCCGGGCCCAGGCTGACTTGAGGAACCGGATGGTTGGGAGTCTGAGGCAGGACTACGTGAGGGGGATACTGAGCACCAACGTGCGAGAGAGGTTCCACAGCGGGATCTTGGTTAGCTGCTCCGAGCAACGTTTCGAGGTGAGGGTCAAACAGCGCCATGTTGAGATGAAGAGGTTGAATCGCCGGGGCGTCGTCAGCTACAGCGGCGGCTGTGGGGTCCAAGTCCAGCGACGGACCCCCTTCGGTGACAGCTATGTCGTGCTCATGGTCCGCTTGAGATTCGTGTGCCTCGCTGGGCTCCGGTGTGAGATCCTCAAAGGCCTGGGCGCTGGTGGTATTGGCAAGACAGAGAGACGGGGCGACGGGGGAGAGTGAGGGCATGGGGGTAAGGTAGGAGGGGGTGGCGAGGGGCGAAGCATCCGCCTGCGCTACGCTCTGATGTTGGTGGTGGGTTAGGGCGTGTTGGTGATAGTCAAGGTCGCTGAGTGCCGGTGAGGTGAGCCCGAATGCATGGTGTTGGGAAGGATCGGAAGCTCCTTGGGCGTAGTAGGCATGGGAGTTTGTGGCTGGATTCGGCCGAGGACGCATCGTAATCTCCGTGGAGCTACCAAAACGGCCCTGTGTCGTTGGGAGAGCAGGACGATGAGACGAGGAAGACCATTGGAGGTCGCAGGGCGCGGCGATGGCGGAAACAAGTCGTGCCTGTTGGTGATTGTCGATTTGAGAGGGAGGCCCCTGCCGAGCTGATGTTGTCGCAGCGAGCTTAACTGGTCTGATCCGGCCGGGACGTCCTTTCACTTTTGAAGGATCTGTCTGTTCAAGACAGTGCAGTCGGCCCCCCAGAAGAGAAACGGCCAGCGCGGTTAGAGGGTTTTTGAGTTCGCCGGGGCACCCAGACTGGCACTCAAAATTGGCTGCGATTAAGCGGAGGCCTAGGACAGGTTTGATATTTGGTCGTCGTTCGTCCGGACTTTACTAAGGTTGCGGGATCGGAACCGAGACAGGTCACGTCACTGTTGCAAGAAGGTTCGTCTCGTCTCTTGGGCGCCGTCGGGGGTCTGCTTCGTTCCAGAGTGAGCCAAAGGACCGTGTCGTGGGTCGTCCGACGAGCAAGCAAGCAAGCGGAAGAGGTTCGCTCGCGTGAGGGCCCGGGGATTTGGGGGTGATGGGAGTGCGATGCGAGAGCCGGAGAGACAAAGAGACGACTGTCTGCTGAGGGACGGGACTGGAGGTTGGGGTTGGCAATTAATCAGAACGGGTCGAAGTGGACTTGGCAGGACGGGTCGGGGGGTGCGGACGGGGAAGGGGGGTCCCGGCCCACTGTCAAATGCCCACTGGAAAGTGCACAACCAGCACGGGCGACCCAGGAGGCAACGGCCAGCGGACGGACAGGCAGGACCAGCGGACGACGGGCAGGGGCAGGACAGGGGCACCCCAACACCCGTCGGCCGTGGGTGACACTGGCGCAAGGCGAGAGGCAAGGGCCTGGGACATGCCTCTTGCCGCCCCGGGACTAGCCTGTGGCATACCGACCAGGAGCCACCCGAGGGTCCACCGCGAGAGCTCCGTTGCTCCTACCTGCCGTGTGCACTCGTCCTGGGCAGGCCAGTCGTCGAGAAAGAGCCACTGTCCATCGCCAGGACAACGAACTGCCTGGCTTCGAGAGGTGGAGGGACGATCAGACTGTCCGCCTCCGAACGCCTTCTCTGTCGGTCGAGAGGAGGGGAGGGCATGGGAGGGAGAGGACAAGACAGGACAGGACGAGATAGGACAGTAGAGCAGAAGAGGGGATCCTCAGGCGTGCTTCCATTCAGGCGGATGGAAGCTGACCACCAAGCCACCCTCTCACACGACTCCAGCTCTCGGTTCTCGAACCTGTCTCAGCAATGATAACTGAGTCGTGTAACACCAGGAACCGAAAAGAAAAGAAAAAGAACTCACAGCCAGGCGCACCTTGAGCAGCCACCCGTCTCGAGAAGGCTGCGCAACGGAAGGCAGGGTCACGCAGCATGGAACGATTTCTTCCATTACGAGCAACACGACGGACGACCTTGGAGCCTCGGGCGATACCACCCACCACCCTCCTCATTCCCTCCCATGGCGGCCAAGGGCTGTCCTCTCCACACGAGTTGCGATCATCCGCCGAAACATCCATCCAGGCGGCCACCAAGAAACAAAAGTCACCTCATTCGCCCGCCCCTGCATCATCATATTCCCCTGTGCCTCGTCCGATCCGGAAATCATCCCCATGTCTGCGGAAAGGAGGGCCCACGGACGGCGCCCGATCCACCTACACTGAAGACATCTGGCAGTGGCAGACACTCGCCCCCTCCATCACCTCCTCGTGGCACCATGCACGGCGCCTATCAGGGTCAGAAACCACCGGCCAGGTCATGCACCCGCCGACAAATGCGATGCATCTTGCGCCGCTCCCTCATCATCCGCCCCTCGATTCTGTGCCCTCCCCGGCCTGCCAGCCTGGTGACCGGCGTGCTTGTCTTGGGATCTGTTGAGCGCAACGGCGAGCGGAGGCAGGACGAGGCAGGCCGGCCGTCGCCAAGGCAGCATGCTCCCCCAGGCTCTCCTACCGTACTGACCATCATCTCTCTCTGCTTCCCTCTTCCAGCAGCAGTTGCAGTTTTCTCTCTCTCATGCCTGGTCGATCACTTCCCCCCCGTCCGCCAGGAACATAGGCGACAAAACTCCCGATCTCACTCCCTCCCTCTAACGCGGCCCGCCGACCCCCCAGCCCCTGCTTCAACCCAGTCAATCCCGACCAACCTACCTTACCCAACCTTCACTCTCCAGCTCGTACAACGTCAACTCTTCCCAACCAGGCAAAGGCAGCCACCCGCCACACACACGACATCCCCTCCCAAACTCCGAGACAAGAGGCAAAAAAGCCGCAAAGGCAACTCCTCCTCCTCGTCCAGCCCGGGTACCCGCATGTCCTGCCCCGGCGCCACAAGGTCCAGCCCCGTCTGCGAACTGCCAGAGAAGGCTCCGGCTGTACGGCCGCTGGCCTGGCCTGGCTCGGTCCTCTTCATCGTCGATATAAACATAAATCGGGTGGTATTGAAAGCATGCTGGTAGGCCGCCACGCTGGCCGGCTGCCTGCAAGCGCTGACGGAACCGCCCCGCCCCGCACCGCATGCTACCTCGCGCGCGCCGCTGAAGGGGGGGGGGAAGGGGAGGGTTGCCTCACCCTCGCAGCGACGAAATGCACGTCTGAGATGTGACAGGTGCAGACCTCGTGACTCGTGCCGTGCGAGAAGTGACAGCGCCAAGCATGGGAAACATTCTCCCTTCCTCAGCCCAAGGGGGCTGAGGTAGTAAGAAGAAAATCCACGAAAATGATCGGGACCTCGGAAACTACATCACAAAAAGGAAAAAAAGAAACACAACTCTTCATATAGACCACTTCAATTGCAACCAGTCGGGCCAGTTCCCCAGCGCCCCCGCGTTTGAGCGAACTACTATCGTATGTGCTAAATACATTCGGTACAATTGTGGAGGAGGAATGAATACAGGACAGTACGCCAGCTCCGATGCTCGACCCGTGCTCCTCTCTCGACACGAATAGCAGCTATCCCAAACCCTACCAGCTAGTGAAAACGAAGAAACGTGCCCTAGGTACTCTGCCCGGCGTGCCTCGCCTTATTATAGCAGCCGGAGCGCTCCCAAACGGCAAGAGGCCCGAGAGGGGGGGCCCTGAAAAAAGATATATAACATCGCCGTCATGAAACAAGCAACACCCACACACCCCGCCCGCCCCTTGGGCGCCTTTCACTCATCTGCCGCGCGCCCGGGCTCAGGCGTCCGAGTAGTAGTCGTCGTGGTACTGGTGCCCTGGCGGCATGGACCAGCTGTTGCCCCCGCCGACGACGTTCTCCTTGGAGCCCCAGTAATTGGCCTTGGAGCGCCTCTCGCGCTCGAACTCGGCCCAGCGCTTCATGGTGATCTTGCTGCTGTCGAACTCGCCCTCGTACTCGAGGCCGGCCTTCTTGGTCGTCTCGCCGGCCGTTTTTCGCGTGTCGCCCCACGAGAAGTCGTCAAACTTCCAGAAGGCGTAAACGGGGAGGACAAAGTTCCACACGGGCAGCGAGAAGAGGTAGATGATCATCCACACGAGGTACGACCACGAGTGCGCGGTGATGACGATGAGAACGGCGGGGAGACCGAGGATGAGAGCCAGCAGGATCAGCGGGATGATCTGGACGGGTTTGTTGATGATCGAGATGATGACTGGACGGGACGATTAGCGCCGGGGCACAGTAAAAACAATGCACAGGGGAGATACATACCGACGTAGAAGGTGAAGGCGATGGCGGCGGGCAGGACGAGAGTTCCCATCAGCTCGACGAACACAATAAATTGCATGCTGAAGCAGAACGTGCCGCAGAGATCCCGAACCAGGACGAGCTCCATAAGGTTGTGGATGGTCGAGTTGATCCATCGTCGACGCTGCGACAGGAGAACCCAGAACGTGTCGGGCACGGTCGTCTTGCACACGGCCTGGGGGACGAACACCTGCTTGCGCTTGGGGAACGTGCGCAGCATGAGTGTACTCAGGTAACGATCCTCACCGAGCAGCAGCAGGTTCTTCTTGTGGAGCGTGTCGACGACGTTCTCCGAGTAGTGCTCGACAACGTCGGGGTTGGCAAGGATGGGCACCCAGTAGTTCTGGGCCCCCTTGGGCGCCTTAATGCGGTACATGCAGAAACAACCGGGCAGACAGGTGACACCGCCGAAGACGGACTCGAAGGACTTGGCGAGATGGTGGGAGATGAAGTACTCGAACACCTGGATGGCGGACACCCAGCTGTCGCGCTTGTTGGCGATCTTGGTCTCGCCACAGAGACCCATAATCTCAGGGTCCTTAACCATGGCGGACAGCATGTGCGTGAGACTGTCGGGGAAGACTTTGGTATCGGCGTCGACCATGAGCACGCACTCGTAAAAGTCGGGGGATATGCCCGTCACCTTCCAGAGACCGTTGAACATTTCGTACTCGAGCTCCGTCATGCGCTCGTCGAACATAACCTTCTGGAGGAACGACATGAGGATGATCTGACTGTCACGCTTTCCACGGTTGCCTGGCTTCGACTTGGAGGCTTCATCAGGGGTTCCGCACTTGACGACGAGCATCATAGGAACTCGCTGCTGCTTGTCGACGGGAATGGCCGACTTGGTGCCGTAGTCGTAGAAGCCGCAGTAGACCTTGGCCATGTTGTGACGCTTCGAGCCGCTGGCCACCGCGACGTACGAGAAGGGCTGGACTTCCTCTGGCGGCATCGTGTGGTCCTTCATCATAGCAAGAACATAATCCGGGGTCGCCATGTCTTCGCCGTGGCCCTTGATGATACCATCGCAGATAGCGATGATGACCTTGTGACTGTTGGGGTAGTCGGTCGTGGCGATCGAGTCGAAAGTGGTGCGGATACCGAGAGCGCCCTCAGAGTAGGCGGTGACGAGGCAGATGGTGTGGGCGAGCGGGAAGCCGTAGGGCATCCAGTCAGAAGGCGGCTGAGGAACGACGGCCTCGTGGATGAAGCCCGCCGGGCCGGGTCCCTCCGATGGGGCGGCGTTGCTCGCGTAGGGGTCAGATCGGAGGAAGCTGCTGCGGCTGTCGTTGCCCTGGCGGTACATGGAGTTGGGGTGCAGGAGCTGACCGCCGCTGCCGCCGGAGCTGGCCATCGTGGTCGGCACGCGCTTGTTCGAAGAGCCCCTGTCCGGTCCGTACACGGTTGAGAAACGGGAGGTCGTCATGAAGGTGCTTCCACGCTTGCTGCTGCGGTCCGAAGTAACGACGCTGCTCCCGACGTCGCCAGTGATCCTCGCGGGCGCCTGGTAGATGTCGTTGGACCAGTCCTCGATCTGCTGGTTGCGCTTCCGCTTGTCACTGGACTGCGAAGTCTTCGCGGCGGCATAGTTGCGACTGATGAACCACTGGAAGATGATGGCCAGGATGAAACGGGCTCCTACCACGGACAGAATGAGGGCGAGGAAGACGTAGAGCACGACGCGCGAAGCGATGCAACCGACGGTGACGGTATCGATGGATCCGACCTTGATGATCTCCTCGAAGCACTCGGCGATCTGCTTGTCGCCAGACGACTGAAACGGCCGGGTGACATCGCGGCCGCGGAAAGCCTTGTTGGCGGCAGAATCGGTGTCTCGGAGCTCCTCAAAGCGTTCGGGGATGGTGACCTGGCTCGAGTTGAACCAGTGAAGGAGGTCCAGGTCGAGAACGTTGCCGGAGTAGACGATGAGGTTTCGAGAGCTGTTCTTGATGTCGTCCCAAGTAAAGTAGACGTCGGCAGACTTCTTGAGATCGAGGTAGAAAGCATTGCGCGATTTCTCCGTTGTGTGGCACGAGTATCCCAGGTAGTACGGGATCGTCAGATTCGGCTTGGTCTTGCCGTCCTGGTTGAAAGTCGCGCAGGGGAAGTACCAGGCGAGGTCGCCGTCGCTGTTTGTTGGCACATCCGAGTCAGGCGCCGCTTCGATGAGACCCTTGCAACGCCCGTTGACGTTCTGGAACAAGAAGCTGCCATCCTTGCCGCTGTTCTCCATCTCAGGCACGTCGTACAGCAGGTTCGCACCGGACTTGCCCCGGGGCACGGGAATGCCTTCGGCAGGGGGGTGTCCGGACCTCGTCAGGTCGTAGGCCGTGCCGTGGAAGATCATGTAGCCATCTGTGACCTCGTTGACTCGCATGCGGTCGGGGGGCGAGCCGCACACGACAGCGGTGAAGCCGAAGGTGATGAAGCCCACGCAGCCCATGATGAACAAAATGATGCTGATCAAACCCATCTTTTCCCTCCAGGCTCTCTGCTCAGCCTTCGACCGCTTGCCGCAGCACTTGAGTATGAAGTCGGGGCACCAAAAGGTGACGATGGCGCAGTAGACGTTCCAGAAGCTGGGAGGTCTGATGGTCTCTTGAGGCGTGGTCCGCTTCTTCGCAGTCTTAGTGATCTTGCCGGACTTGTGTCGCGAGATACGCTTGGCGCTGCTCCGCGGGGCCTTCTTCTCCTGTTCGCCGCTGTTCGGCCTGCTGCCCTGGCCGCGCGGAGGCGTCGCGTCGGACACACCGTCGAGTGTCTGGGACCGGCTGCCGGAGACATCGGTGGTGGCCTCAATGTCCTCGGCAATGGGGTCGTTTCCGGTGGCGGAGGGCATGGTGCTCATGTTGGCGGCATGTTTCCTGTAGTGATAGTTGGGGTGGTCCTTGTCGATCCTGTTCCTCTCCGGCCTGATCAAACTCCTCTTTCGCTGAAAGGGCTGTTCGGCGGTAGTAGGCCGCTCCCCGGTGGGTGAGAGAGGCATGTTCTCTACGAAGCTATTGTTAGGCGAGGGGATCGTGTCTGCGAAGGAGTTCGCGGAGAGCCCACGTTGATGAGTCGGTCGTCCTCCTTCCACGGGGTAGTAGCTCGAGGCCTCGATGTCGGCCGGGCGTTGGCGTCGGGACTGCGATTGCCTGTAGGCGTTGCGGTGTTCGGAGGGACTGCCTCCTGGCCGCTCGGGAAGAGACATCGTGCTGGCCCTGGGGAAATAACACAGTCAGCTCGTTTCATCGGTCGTCGGCAGGAATGCGATGCGCAGTCGCATTCCCGGGTTTCGGGAGAGACTTCACCCTTTCGGGAGAGGCGAGCGTGGCGTGGACGCGCGTGGGTGAGATGGGAGGGGATGGAGATGTTCGGGAACGAATGCGGTGCCGAAGGACCGGCGGGAAAGGGGAGAAACGAGCGAGGGGTGAAGTCGCTTGGAATGACACCTCACGACGTCAAGGAGTGCGGCGTCGGGATGGTGTTTGTGATGTCTGACGGGACACAGACGGCAGGTGAGGTACTCACAAATGGAATGGTTGTTATGGGGGGCGGATGGATGGGCCCTGGCTGGCTGGCTGGCTGAGCAGGCTGGCCTTGGTTCGTTCCCCCCAAGACAGGATTTGTGGATGTGTTGGCGTGAGGGAAGACAAGGCAAATGTACCCCTGCTAATTGGGCGGGGGTTCCTTGGGAAACGAGTGGCCGTGCAGCGCTCCCAGTGGCTGCACCTTGATTGCGCTCCTCTCGCCTTGCCGGGCAGACGAGATCAGAGTCAAGCAGAGGGCGAGGGCGATCGGTGCACCGACCCTGAGAACCGGTTTCTCAGAACAAGTAGGCAATCCCGTTCCGTTGTCTCAACACCCTGGGATGGATCCCTTCTGGAGGAGCACCCCGAGTGCTGTCGATCGCGGCGCCCAAGTCGGTCGATGCGAGTCGATGCGAGGCGATGCGACGCAGTCCGTCGCCAGGGACAACAGAGGCGCGATCAGAGACAGGCTTCGTAACGGGCGAGCGGTTCGACCGTTGGGTCAGGTCGGTTGCGGCGATGAGACGGCGAGCCTTTGCTCTTTTCGTGTGGTGTAGTGCGAGGCGGCTGAGTCGGGTTTCGATCGCGTGCCAATTTCGAGAGACAAGGTGGCGGACGGGACCGTGGGATTGGAACTGGAGCGGGAACGAGAGAAACGGCGACACCGGGCCTTGCTTGGGCTTTGCCGCACGAGGAACAAAAAAGCGAGAGTGAGTGAGTGAGTGAGTGAACAGGTGGAAGTTCAGTTGGGCTAAAGGCGGGAAGGAAAGGGGTGGGAAAGAGAAGAGAGCGCCTCGCCACGAAAGGGGATTCTGCTTTTCTTCACCCCTCGAATGATGGGATGGGGATAGAGAACTCGAGGGAGGCAAAGCACTCTCTGTTTGGTCTGGCGGCGGTCGAGCAGGCTCGAGGGATGGGCGGGAAAGGGGGCTAGCGTAGCGACCTGGCTAACCAGCTGGCTGAGTCGACGATGGATGGGATTTCGGGTGTGGATGCTGCTGCAATGAGGCAAGCCTCGACTGCCCGGCCAGTCCGCTGGTGTTCTGGGCGCGCCTCGAATCACACACATCCGGCCAAGGTACCTTCAAAGTACTGGCTCCACCGCGAGGACTGCTGCTGGAATGCAAATCCAGGGGGCCTCATCCACTGTGGCGAGACCGTCGAAGCCTCGTGTCCTGCTGCCGACGCATCACTCAGCGCATCATACGAATGATGGGATACCTCTGAGGGACTTGTCTCCCCCACCTGCAAAGCATTTTTGCATTGGATCGCAGCGGCGCCTGGCATCACAGAATACGGTGCTAAGATCGACCTGCATAAGGCCCCCAGGCCCTACATATTTCCAAGCTCCGACCCATGTTGCCCCGTCGACAGCTCACTGGCTGACCTTTCCTTCTCTGAGCTTGGTCCCGGCTCACGCAGACGGTCTTACAACACGCATGGTGATGATGGTGATGATGGCGAAGAACGTGAGCAATACGACATGATGTTCCTAACCTAGCCCAATCCGCATATGCCTGGCGGATGGACGTGCTGAGGGGTACACTAATAACAAGTCAAAGGTGTCACAGCCCAGCTCAAGAATGCAGTTCGGAGGAAGGGATCGATCGCCAGCCTCCCCCTCCATGTTGTCTGATACCCATGTGCCCTGGATGGAATGCAATGCCAACCTCGATGGGACGACAGCCCCCTTCCAGGCCTCCCTCGTCGTCTCCTCGCATTCATGCGCTTCACCCTCTTTTTGCCTTCCCTCAAATTAAGGTAGGAGAAGTCTCAATACTGGCACATGGCACCGAGTTGTGCAGTGTGGGTGTTTCGCGAGCCTCCCTCGTGCGATCCCTTCGAACTCCAAGTCGCACCCTTTCACATGAGGGTTACAGCCGCTGTCACGACGCCTGCCTGCCTACCTGTCTGCAGCTGGCCCGGGGACCACAACAGCCACGACAGTAGTCCACAGTTTTTTTTTTCTTTCGTCTTGCTTGATTCAGCCCTCGTTTGCGCTCCGAGGTAACTCACCGCTGGGTGTTTCTCGCCTGGCGCTTGACTTTGCGCATGCGTGAGACGTCTTGTGCGACGCTGCGTTGGGAAGACACTGTCAAGTCATGATCCAGGTGGAGCCGTGGTCGAAAAGAAAGCACCCGTCCGGGCGTGAACCCTATTTCACAGCAGCTTCCGTGGAGGCGAGGACCGGACGGCCGGGCCACAGGCGGTGGTGATGGGCGGGACGGCCGGCGGAAATCCTCCAGGCTTCCGGATGAGCTACCACGGCCCGTGCTGGGAAGTGCACGCTGTGAGCGATATGAGACAAGGCCTCTTGGCTGGTCGTGGCGGCAGATTGACCACTGAAAGGGGAGCCAGCGGAGGGAGACGACCCCGGCCGAGGGGCGCATCATAAGAATACGAACGGCGCTATCGAAGAAAAGGGGTGGCCTTGTCCCCACGGTCTTGGCTCTTGCGCACAAGTGCAGTGAGGGCTAGTAACGGGTACAAGGCAGTACCTAGACCCGCGGGTTCGCGATGCCCACAGGGATGGGAGTGCCAGAATTGCGCCATCACAGCAAACTTCCAGGCAATTGGCGTCGTTGAGAAAGGCGTCCGACATGCCCGCCGTCTCTATGTCCTGCGCCTGCAATAGAATTACGGCTTTCTCTGTCTCTCGCCCGCTCTCCGGGCAGGAAGCAGACCATTGACCGCCATATGGCGGGTTGAGGTGGCTTGCCAGGCAGGCGGTTTGGTCGGCTGGCACGGCGACTGAAGGAGACGGGTTGGCGCGCGCCCAGCCGCGAGTTGAAGGGCGGAGGCGGCGGATGTCGGCGATCCGGCGCTTTTAGCTTCTGGAAGGTCGAAGGTGCCCAATGTGTGCTATTTCCATCCCCATACAAGCACCCTCCAACCTGATAAAGCACTGTACCGGTACGGCCCTGTGGCCAGGGTGTGGGGGGGGGGGGGGGGGGGGGGGGGGGGGGGGGGGGGGGGGGGGGGGGGGGGGGGGGGGCAGGATGGAATTATCCAGGGATCCCGGGGCGGATGAAAAGGCCGAACAAACGGTGAAAGTGATAGTCGGTGGACTTGATGGATAGAATGGACCCAACCGCGCCGGTCTGACCCGGTCTGCCGTCCGTCCAGGACGCAAGCAGACAGAAGAAAGCAAGGCCTTACTGTTGCCGGTGATGGTGGGCTTCTTTGGAACTGACCGTCGGCCCTTGGCGCTGCAGTCTGGTCATCCGGATGGCAGAACACGGGGCAAGGCAGGCGACCGACAGATCGTGTACGAGGTTGCCCCAGCCGTGACGGGCGTCGGAAGCCTCGCATTTGACGGTAGCGCGGCACCTTGTGGCACACTGCACTGCCGTGGAGGCGGCGGTCAGCAGTACGACGCGAGGGGGGTGCGATGACCGGAAATCTTGGGACGTCGGCCAGGGTACAGCAGCCTGCGTAGCGGCATCCGTATCTGCATCTGTGAGGTGGAAGACACGGACTCAGAAGAGCGGGCTGGCGAGCTGCTACCGTCTTTTCTCGTCTTGGACGACAGCTCAGCATCTCCATCCGATCGGGTAAAACCAGGTTGAGTATTGGATTGCGCGACTGGAGGAGCAAGCCATGACAGGCATCATGTCAGCCAAGGCGTTCTCAAGGTGAGAAATTTCTCCTCGGCGAGACAAGTGCAGGTCGAGTGGAGTGGGAGGGGAGGGGCCGGGGGGCCGGGGTGGGGGGGGCGATACTGAGGGGAGGAACGACGGGGGCACTAACGAAGGGAAAGAGTGGCAGGCAGAATGGCAGGACCAGTTGGAAAAGGGCGAATGAGGTGGGTGAACGGCGTCCTGTGCCTTCCTTGAGAACAGACAGGCAACACCCAGGCACAGGGCAGGCAGCTTGCCTGTGTACCGGTACATGGGAGGTACAGGGTCTCTTCTCCCCTCACGTCAGACATGAAACGAAGTATTTCCCGTGGCCCATGTTCCCATCTCCGATCCCCCTCCCCCTCCACGGGCAGGCAGACAGGCAGGCAGGTAGGCTGAGTGAGCTCTGGGCGAGGGTCGAGGGTCAAGGGCCGAGGGTCGGTCGGTGAAGAGAAATTGGCGACAGCACGAGACAATGGCTGCGACGGGGGCGAGCGTGGCGGGGACGGAGGGAAAGCAATGAAGAGCCAAGCGTTTCCTGTTCCTGTTCCTGTTCCTGTTCCTGTCCCATGTTCCAGTTGCAGTTCCAGTCTCAGCAGGAATTCGGACAGGTCTCTTTCCATCGCCCATCGACAGAGCCAACGTGCATGAAACGGCGGCTCTCCCCCCAATCCCCATCCATTCTCAAGCCTGCCCACGTCCTAGGTCCATATCCAGCCAGCCCATCGCGATCACGGGACACGCACGAGGTAACATTCATCCCCTCTACGCCCCTCACCAGTCAACACTCCGCCAGTCGAACCGTACGCGGTCAGCACAAGCGACTGAAGCGCAAGAACAAGTCTTGGTACGTCATGATATCCCCCCTGTCCGTCTAGCACACTCCATCGCTCCATCGTGCTCTTGGTCCGCGGCGGTGGGAGAAAGGCGCAAGGTCGAGGCTCGATTCAGTCATTCGCATATCTCGTCTCCAGCCACGACGCGCTACGCAGGGCATTTTCCTACCCTAGGTACCTTACCTACCGACGGCGGGCTCCCCCTCCCTCACCTCCTCACTTTTCCATCCCACGCTCGCTGCCACTGCCACTGCCTGCCATTCGCATCCGATCCCCGAATGATCGCCCGCCCTTTCGTTAACCCTTAATTAGAGTCCGGGGTCGTCACGTCGCGTCCCTCCGTCCCCTCCACCTCACTCGTTTTCCCGGGTTACCCTACGTCGCCGTCGACACCTACCTACGCATCTGCGTCCGCCGGCATCACTCGTTGCTTTCCCCTCCGCACCACACGGCGCTGCACCGCACCACTTGGCATCGCATCGCATCTCGTTGCATAGCATTCTCTGAGCATCCATCTACAATACTTTAGGTCAGTCGCCATGTCTCCCCGCCGAGGCTGCTTTTCCTTGTCTTGTTCTGCTCTTCCTCCTCCCGCTGCTCAGAAACGACGGTCAACCGCCAACCTCCCCTGCATCGCCTCTCGGCAGGAACCCGCTCGCTGGACGAATGTCCCGTCTTCGACAGGTCAACCTCCGGTGTCCTTCATCAATGGACGGCACCGTCTCCGAAACCCCCCAAGCCTCGAATGATAACTTGTGGTCACTCGCTCCTCACCTGTGCCTCTCGGGTGCCGCGCGTACCTGCTGTCGTGCGAGGTCAGAAAGGGTCAGCTCGGGAGCCCAGGCGAAACCCACCAAAAACCCGGAACGCCGGGCGGCCTGGCAACTCAGGGTGGCTGCTGGCTGCCGCATTGACAGGTGCGCCTCTGTCAGTGACACGGCACGTCTGCCTCGCTGGGGCAGGGCTGAGTGTTCTACGCTCCCACCGCCCCGAGCATCTGCCGCCCAACCCAAGATCATGACCCCATCTACTGCCTGGCTTCAGCCCAGAGACGCCTTACATAAAACGCTCCCAGCCCAGCCCATGCTCTCTGCAACACGCGCATGGCTAGAGCCTAGTATGCATGGCGCCAAGCAGCCAGTCCCCTAGGGCAGGAAACGACCCGACCGATCTCCAGCCGTAGCCCCCCCTCTCCATCCTCCATCGCCTGGCCACCCACTTCATGCATTCTCTTCGCCGCCTCGATCATTGACTGTCCAGAGTTCGCCTGAGCAGCCTCAACTAACTGTTCTATCCAGTATCTAGTTGTTAATATCCCGGGCAGCCTTGGTCCCCCTCTCCAGGACAGCCAAAGTTCAAAAGGCTAGCT
Organism: Verticillium isaacii; assembly: GCA_002851775.1. Taxonomy (NCBI): domain Eukaryota; kingdom Fungi; phylum Ascomycota; class Sordariomycetes; order Glomerellales; family Plectosphaerellaceae; genus Verticillium; species Verticillium isaacii. Next base: position 974,806 of record NMXN01000007.1, on the reverse strand, counting down.
GGCAAACGATCGTTGCACGAGCTCCATCACTCGTTTCCCACCACCGATAATTCACAACCGCTGGCGCGCCCTTTCCACCCAGCGGAATCCATCAGAAGCCCGAAAACGAGAACAGATACTGGCACGAACCAATGCTTGCTGAGACGTCCCGGCAATAACAGCGGCCATACCACACTGCCGTCCTCCGAAGAGTCGGCGCTCCGTTCAGAAAGACGGCAACGTCGGATTCCCTTCATAGACGAAACCACGATTTCAACCCTGGCCGTCATGGCCGCCACTGCGACCTCGCCGCCCCCCGAGCCGACGAGCCCAAACACCCGCAAGCCGTTACGGCGTGCCCCTCACTCCCATGAAAGACTGGGAGTTGACAGCAAGCCCGGGCCGACCTCGCCACGCATCCGGGACGCACCCGTCTCTCCCGTGAGAGTTAACTTCCAGGCTGACAACTGGGTCCACTCCAATGCCAACATTGAGCAGGCGCACGGTGCTGCCGCGGAGTTTGTCGTCGCAGACCGAACACGGCAGCAAAGCCATCCTCAGTCACCCCACGCGCCCCAACCGCCACCACACAGCCCGATTCTCCAGTCACCGAGGAGTCCTTACAGTCAGGGCTCTCGTCCCCGGGACTATGATCGTCAGCCGCTGTCGCCCGCCTCGACGGCATCCAGCCGATACGCGCCCCAGCTGGCCAGCCCCATCGAAAGCACTTCGCCGGGAGGGTTTGATCTCGGGTTCTCCCCGGTCGACAGCTCCCTGACCACCGGTCCCGACGACATCAGTGGCATGACAGCGGGCGAATCGACGTCGCAGGACGACAACCGCAACAGTCGTGAGTCCGAGGCCACCACAAGCACAAGGCAACAACACGTCTCAAAGGAGTCTTCGGCGTCCACCAGCGCGAGCTCGATCTCCGGTAATAACGAGAACTCAGAGTGCCGCGACAATGGGTCGGGCGAGAGCTCCCTCATTGAGGGCCACATGCCGCGAAACCAGTCGGTGCCCCTCTTCCAATACCACCACCAAGAGCAATATCCCGAGCGAGTGGCGAGCGTGCCCAATGTCTCGGATGTGAGATCCGCCTCCAATCCCGATCTGGCGGCAGGTGCCGGGATCAACCGGCATTTGACGCCCAGTTCGAGCGGCTTCCTTCAGAGAGCTCCGCTTCAGCGGCCCCCGTCGGTCTACTCTGCCTACTCGGATTTTGGCGCTCGGAGTCGCTCGCCTGGACTGATGCCCGGCAACCGAGTCTCCTCCGCCCAGTCAAGGAGATCTCCAGACGTCAGACCGTCGTCCTACGCTGAATTACTGAACGTCCCCTACCCCCAGCAAGCACCAGCCCCGATCAGCTTTGACAACAACAGGCTGCGGAATGCCGTCGGCAACAACGCGTCGCTTCTCAGCGCTCAGAAGACCCTGGAGATGTATCGCCAGAATGTTAAGAAGACGACCGATCTCTCCATCCAGTACTCTTTTGCCGTCTTCCTCATTTCCACAGCTCAGGAGCAGGGTCTGGACTGGGATGAGCCCGCACGTAAGAAGAGCGATGACCAGGCCAAGGGCTCTCCCCAGGAACTTGTCAAGGAGGCCAAGCAGATTCTTCAGAAGCTGTCAAGCGCCGGCTACCCCTTTGCCCAGTACTACCTCGCTGATGGCTATGCGTCAGGCCTCTTCAGTAAGGGCAAGGAAGACTACAGCCAGGCTTTCCCTCTTTTTGTGCTCGCTGCGAAGCACGGACACGCCGAGTCTGGGTACCGAAGCGCCCTGTGCTACGAATTCGGCTGGGGATGTCGAAAGGATCCCGCAAAGGCTGTCCAGTTCCTTCGAATCGCTGCGTCGAAGAGGCACCCCGGTGCTATGACCAGGTTAGGCAAGGCATGCCTTGTGGGTGACCTTGGAGAGAAGCGCTACCGCGAAGGTATCAAGTGGATGAAACTGGCGGCGGAAGCTGCGGACTCCATCTACAACTCGGCGCCGTACCAGCTGGCGTGCTTGTACGAGACGGGCTATGGGGACGATGTCTTCAAGGACGAAACGTATGCCGCCGAGCTATTTACCCAGGCTGCCGAGCTCGCACATCCCGAAGCCAACTTCCGTATGGGGGAAGCCTACGAACACGGCAAGCTCGGATGTCCGAGAGACCCAGCCCTCAGCGTGCATTTCTACACCGGTGCAGCTGAGAAGGGCCACGCGGCCGCCATGATGGGGCTGTGCGCGTGGTACATGGTGGGCGCAGAACCCATTCTCGAGAAGGATGAGGAGGAGGCCTATGAGTGGGCTCGCCGATCTGCTGAGCTGGGTAAGTTACACCGTCTCGGACTCGGGGAACTGGGTGCTGACCTTTGAAACAGGCTTCGTCAAGGCGCAATATGCAGTGGGCTACTTCACGGAAATGGGTATCGGGTGTCGACGAGACATTCTGGAGGCCAACGTTTGGTACGTCAAGGCAGCAGACTCTGGAGACGACCGTGCGAAGCAGAGAATCGCCATCATCCAGGCCGCCGTCAGCGGCGGGACGCCGATGGAAGTCGCGCCGCCGCGGAACGGCAAGATCAAGAAGGGCGACGACAAGGACTGCATCCTCATGTGAACGAGGGGCACGAATCACAACTGATGGCACGACTCGGCGTTTCTGGACCACAACAACATCCCACCTGCATTAATGACCAAGACACCCCCTTTTCTGTTTCTTTTTTTTTTTTCAGGCCGAAAGCGACCTCTTCAACCTAGTTGGTCACACCAGAAACGCTCGGAATTGGATATCTAGTGTCAGTCATCCACAACGTTGGCCTACTCGAATCACGGACAAGACGTTGGCTGGGTTGTACCGTTTCATCAGTGGCTTGGGGTGGTATGACGGGGCATGGTTTGACTTGCACGAGACTCCCACTTTTGCGGGTTTTCCTGGGGCAGCTCTAAGAGATTTGTTTGCATGCATGGCACAAGAGGCGCGGTGGTGTAAGCATGTTTTCCCTGTTGTCGAGTGTGCGATTTCTCCTCGATGTGCGTACTCGGGCGTTTTCTGAGGGGAGGGAAGACGATTCTCATTGCTTCGACTGCATTGGTATGGGATGAGGAAACAAGACGATACGGGACAGCCACGGCTGATGCGCCGGGAAGCAGTACACACGAGGATATAATAATGGCCTGTCGCGGACGGGTTCTCTCCTGATATTGACTGCCGATTTGATGACCGAGAAATATCCAAGGTGCCCAGGTCCGGTTTCAAGCGTTGACAGCCCTCTTTCCATTCGTGATTCGCAAAGGGGGTGGGATCGCTCGGTCTCGGTCACGACAGGCGGGCCGGCGCTGCAGTCAGAGACCTGCACCGATTCGGGAACGCCGCAAGGCCTGCCTTGGCCACAAGCGACGCGACATCTGTCTGCAAATGACGCATCTGGTCCACAGCTGACAACCGTCCATCAAAAGAGTCATTTCGAACCACTGCCACGAACGGAAGGTCCACTCCGGAGCTGATCGTATATGGTACCCACATGGGGTCTGCCAGACATCAATCCAAAGCAACTTGGCGCAGCGGAAGCGCGCCGGGCTCATAACCCGGAGGTCGGACGATCGAAACGTCCAGTTGCTATCGCTATGAACTTTTGCCTTTTTCTAGTCCTGACGACACGGGCGTGCTGTTTGGGAACATTGCGCTTTCTTGTCTCATTTTATTTTTAAACTCATGGCCTGCATCTGCGTGAGAGCTTGCCGCCTGCATGGCGAAGCGGTGCGTGTGCTGTACTTTTTGGCCTCCCCTTCGCTCTGCTCGGAAGTTTGAGGTTGTGGTCGTCTTCGGAGGTCGGCTCCAAAATGTTGGGCATGTGTCACAGTTCTGGCATGATGTTTGCTCGCGTCGGTGACGGCGCACTTTCCATAGCCCGAACTTGATAGTGCCGACGAGCCTAACTGTCAATGAGGTTTGTCAGACTGTTGGGCAAGCTTGGCCGTCTGCGCCGATCGTGATAGTAAGCAGCGCATGTTTGACTCGTCTCACCACCACCAAGTAGGTGTGACAACATCAATACGAAAAATGCTAACCAGGTTTCCGAACGAGATCAATTTCAAGAACCCCCCTAGAGCAGCATGCAGAAGGCCTGACACCATTGCTAGCTAGAAATGCCATGGCAAAAGAAAAAAGACCGCCAAACTCCCCAAATTTGCATGCCTATCCCGCAAGCCGAAACCAATCTTCTCCTGCGGAGCACACACAGCCTGGAGCTGTGTCTGCACCATGAAGTGTGGACGCTCCCTGACTCCTCGTATGCTTACATGACAGACAAACAACCAAGGCTGCCATGAGACGGTAGCCTCATCTGCTCAATTAGGAGCAGCTGCGGGAAGGAAAATCGGCAAATGTTCAAAGTTTCAGCCTGCCACGGCTGGAATCAACGCCTAGTCATAAAGTCATGAATCAACTGCTGTGGCTCCGAGCGAACCTCTTAGGCTCGTCGACCTCCTCGCCCAGCACTGTAGGGTTCCGCGGGTCTACGTACGCGGACAACCTGTCGTCGCCCCAGCGCGCACCAATCGTCACCCACGTCATCTTGGTCGGAATCTTGACGTTCACCGTCTCACGGTGGCCAGCCCACATCAATCTGCTCTCGCGATCCATGCCGCTGTTGCCCAGTCCACCGTTGCTGACCCATTCCTTAACAACATCCTTGATGAACTGGATCTTGCGACGGAAATCATTGGCCGCAGGGATGCCCTGCAAGTCGGCAGGGATTTCGGGCCGGCGGCGAGTCGTAGTCGTCGTGCGCGCCGAGGGCTTGGTCTGGAAGTTCAGAAGCGTCTGCAGAGGGTACGAGAGTGTGCTTCGCTCATCAAGGCTCTTCGGGTCAAGAGTGCCGGTCTTCGCCAAGCTCTCGGCAGCATCCTGGGGAAGATGCCAGAAGTGGCACCATGTGCCGGAAGCGTTGATGACGAGCTTCGTGTGGTCGGGGAAGTTGAACTGAAGGTGGCCGTCACAGAAGACCCAGCAGCCGACGTCGCCGAGTCTCTGGTAGAAGATGACAAGATCGCTTGGCTGAGTAGAGGAGGGGTCTTGCGATCCGAACAGGTCTACCGTGTTGTCCTGAGCGGCTCCAAATTCGTCCCTGCCATACGCGATCATGTAGTTGGCAAACTTCTTCCAGAGAATCACCCTCTCTCTCTTCCTGTGTTCATAGACGTCCCGTCCAGGGGGCATCTTGCCAGCAACACCCCTCTCATCAATAGGAACGCGGAACTGCCGGGCAGGGACGCCGAACCAATTCAAGCCAGCCTCGCCGTTGTTTTCGTAAAAGTGGACATCCTCTCGCGGTGGAATAGGTTGGTGCCTGTCGAGGTAGTTCGGATCTTGATCACGTTTGCTGTGCTCTTCGGCATTGCGGACGAGCATGCAGGCCGGCGGCAACATGGACGTCTTCCCATTCTCCGTCGTCGGAATATCTCGCAAGATGCAACCGATACCTCCATCATCAAGAATGTACCCCAGGCCAAACTTGTTGGTGTAGTCCACCCACCGAGTCACAACCTTGGGTCGAACAGGCGCCTTTTCCTTGGCTGAGATGATGGCCATGGTTCGCGCGTTTAGTGCACGCTCTAGCTCGGTCTGGAGACGCTGGAGGCGCTCGAGGATGGCGTCCGGCTGCGTGCCAAGGACGGCAGTCGGCTGCTCAGAGGCACTGAACAACGTTGAGTAGTTGGCGTTCTTCGACGCGTCACTGGGGTTCGACATTGGTGAGCCGCTGGTCGAGGACGCTTGGGTGGGCACAGCCGAGGCAGACTGCGACTTAGGCAGCGGTGCCCTTCTCAGGCTCGTCGTCGGCTTCTGCGGCGGTTGTTGAGGTTGTCTGATGGGAGGTGCCGTCTCCGTCTCGGTGTCGGACGCGGTGTATTGCCTGACAGCCCTCGGTCGGAGGGAGGGTGCCGCCTGGGAAAGAGTCTCGGACAGCGGCTTTGTCCTGATGGTCGCGGTTGTGGTCGCGGAACGGCCTTGAGCTCTCTGCTGGGCCGCGAAGCTTTGCGGTGGTGCGCGAAGCAGCCCAGTCGGGGCGGTCTGGGAAAGGGGCAGCTGCGCCTCGGTTCTGCCTTGAGTGCGCGCCACCGATTGACCCAGCAGACTAGCCTGATAGGACTTCTGCTCCTTGAGCCACTCGTCGAAAGGTCGGTACACGATGTCCGCGGCCAGAGGGATGGCAGGGGTCAGTCCCGACTTCTCCTCCGCCGCCATCTCCTTCCAGGTCTGAGTGTGAATGACTTGCTGGCGAGCGTAAGGTCCCACATCGCAATCTCTGCACATGTCCTTGAGATGTCTCATCGTCGAGGCCTGCAGAACCGTGCTCATGCGACTGCCATAGAAATGAGGGGCGTCAGGAGGCAGTGTGAGTAGTTTGGATGTCATTTCGGCCTCAACAGGCAGGTACCCGCAGCTGAAGAACGGGTGCTGAACGATACTGTCAGGCTCGGGTCGTCTGTCTGCATCCTCCAGCATGGTGGCGACGATGTCCTTGGCTTCAGGGCTGACGTGCTTCCCCGCCGTCTCCATCGTCGGCCATTCGTAGTCGCGCTCTCTCGCCCTGCGGTAGATCTCGTCGGTGCTCGTAGATTGGAAGGGAGGCTTGGAGGTCAGCATAGCGAACCTGCCGCATGTCAGTCAACACAGATCATACAAAGTGGCGCTGGAGGTGCGGCGTACATGATGATGCCCAGGCTCCATATGTCGACCATGTGGTCATGTCCCTTCTTGCCCTTCTCCAAGATTTCGGGGGCGATGTAGTTGGGCGTGCCGCAGAGAGTGGTCCGTCGAATGGTGTGCATGTCCTTGCCCGTGACGAGCAGAGCTGCCAATCCGAAGTCGCCGACCTTGGTGTTCATGTTGCGGTCAAGGAAGATGTTGCCCATCTTGAGATCGCGATGGATGATGCCCTTGCTGTGCATGTACTTGATGGCGCCGGCTATTTGAATGGAGTAGTAGCGGACTTCGGGCTCCGTCAGGCCCTTGCGCTTCTTGACCATCTCCATGAGGGAGCCGTAGGGACAGAGCTCGAGGACCAGGAAGGTGCAGTCGTTGAACGAGAAGGCTCTCAGGAACTGGACGATGTTCCTGTGCTTCATCTTGGAGTGGATTTGAAGCTCAGTTTGGAACTAGATCATGTCAGGAAGGCTGCCGGGCGCCAGGCAGTAGAGGGAAGTGACACGCACCTTCGTCTGCATCTTGTTCGGCATCTGGCTCTTGACGATCTTGAGGGCGTACTTCTTCTTCTCCGGCATCAGATAGCCCTGGTAGCAGATGGCGAAGCCTCCCTTGCCAAGCATCTTGCCGACCTGGTACACGGCGCCATCGGGGCGGTCCGAGCTGGACGGCTCGACAATGGTGTCGGGTGGTGGTGGCGGGTGGTCCTTCCCTTGCGCTGCCTTGAGCTTGGCCACGGGGTGGGCGACAGGATTGGCCTTCAGGTCCGTCTGCTTGAGAATCTGTCGGCCGGCATTCGCATCCCTAGGCGATAGGGCGTCCATCTCCGGTCCTCCCTTGGCCATCAATCTGTGGGCCATTGTGTGCTGACGCACTCGGTCTGTGGTTGATCAGGACGTTGTTGGTGATGATGGCGTCCTGAGATGGCGTGTGGGAGAAGACTTCCTGTGGAGTTGAAGTCGGGTCAGTACAAGGAGCCTGCGTAGGGTGAGCGGAATCGCGACGGCCAGGATCATGCCCACCTCGGTTTGCAGAGCATGTGTAAAGAATACGATTGCACTGTAGTTTGTCGACGCGACTGAGGAATATTACCACCGCGGGGCGTGAGGCTGGCGCAATTGTCGAGTCCGGGGCACAAGAGAGCCGTCCGACTGTTGGTGTTGGGGAGGACTACAATAATGTGGATGGGCAGTGGATGGCGCGTGGTACAAGATTGGTGGTGTTGACTTCCCGATTTGGCTTGCCGTTGCTGTGGAAACGTCACCGGAGGCGCCTGCCTCACCGACTTGGCTGTGGCCCCACCAAGGAAGCCATCCCTAGCAAGGCACGACATGGCCGCACTCCACTCCTCATTGAACCTTTGCACCACCCAGTCATCAACACCAATCTTACTTTGATGACATATTCTTTGCGGTCTTCATCAAGATCGTGGGTTTGTTGTCGACGGGCACTGGACCGTGTGTCCCTTACTCACCGAAGGTTGACCAGACATGACCGGTTACCTGCGCCAGCCGCATCACGAGGCACATCAAAGCGATATTCGGATATTGGTGGCCCCATGACCGACCGATCACCGTGCTCAACATCATAACAAAGACATGTCGCACAATAGGGCAAGCGCAGCTCACCGCTCTAGGAATAAGGACGCCTGAAGGACATTGGGACCCGAATTGACGATGAACCCCGCCGTAGTAGACTTGCTCCCTGCCATCCTTGTGTCCGTCTTGGTCCCTGATCGAGCAATTCTTGACTCGGGCCGTTCCGGTGCAACTCGATGTGAAGAGCCTCAAGCGTCATCGAGCACCAGACGATTGGGCCAATTGAATCAAAGCGCGGTGGATAAATGAGCCTATAGAAGAAGGCAGCAGTCTTTGTCTATTACATCTCTCATCCAGTCATCTGAGAAATCATCCTACTACCTTACCTAATAAGTGTCCAGCCCAGAAAATACGACAGGAATACAACAGGATCGCTAGCTCTATAATCGATATCACCAACTCCTTCCTCTTCCTTCCTCGACACAGACCGCACGTCTTGCACCTCAAGTACCGAGGTGTGTGTCCTTCAGCTCAATCAGCCCCTCCTCGTACAAGTGTCTCGTAATGGGGTACACTGCACGCGCGAAATTACTCCTCCTCTCCAGCACATATCGCGGTGTTATGTGCTCGAACCCCTCCACCTTGTGACCCCAGCGGTCTGGGGTGAAGGCGTGCAAGACATAGGTGAAGGACCAGTCGCGCGCCCATCCGGGGAACCGTTCAGGGTGGTCAAATCTGTCCGAGAAATCCTCCTCATACGATGGCAGAACATCGCCCTGGCTGAAGTTGGCGAGGTTGGATGGCTCGTCGTGGGGGCCGAACAGCTTGTCCGTGTCCTCGTCCGTCCAGCTGCCGGGCGCGAAGGCGTCTCGCTCCATGATGAGCATCTCCCCCGGCTCGCCGACCAGCCGCTGCCCGAACTTGGTGATGACGCGGTTGCTGTGCGTCGTCCACCCGCCGGTGTAGGCGACGTGCATCCCGTCCATCCAGAGCTTGATCATCTTGCCGCCCTTCTCCGACATGAAGCACCCGCTGTTGATCATGCCGCCCAGCTCCCGGCCGGCGATGGCCTTGAAGCCGCTCTCGCGGAGGACTCGGATGTCGCGCAGTGGGTGGACGTCAAAGTCGATGTAGATGCCGCCGAACTCGTGGACGGCCTTGACCCGGACAAAGTCGGACCTGTGCTCCATCCCCTTGATCTCGACGCCGTTGCCGGCGTGGGTCGGGACCTCGACCGTGTTGATCTCCATGTCGAAGAGGGTGAAAATGAGCTTGTTCCACTTCCCCGCCTTTCCCTCGCGCGCGCGCATCGCGGACGTGCCGTTGACCTCGGCATTGGTGTGGAGGTAGATGGTCGTTGGTCGCCAGTAGAACCACGCGGCGTACATGGAGAGAAAGTGGCTGAACTGAAAGTTGAAGTCGCCGTTCAGATCGGACAGGATATAAACGAAATGAACATTGTTCGGTATCGTCTCGCTTCTGACTTGCGGCTGGTCGTCGCAGGTCATCGACGCCGGGATGTAAGCCTTCGTGTCATGCGGGAGGAGGAAGATCAAGACGACGAGAAACACAGTAACAGCCGCGATGGTCCGGATGGGCAGACGACTCGAGGTAAGATTCCCCATCGTAGACAGCAATTTTTTCTTAGGCAAAGTACTGGAAAGAACAAGAGCAAGGCGAGTGATCCGGTGGGCGTAGAAAGAAATAGCACGCCAGATCAGCAGCATCGCCCGGCGGGGACAAGCGCTGGTCATATTGAAAAACTCATCCCACGTCCTCGGCGCCCCCTTCTGCCAACGGGCGACAGAACGGCGGCGAGTATTTGGGGGGGACGGGGGCCCTTCATCCTCCTCAAACAGTGGCCTGGCCCCAACGTCAGCATGGGAAGCACGGAGACCTCGGGCGCGAGTGGGTATGGAAGAAGCTTGTTGTTCAGGGGAGGACAGACATGTCAGTTGGCCTGACTGGGATCGGAGAGTGGAGGACGACCTCCGCAGGCGCTCCCAGAGCTGTATGCGTGGCGAGGCAGCTGCAGGGCAGAGGCAGAGATGGGGGGATTGGCACGTCGTGATAAGGTCAATAGGCGCGGACGAATGACGAAAGCTTGTCAAAATCACCAACTGCGGTTTGCAGCCTTGGCGACCGGCCGAATTGGAAGCACGACAGACTGATCAGAGCCACTGAGTGGGCCCATGCTAACCACGGCCACCAACCGCTCAAGCTTGGCCTAAATTTGACATAGGCCCCCATGCTCGCTTCGTACTTCTTGATTGGCTCTCTGGCCCATGACACACCCTGAGTTCAACTCCATGCCTCCACTGCCGTTGGTTCATCCATGTTTCTGTTGGTGCAAGTCGGTCTGAGGCCCAAAGAGCATCACGCTAATCTTGCACTGCTGGATTCACCAGGAGAGGGCGAGATGGGCTGCGGATGTCGCCCTCTCTGAAGAGGCCGAGGGGGTCGCGGCGATGCCCCCTCCTGACTCCATCTCCATCACCATCTCCATCTCCCAATCTCGCTGCTTTCCCCAGGTTTTATCATCTTTAACAAGCGGACCCCAACTCAGGCGGCAGAGAGCGGTGCTGAGCATCTCAGACATGCGCCAGGCGCCTTGAGTGACATGGCGACGTTCACCAACCAAGAAGGCACCGTCCTCGGGCCTCTCACAACGGCATGGGCCATGCCGTCGGACTGCATGGTCCAGATGCTGAACTGCGAAACCTGCTCCGAGGGTTTCGCTGGACAATCGTGCTACATCGGCGGCGACGGTGTCGGTTCCGCCCGAGACCACACCGGGTGCTGGCCACCGACGACCGAGAGAGCCGGTACCCCACGCCATCCCTTCGTCGGCTGGGGTTTCTACTCTCCCGGGTTGGAATGCCCGACCGGATACACGGCGGCTTGCACGGCTCGCTACGACAGGCGGCCGGAGTGGGATATCCAGTTCAATCTCCGTGAGGGGGAAACTGCTGTGGGATGTTGTCCAGAGTCAGTTGTATCCTCGGCCTGTTCGCCGCCTCCGTCCTTACTCGATTAACCCGGCATACGTAGGGGGTTCCGCTGCACGAACCGCAACGGCAACACTTGCATTCTCATCGCCTCGACGGAGATGGAATCGAGCGTTGTCATTGAGACGGGCTCCTGTTCTGGTACAGACATCGGCGCCAAGGCGACGGCAACCTTCCCTGATCTCATCACGCAGACCGTGACGACGAGCGAGGCATCAGTCATCGAAACTGTCTTGGCTATGCGCGAAATCACTCTCCTCATCCCTATGATACAGCTCAACTACAGGGCATCTGACCTCGTCGCCTCGACGAGTGAGACGTCACCAACCGACGACGGCCGGCTCGTGGCAACAACCTCCTCGGGACGAACGGGAACCGCAACGGCAGACCCTGCAGATGACTCTTCGGACTCGAACGATTCCATGTCTGGGGGCAGGATCGGAACCATCGTTGGCGCAACGCTCGGCGGCGTCCTGGTGATCGTTTTGCTTGCTTGGCTGCTTTGGCGCCGGCGGAAGCGCCGGCAGGGAGCGCTGGACAAAGAAGGAACTATGGACAACGGAAATTCAAGAATCGCAGAGGTCCAATTCGCGGACTACCATCAGGCCAAGCCTGGCACTGACGGCAACTGGACGCTCCTAGAGCTGGACACCCATCAGGGTCCCAAGTCACCCGTCGAGCTTCCTACAGAATACATGTATAATCAGACTAGCCCGGTTAGTAAATAGTAATATAAAGAGGATCATTAAGGCGACGACGATTCTCTTAGTGCTTGACTTATTTTCCTGCGTCGTCCGTGGTTCAACAGTGAGAGATCATTTCGTCCTGAAAGATTTTGCTCTCTTGGCCTGTTCCTGTACAATCTTGATACCTATAAAAACTGCAATTGATCATAACCAACTTTAAGATATCAGACCCTTGCAATTATGTTCTATCCCGGTGGGTGTCGAGCATCGTCATGTCTGCGGCAATGGAAGGTCTTGTCAAAGTGGTTCTTGCAACCGCTGCCCTGGTGCCTCACAGTTCGGAGCATATGACATTGTGGCCACATGGAAGATACTATGTTATAGAATCCCGCTCTTTAACACATCTTACTGTGGTTTTTTTCCAATGATATATTCGACAAAGTCAGATAAGCCGTCGGGAAGTCGACACCGAGTGGCGCTTTGGTGGGATGTGCACGTGCCACTCCGATCCGCGTCACGGAGAAAGGCGGGACGACGTGTAACCCCAGCCAAGCCTCATCATCGGGGGTCCCGGAGCTTCACCTCAACACCAAGGAACCAAAGAGACCCCGCCATGGTTCCCCTCCCCCTCTTCAAGCTCGCAGCACTGCTCGTGCGACACGTATCCAAATATGGCGCCGTAAGTCCCCGCCGCGAGCCCTCAATTACCTTCCCTCGGCAATACCCTCGAGAACCCCCCAGGCTGACGCGCGCTCGCGGTACTCCAGAACCAAATCAAGGCCCAGGCCCACGAGCACCCCCGATTCCGCCAGTTCGCCGCCCGCTATGGCCAGTCAATACACCAGATCAACATGCGCCTCAACGTCGCCCTCCTCCGGAACCCCTCAGCCGAGATGAGGGCGAAAGAAAAAGCCGAGGCCCCCACCGTGAAGACGAAGGAGGAGATCGAGAAGGAGGAGGAGAAGAGGAGAAAAAAAGAAGAGCAGGCGCGGATAGAAGCCGAGCAGCAGCAGCAGCAGCAGCAGCAGCAACAACAACAGCAGGGACAGCAGCAGCAAAACGCCAGAGGCATTTTCGGCACCCGCCCCGGCCACTTCCGCGTGTTCCCCGCGACCAACATCTGGCGGCGTAAGTTCCGGCCCCTCTCGGAGAACAAGGCCGTGGACCTCTTCGCGGACGTTGTCGGCGACGCCTTCATCCTGGGCGTCGCGGGCGGCCTGATCGTGTACGAGTACTGGAAGGCGTCGCAGAAGCCCGACGCCAACCTCGAGCGCATCAAGGACCTGGACGCGCGCTTCGAGGAGCTGAAGCTGCGAGAGGAGCAGCTCGAGAGGGACGAGGAGGAGGTCAAGGGCAAGGTGCTGGTGCTGGAGGAGGCGCTGCGGGCGCTGAAGGACCCCAAGACGAAGAAGCCCTTGTGTCCGACCTTACAACCTGCGGTCCCGGCATGAGCCTGACGAAGTTCCCCTTCCTTTTGTATTCTGTGTATCATGGCTCGCGGCATAGAGGGCTGACTGGCCACCAGCCTGGGAAGGAGTTTGCGCGGCCAAAAGATCTGCTCTTTGCAAGCGCCTGGCTTTCTGGATAGAAGCACCTCACTCTCGGGACGATATCGACTTGCATATTCACCTTTTCCCGATCTCAACTCCTATAGACACTTCAAGATACCTCCCTTTTCGAATGTTGGCTCGCGCAAGTTAGCCACCTCTACATTTATTCTTCCGTTCGGGACTTGATAGGATGGAGCAGACAAGCCACCCGACCAGTGACGGCAGGTTTAAAGAAACGGCAGGTGCCGCTAGTCCTGACAACGAAATCGAAATCACTCCTCAGTCGCTACCATGCTTCCAGAGTTGCCTTCTTCCTTACATTCTCATCAAGTCTGTACACGGTAGCATATCAATCGACCCATAGTTCCATGAGCACGGGTACGTCAAGGTTGGACATCTTGACAGCAGAACGGTGGCCGTGGATGTCTGCATCCCCTGAGGACCGTGTAACAACTCATTTACCGAACGTGCTAGCCCTGAAGATGGATGGCACTCAAGTTTCCCGCCCATGCCTCGCCAAGACCTAGCTCATCCCACATGGAAGACACCTCATGCTGATGGGAGTGTCGGCGGGCCCCCTCACGGTGGCTGAGGCACCTGAACTCACAGCCTTCCGGTACCGCAACTTTCACAGGTTGATGAGGGTTAGCTATGAGGGGAGGGGGGTCTACGGTACACCGCTTTCCGAGCGCCAGGCAACTCTTGTCAGCAAGATTGCGCCTGACGCAGATGAGTTGTTTGACGTGGTGCTGTCGGTGGGAAGAAGTCTGGGGATCCAGCAGGTGGCCGGCGAAGAGGATGGCAACCGCATCATCACCTTCATAGCGAAGCACAGCTTTACTATCACCCCCTAGTTTGAACGCTCAGGGTTTCTGAGCGGAGCGACAACACAACAGGCAAGGCTTAGACTGGGTCAGTGACTGGACAGAGAATTGTGTCTGATGGGTTAGCAATTCATTCAGATAGCAACGAGCAATGAAAATAAAAGTATTCTAACGACGACTCATCGCCATGCGTGTTCGGATGACGTTCCCTTCACCCTGTTTCAGGCTTGAGACGACACAAGGCGGATTTTCACCCAGATCGGGCACCCACCCCGGCAATCCGGCACGACGTTCAAGGTGTGCGCATCGGCGAGTCCAGCAGCCGTGGCCATCATACGGCTGCAGCACCGATCCCTTTTCATGCCTGTGCCGGGCGACCACAGCCGTGGCGATCAGAACGGGCAGCGTCTGATCCGGACGAGACGATGGCTTTACTCGGCCGACCCGCAGAAGAAACGACCAACAGCCCCTTGGCATGAAGATCATGCCTGTGGCGGAGCGGCTGGAACGAACAAATGGAGTCCCTGCAATGCGGGCTGGGGCAGCGCAGTGTTGGCGGGGATGGGAGATGCTGCGAGACTGATCCGTGGTCCTGGGTCGAGACGAGTGAGTCCATGATGAAAAAGTCGGGACGACAGGAGTCAAACGGGTTTGAGTGCCGAAGACGGCGTGCTCGTTCCGGTGACGCCTTGCATACGAAGAGAAGAAGTTGGCAGGACGGTCTACCTTTTCCAGTCATCGCCTGTCCGAGCCTAGCAAAATATGGTCATGGTTGACCCAACAATTGTTCGGTGCGTTTGTGTGGAAGGCGGCATCTTTGCGAGATGGGCTGTTCTGTGGTTACCCATGATTGACCCACCAGCCAGGTGCACAACCTCATTCAACTCCCGGGGCCGTGGTTCGAGGACGATATGGCACGACGTGAGATCATCCAAGTCTGATCTAGTTCGACCATTCGGTTGAGCCCGGATCGCCAACACAGATCTGGCCACGCGAGCGAAGTCGACAAGTTTACCAAGACGAAGGATCAGTTGCGGGTCGACCAGCAGACAAAGGGGCTTGGCGTGATGATTCAGTTGACGGGATGCATCCATCAACGCCAGTTGATGAGGCGTGACATCCAGCCACGAACTTTGGAGCTGCGTGGTTGGTGTTGCGGTGTGCATCCAGCCGCCAGCGGCGTTGACCAATGTCGGCAGGGCCAATGAGGGATGGCCGTGAACCGCTGAGGGCAACCGACGCGGCGTTGTGGTGGGGACAGTGTTTTTTTTTTTTAGCATCGCCCGCCAATCCGGATAGACCGAGAGATGCACGACAATACGCAACCTCTTTAACAACCTGGCCAAGCTATGCTGCGCTTGGCCATCGTGCGCATTTTGAAGTCAGACCAGCCGGCGTTGATGCGTCGAGATCAATCCTAGCAGCTCTTGGCCCGACTATTGATTCTCGTCACGAAATGCTCCCCTCGTCCATGACCAGCGTCCTTGAGGATGGCTTAACGGCTGGACAGAATGGGACCCACAAGCCACGCTTGTCGCTTGGGTACAGGACCCCAGACCACCGCTTGCGCTGATGCGACTTGGGAGGCCGCACTTGCGTGTCGAGGACGGCGCCCTCGACGGACAGACTTGGATAGTTTGGTGATGGCGTTTTCTGGGACCGGGGAGGCTGTGTGCGGTCTGCCATCCCAAACCGACGGACAGTCTGACGTCTGATGGGTGGGTGGTGAGTGGCTCGGCCATGTCTTGTCGTTGGAAGAGTTCGGACCGTCAGAGCTGTTCTAGGAGAATTAATCTGTAGACAGTCGGGCACGGATGATCGCCCGGGGGGGTCTGGGAGTGCTGATCTTTGACAGCTTTTGCTCTGTGCTCTATAGGGTCCGTTCTCGTGGGTCGGGGTGCGAAACGGGCGCTACCTCGTTGCCAGGTGCCTGGGCCGGACTGGAAGGCTCGCGCATGAAGGACTTCACCAGATCGGGATGGAATACTGGGCCGGCTGCCCTCGTATGGGTCGTCTTTTCGGGCAAGACGAACGATTGCATGCCGACCACCAGCCTCGGCGTCTGCATGGTGGTCGTTGATGTCGAAAGAGTTCGGCAGGACGGGTATTCATCGTTCGCAGCTGCATGCATGCCCGCAAACCTGCGGCCAGGCGGATGGATGACGATGCTCGTGCCGTGCAGTACAAGCGCGGTGCCATGACTGCAGGATAAAATCGATATTCACAGGCTCGAGGCCCAGTGTTTCCATTGCGACAGCGGTGTGACGGTGCTGGTTACGCTGCGGTGGCAAGTGTGTGATGGTCCTGGGGTCCTGGGAAGCAGAAGCAGTCGCAGAGGCGAGCGAGCCAGAAGAAGCTCGGACCCCACATCACGGCCCCGGACCCCTGTCGCTGGCGAGACGTGGACAAGCCGTCCATGTGACTTTGTCAAACGGGACTTGCGTCAGCCACGGCATTCTGGAACTGGTCTCTGTCGGAGCTTCCTTGATCAACCGTCTCAGCACATGAGATGGCATAAGCACGAGGATAGCCTGTCTTCAATGCAACGGTTCAGCTGGGTATAGGCTGGGATGTCCAAAGTCTTGGGAGTCGCCGATGGACCGATGGGTGGGAGAGCTGAGATGGGTCAGTGAGGTACCTACCACGGTGAGGTGATGGATGTCGTGTGGCAGTTGCAGGTGGGACGGACCTTGCATTCGGGGGGGGAGGAGAGAGGAAGAAGGAGGGGCTGGTTGTTCCTGCCGTCACCCTATCCTTCGCTTCACCCTTCACCTCAACCATCAGACCTCGACCCGGACTGACGATTTTCGGCCAATCCCAGAATAAGCTCACGACTTCTTCGCGATCTGACTTGTCCAAAAATCTCCTAGGCCGCAGATGCCCCCCTCCATGCCCACCGAGTCAGACCAGGAGGAAGTGCCCTGGCGCCAGGATCTGGTCGGTCTGGGCGGGAGCCAAGTGGGGGCCCTCCCTGTTACACCCTTGCCAGAGCTGCAGCGGTAAGGTCCATCATTGGTCAAAGCTCTGTTTCTAACCGCCGACCTTTCTCCAATCACGTCCCCTTTGAGCTTTTCCCTCGTGCTGCCCGCACTTTGGCCCTGGCATTATCCATTCTGCCCAGATTCAGAACACCACCCTCAACGTCCAATACCGGCCTCCTGCTACTGCAGACCGCTGCGATTCGTGCGCGGGGATATCACTCTTCATGTACTTCGCTCGGCCTAGTGGCTTAGCCCGCCACATTCCCCTCTCTGTGGAGGGAAACGAGAGAGCCGCCGACCTCCGATTACCCATGCGCCCAGGTCACCAGTGTGACCACTTCGGGCCTCGAGAACAGGACGCTGCATGATGGATGGCAAGGTCTCGGCCGTCGGACCCAGATGGAATGGCTGGTGAGAGAGCGATCGCAACGGCCGGCTTGTTAAAACTGCCTCGTCTGCTTCAACACCCCCTTCCCCCTCCCCCCTCCCCTACCCATCTGTCTGATCTTCAAACCTCTTCATGCGCCCCGACGATATACCACAAAAGACAGGCCCCTCCCTCGCCCACCCTTGAAGACGATCACGTATCAGACTCCACCTCTGCGCACCGACAACCAGACTTGCTTGCTTCACCCACGACCTTCAAGGTCACCACCTGCGACGCACTACCGGCACTTGGGCCAGAACGCCAGATCCCAACCCGCAAAGAGCCTCACACCTCCTCGCCCACTTCTCTCTGACACGCGATCGCCTGCCCCTTGGACGCCGCGCCTCTCCTCCCACCGTCCACGTCTCAATGCCGCTCGGATGCCAGCTGTCACCATAGATCAGATCACCAGAACCTGGATCGCGAAAGACATCCCCGGTACCGCCCTCGACGTCAGCAGCCTCGGGGTCAAGGTCCACCCAGAAACGTCCCATACCCTGCCCATTCTTCGCAGCCATCCCCGTCACCACCCGTCCCAGATACCAGCCTCTGACACAGGCCTTCGACACAAGACACAAGCTTTTGCTTCGCCTTGGAGTCCTGCCCTCCGGGCAAGGGCCAATTCTCCTCCTCCACCCCTTCCTCGCCTCGCCGACCCCAGACCCCCGTCCCTCGAGGGTCGTGCTCCTCCGACTTCAGACACTCTTCTCTCGTCCGGACTCTCTCCATCCCAATATAGACCGGTCTATTCCCCGCCAACAGCCTCTTGACATTTCTGGTCTCTCTTCCTCCGCCAGCGCTGTGCACTTGCCTAGTCGATAGCATTCTTTAATATCGGCTCTCTTTTTTCGTTTCGACGTTCTCTTCTCCTCCGCAGGTCCGGCACCTCTTCCCTTCCTTTCTTCAACCGTGTTGGACTGTTTTCACCTCTCGACCGGGTCGACTTTTCCCCTCCTTTTTTCGGTGTCTTTTTATTGTACGGGCTCCGGTTCAGCTTTGGCAACCCCTTCGCATCTTCGAATCTCCCGACAGACGCATCGACTTCCGCCATCACATCGCCAGGCCACCACGTCATTTGGGTCCAAGACACGCTTGAGAGGAAACGGCCACACGGTACACCGACGAGAGAGGAAACTTTACCGAGGAGAAGACGAAGGAACCAGAAAGAGACAGGATTAGAAGGACGATTTAATCAGGAATCATGGGTCGCCTTATCAAGAACCACTGGGCTCGGCTCATCGTCATGACGGCATCAGCCTGTAAGTCGAGACTCGGGTAGCAAGCCCCTCGAGTTATACCACGGGACTAACATCAGAACAGACCAGATCGCCGCCGCCATCGAGGGCTTCTTCTGGCCCAAGGTCTTCTGGGACTTCCTCACCAAGACTCTGGACCCCGCCGTCAAGCCTATACCGGCCCTCCAAGTTATCAACCTCGTCATGGGCATCTTCATGTTCGCCCTCGAGTGGCCTATGCCCTTACTCGCCGGCACGGCGCTCCATCGCAGCCTCGAGTTTCGCCTCGTCATGCTGCCGCTCACGACTCTCGCCGCCTCTCTCCTTTACCAGGCGACGAACCCGGCAATCTACTACCTCACCGCTCTGATTGTGTACTTCTGGGCGTACAGCGAGGGCGAGGTACGCACACTCATCCCGTTTCCACGTGAATTTCGTCACTGACTCTCCCCCAGATCATCTGCGCAAGCCCTTGGTCCCTGCCTCAGCGAGCCCGCGCCGGCGGCTCTCGCGCATAGGCCAGACCCTCAACTCACGACACGCCGCCATCATCTTCCCCCAAACCCATGTATCATGCGCCGCGAAGCCTCGACCTCGCAGGGATCCCAGGGGGGTTTACTGGCAGAGAGGCGGAACCTGTATATACAGCCAAGAGACGAACCAAGACAATCGGCCTGGACGATCGGCACCAAAGCAAAACACCAAAAAAACCACCAGCCTCGACAAGGAAAATAAAAAAAATCCAGAAAAACCTACATATCTCTTTTTATTATATACTCATTTTTTATCACTCTGAATTTCCCCTCCTCACTCGAATCGAACTCGAACTCTCATGGCATCAAGCAGCGGCGTTTTCTTTGGAATTGCCCCATCTCGCGATGGGACGGGACATGTAGGAATGAACGGGAGGGAGGAGGAGGAGCAAGACGGGGGTCAGCGTCTCATGCCCTGGGAGCAGCAGGATTCGGCATGGGTGGTTCGAGGCCGACGACCAGCAGGCCCGTCTCATCAGCCGCCCGCAGGCCTCACTCAGGCTTGGGGAGGAACAAAACCACACAGCCCCCCACTGCCCTTTCGTGCTTTGCTCCCTCTCCGACTGCCATGGCCGGCGAGACACAGGAGGCGGCGTGGCTGAGGCTCGGAGGAGGTGGCACGGGCCACGGCCGGCCGGCCACGGTCTGGTCGATGCGTGCCCGTTGGGCAGGCAGGCAGGCAGGCAGGCAGGCTAGGTTAGCTAGTCAGCATCAGTAATGTCAGCACAAGACCACAGAGACAAGAGTCCACACGCATTCGTCCGTCGCCTGAACCGATGACTTTTTCCAGCCCGACTTGCGAACATGGCCCCGACGCGTCATGCGAAGAGGGCGGGGGGGAGCAGGTAAGCTGTGTCGTGTACGCGGACGTGTTGCCTCTTCTCGGCCGACGTTGTAAAGCGTGTGGAGCCAGCCCGCCGTTCCTTCGTCGTGGGTGTGTCGCACGGGCGGCTGTGGGGGGAGCAAAAGGAGCTGCTTCGAAACGCGCCGGAAACGCTCACCAGAGGCGAGGTGGGCGCCAATGGGTTTGGGCTGAGAAAAAAAGGCTGGGCGGTGTGTGTGTGTGGCCCGTCTGATGTTCCGGCCTTCTTTTTGGCTCTGTTCGAAATGGGCTATGGGAGCCAGGAGGAGCCCTGCTTTCTGGATCCGTCTCTTGACAGGCGGCTGAGGCGTGCGTTGTCTGTACAGATTCGCGTCGGGTATCGGCGTCGCATTCTGTGTCGTCGTGGTGATGGGATGCCGGCGGGTGACTTCGGGCAAAGCGGGCTGGACTGTGCTACAGGATTGGGACCAGACCATGCAAGACCCGTATGGGGGAGAGCGTGGACCACCCCACCACACGATTCACCTCCGACGGCGACTCGGTCACGCAACGATTCATACACATAAAGTCACTCATAATTGGGGACGCCGGTTTTTTCGATGTCGGTGCTCTTGTTATGTCTAAGCTGGCTAAGAGTAATCCTAACCAGGCGCCAATTACGCCAGTCCCGAGAGAGCCCCCATTCTCACCCTTGTCTCGCACCTTTCCGACTGACATGGCTGCGTACGCGGAGGGGGAGTATGACAGACAATAACGAGAAGCCCCGACCACCGTTCGCTCCAGTGCCAAAAATCAAGCTGGCTCACTGGCAGGTTTGCGTCCTCCCCTCATGTGCGGGAGTGACGTCGTCGCTGTCATTACGGAAAATAAAGCCTCTCGCCCCGCCCAAACTATGACGAGATGGGCAGGGGGGCGGGCCCCCAGGGCATGCGTGTGCCCGGGAGCGTGATTGATCCCTCGCGGGAACGGAATACAAGACGCTTTGGTCTAGTGAGCGGCCATGGGGCCCTTGGAGTCGTTCTTCGGTCCCTGGCGGCCGGCGATCTGCGGGTTGACGACATGTCAGTCCAGGTCCTGCGTGTTGCTTGCGGGGCGGAGGGGAGGAGAAAGCGGGGCAAGTCGGCGGGGAGGGAGATCGTGATGCAAGAAAGCCAAGAGTGGAGGCTCATTAAACAACAGGCAAACGTACCTCATAGGGTTGCGCATCGCCCTTCTCGAGGATGTCCTTGATGATCTTGTCCTCGTCATCGGTGCCGAAGGCGTTCTCGAGCTCCTGCTTGGAGGCAGTGTCCAGGTGGCTGTTGCCAACGAAGATCTTGAAGGCAGAGATGAAGTGCGCCAGGGGGACGCTCTTGTCGCCCTGCCACTTCTTGTAGGTCTCGGGGTCCTCGACGAGGATGCTGAACTCGCTGCTGGCGATCTTGTAGGTGACCTTGGTCTGAGTAACCTCGCCGCGAACCATTTTGACTGTTGTGGGTGGTGGTGGTGGTGGTGTGGTGGTGATGTATTGGTGGGTCTGAAGAGACGGATTGATGATGGATTCGTTGGTGGTGGGTTACGTTGGAGGGTATCTTGAGAAGTGAGAATCTTAAACTGAAGAGAAGAAACAGCAGACGAGGGGAATGCCGATTTAATAGGAAGGAGGGGCAGTGACAAAGAACAGCTCAGCTCAGCTCGATTGGATCCGGCCGGCCAGCTCGTTCGTGGGAGCTCTTGCCAGCTTGCGGCCAAACTACGTCATCATCTCGGAATCGAACAACACGCGACCCTGACGGCACGCCTGGATTGACTGGCTGCCCCTCTCTGCCCCGCCAAACTCCCTGCCAGCCTCACAGTGCTGCTCGCACACGGTCTCACTGCCCCGCCTCGCGCCCTCTTTCCTCCTCAATCCGTTCCTGGTCAGGCCAGGTCGAACCTCCTGGGCGAAGCTGGAAGTAAAATGAGGGCCCGAGCACGCCAGCTTCTACGTCATCGTCTATCAAGTGCCAGGACCACTGCCATAATCTACCATTCCACTTCGAAGTTTCCAAGCCATGCTGCGCATGACCTTCCTCGCCTTGGCCTTCACCCCGGCCCCAGCTGCCAGCAAATGATCGTCGCCACTCAATCGGTCTTCCCCTGGATGACAGCCGGATCGGGCCTTTAGCATCGGATGTTGGGCGCCAGCCGGGTAGCCAGCCGACGTCAACCCGTGCGTATTCTCGTGCTCTCTGCAGCAAGTAGATGAGGAGCTCTCAGATGTTGACTTGTCATTAGCAATAAGTGAGCTCTAACAATATTCCCGTCTCCCCGTCGGGTTGGCCATATGTATCAGCCAGCGCAAAAAGAAACCACCCGGCCACGTATCTCATGCTCATCAATCCAAACGCCATGGGTATGCCGTCCAGGCCGCCCTTTTTGCCTATTTCCAACCGTTCCATGCCTGTCTTTCTCTTTCTCTGCTCCGCCTCGGGTACCTATGATCATGCTGCGGCTCCTAACGGAAGAAATTGCGTATGCCTTGTATCATGACGTCTCTGTTCAGCACGCCGACCTTGCCCCATCGGCTGGGTCCTGCCCCGTGTGCTAGCTTTGCCTTCTTCGTGGCTCGCTTGAATGCCGTCGAGCCTGTCTCCTTATTCGGCTCCGAAGGCGACACCGAGCCTGGTCTGGATGACGGGTTTGGTCTGCTGCGCCTCGTGCCGGCGCTGATATTGGTGCCACCGGTCGATGAGCCTCGTATTGTCCCCGCGTCTTGCATGATCACCTCTTTGAGCGTTGCATCTTCGTGATCATGGCGAGGCAGCGTGCCCTCGGGGTCGATGCCATTGACTTCTGTCGCCTGCAGCGTGGACTCCGAAGTTGTGCTCACCGAGCCCTTTCTTTCAGACTCATCCCGGATGCGGTGCAGCGCGGCTCCACATGATGGTCCGGTCTGGACAGTGCCATCTTGTTCCCCCCAAGACTTGCTTGCCCTCGTCAACTTTGAGACCGGACGTCGCATCTCGAGGATATCACTATAATCCTCGTCGCCGAGGAGTTTCGTCACGCTCACCACGCTATTTGACCGCTTTGTAAAAGAGCTGGTAATGCTCGTAACACTCAGCTTCCGCATCATTGTGCTCGCCGAGCTCCTGACAAGATGCTCGCTCCTTGATCTTCCAGTCATGCTAGGGAAAGGAAGGGCTTCCCTGCTCCAGACATCTGACAGTAGTGCTTCCAAACGCGCTCGCTCGGCGCGATGCGGCGCAAGGACTGGCACCCTGTAAGCTGCAGTCGACAGGAGGGATTGCGACCTGTTAATAGTCGGATTAAGGGGTAGAGTGGTCAACTCGCGCACTTCGCTGGTGTTTTTGAGAATGACTTGACATAGCGGAGACTTGGGACCAATAGTCGTTGCCCGGTGTATGGCTATGCGCCGGGCCACGGTGCCTAGTATGCAATTAGCGACTGAACCCGAAAGACGTCGGTTTTATGCCTACCTGGTTTTCCAAACACCGTACCCAGACTCCGAATAGCAAGTGACATGGAGCTATACAGATTCGGGTCTGTTTGCTCATAACATTCCTTCGGTGGTCGCTCAAGGCGACTGCGCCATTCGTCTTGTTCTCGAGGGTTGCATGCCGTCATGATAATCTCGTACAGCTGAGAGTCACATTCAAAGACAAGTTTCCAGGAGAACGGGGCGGTGTGGCATTGTATACCTGCGAGTCTCAGTTGGGGCATGGTCTCACACATGTTCACCAAGACAGTACGTACCGCGACCGTTGTCAGGTTCCTCAACCTTGATGTCGTGACGATTGATGCATGCTTCAATAGTGTAGATCTGGTCAACCTTGCCTGCCGAGGCCAGGCATAGGACGTCGTCGTAAAGGAGGCAGACCATGTATCGACCGCAAACGCCCTCTCGAGCTTGCCAGCAGACGTGAAGAGCACCGCAGAGCTCCACGTGCCCAAAAGAGCGCACTCGCGTTTTTGACGCCGCGTCCATTCGCTACGAAGATGATCAGTAATCGAGGCCTGAGAGCGACGAAGTTGTAGACGTACCTGGTCGAGGAAGACGAGCCGGTCTTGCAAGATCCACGTCTTCTGTAGGGTGGCTCTCATACAAGCGTCGTCCGTGGCACGGTTGATTTCGGCAGTTGCTTCACGCAGTCTCAACAAGGCGCCCTCGACTTCCATATGTGAATTGGCGTCGTCGGCCACAGGAGTGTACTTGAGGAGCTCTGCAAAGAGTAGCGGGTACTTGCAGATCCGCTGTATAGGCTTGATTCCGGTCAGCTCAAGTGTTGTTGGGGAACTTGATCTGCAACTCACCTTGACAAGGAGGTCTCCGATGGTCAGCGACTTTCTTGAGTGGTCGATGCGAGAATTCATGGAGCCTAGCGAAGAAGCCAATGCCTCCAATCCCTTTTGATATTCTTCCCAGTGGGGCATTTTGCGATGTGTTGAAGCCACGTCCTTGATCATCATCTCGTACTTTGCACCATACTCTTCGTAAATGAAGAACTGGTTCATCTGTGGAGATCAGAAAAGGCACGCTTGTTAGGTTGACAGAACGACCGGCTTACCTTTCTGCTGAAGACTCTGGCGACATCACCAGCAATTTGCGCATCTGAACCGGTACCAGGAACCTCTTGATTCCATGGCACGGTGTGCATGTCTTCGGGAACGGCATCGAGGCTGCGCCATCTCCGATGGCCTTTTCCCGTGGAAGCAGCTGCAGGCGGAGCCAGATCCGGCTGGATGTACTCGGAGTCTGGAACAACGCGATGCAGGTCCCTCAGGATCTCTTCGTGCAATTCGATGATTTCGGTGAGGTTACGATTGATCGAAGATCGCATGCCAAGAGGCAGCGTTGGCAAGGAAGCGAGGAGCGTCACGTATACCTTGGCCGTTTCGTTAGCATCACCCCGGACAAATGAAATCTCCAGGTACACATACATTCATGAGAAACCGGATGTCTCCAATGTAGCCCTCCTCAGTGCTGATGAGTTCATCGAGAATGCGACGGCGCTGTAGAGATCGCTCGGTAGCCGCTGGGTCGTGCGCCGGCATTCGATCTCCGTAGCCGCTGTCCTCCGAAAGTCTCGCCGCGGAGAAGGACGCCCTGCTACTACGCTCAGTCCTGGAGTGCCCGCGGGAGAGACCAGTGTCCCTCTTCTGACGTGTGGCCACACTGGCACTAGCAAGACTGACACTAGCACTTTTCATAGCCGCAACGAAGTCGAAGGACGAACCCGAGGATGAGGTCCTGTGCTGGACCCTTCTCCGGTTCCGTGGTAGCAAGTCTATGGGATCTGAGATATCCCGAAAGGCGTCGTCGCTGCTGCCAAGCGAAATCGATCGGTGCTTGGCTCGGCGGTGGAGGGCCTTCATCCACTTGCGGAATGGAGTGTTGTCCCCGGAAACCCGACTGCCACCTGGGGTCTCTGTGGGGTACACAGCTTGGCCTGCCGGCAGCTGCGGAGAGGTACGGGTGGAATGGCGCATACCACCGTCGTCAAGAGGGATATTGAAAGCGGCCATGCTATCCAAAGTGTTTAGGACATCGACGCCCTCGATGTGCAGGCCATCCAAGTAAGACGAGAGCTCGACATGATCGAAGGATTCCTCCAGGTCGCCGACTAGGTCGATGTGGCGGGGTGAATGCGGAAGGGATCTCGCCGAGTCCGACTTGAGGGTGATATGGACGGATGAGTTCGAGCAAGAGGCCAAAGACTGGGTTTCGACAAGTGCCATGATGGTTGCTGGTTGATGCTCGAGTCCAAGAAAGCAGGTCCTAAGATGCAGATCGAACTCCAAGACACCAAAAAAAGATTGAGAGCTGTCGGAGAGGGACTCAAAACATGATGTAGCGGTAGCAGGATGTATGTTGCAAAGCTGCTAAGCTCGTCTGGCGAACGGAGCCTAGACGTGGGCGACCCTGAAGCTGAGGTGCCAAGACGGGAGACAAGATGGTGGCAGATGAGGTTGATGCAGACGTTCGGGCAAGGCAACCTCCGCCAGTCGTGCGCGGGGCAAGACAGATCGAAGGCGGCAAAAAGAGACCCGAACGATTGGAGGTGGAAGGCTGGTATTTGACAAAAACAGCAGGTGCGGTGAGGGTCAGCAGAGCTGGGAAGGAGAAGGTGAATGACGCCTTCCTTCCCTGTCGGGTTTCTCTCTGTTCACGCTGGGTATGAGATTGCGTCTCACCGAGGCGCATAAGTGGGTTGAGAGCAGGCAAAAAGAAGCGGGAAAAGAAGCAGAAGCAGAATCAGGACCAGGACCAGGACCAGGCGAAAAGGATCATGTCTGGGGATAGCGCTATAATACACCGACTTTCAGTGACCGCTCATATTTGTCCTCGAGGTGATGATGTGCCCTCATTCGAGTCCGACTTGACGGGACCGGACTCGACCGTGCTCACGATCAAGCTCGGCTTGGCCTTTCTGCTCCCGGAATTAAGGTGTCCTAGCTCCCCCTCGACCTAAGCCGCACCTCGAAGCTAGAGGCTGCAGGTGGAAGTGATACCACAGGCCCGGAACTGCGGTGGCCAGTCGCCGGTGACACTGCGTTCGACTCGGGTCGTGGGGATTGGTTGTTGACGAATGTGCTTGGGGGGTACCGACAAGGAATGCTCGCAGCTACGGCATGCAGCGCGAGTGCCGGGCCAAGGAATTCATAGCTGCTTCCAAAGCTCCAGTAGTCTTGTCCCACGCTACATCGCATGCCTCAGCCCGCCGACTGCTGAAAGCTTCCGTCTGGTAGGAGGCAAGATCTACGGCTATCTCGCATCTGCCACGGGAATGGGACACGGGCGTCGCACAGGCAGGGCCATCGGCTCGGAGTTGGAGGAGGAGGCTTGCATGAGCTGCCCCCATGGCTGAAGCCACGATGCGCGAGACCGGAGGGAGATGAGAGCAAGACACGGCAGCTCGGGGCCACTGAGCATCGAGCACGAGCCCACAGGGCCCAGGGGACAGGACATGACGGCATCTCATCGGGGCCCATCGAGATCTCATTGCGTGCTGATCTGTATGCTAGAATCGCATGCTGCTGAAAGAGATGGGTAATAGGGCCGAGCTCTGCCATGCCATGTTGTCAGATTCACGAAGTCAAGACAGGAAGCTCCAAATAGCACGGGATGGGGCTTGCGGCATGACATGGGGTCCTAGGTGTGGCGCTGGCGGCTGGGGTGAAGGGGGGCGGGCGGCCTGGTGGGGATGATCTGTCGGGAAGCGACCTTCTCTGCGTGCGTTCGGGCCAGGTGCAGTCCCCAGCCCCCCTTTTGACTTGACCCCCAATTCCGATCGGAGAACCCCCCACACCAGCTGGCCGCGCTCACCGAGCTCACCGAAATCATGGGAATGGATGACTGATGAGGCACGCTTGGTCAGCCCGACCTCCAGATTTTCTCCCCCAGGTGCCAGGACGGCAACGAGACCGGTGGTTTGCCGACGTGAGATGGAGCGATTTCCGCATTGGCGCACCCGAGTCAGCTCATTGGCCACTGCCCCGCGCTCGCCTCCACTGGCGGCTCAAGTGCACAAACCTCGCTCGCCCGTTCCCTGGAGATGCCCTCTCACTGGCCACGAGTCAGCCCTGGATCTTCTGGAAGGGGCGGCCGGGGGGTGCGTGTCGGTGCCTGCCACACAGTGCACAGCACTTTTGGGGCCTGGATGCACACCGGAGCTAACCGAAGTCAGGCAAGTTCGGCCTTAGCTGTTCCTTCTGGGACCGCTACGGCAAAAAAGGGTCCTGTAACCGGTGCCAAACCGCTGAACGAACACGTATTCTGTAAGGTACCTCCAAAAATCCGGACGCCTCAGTTCGCCCGCCGAGAGGAAGAGCACAGCGCTCCATGCCGCGCCTGCAGACCACACCTCCCCTCCTCCGCTCCCACAGGACACCTTACGTAGTGGAGGATAAGAAAGGCATAGAAACTCTTGGTGTTTCTCGTCGTTGCCCTGACCCGTTGACCTTGACCCGTCGTCGCCTCCAGGCCCCACTGTCTACGCAATAAGATGCCGTGTCTCTAAAGCCTCTTCAACTCTCGTCTTCTTTCCACACCCCGACCTGCCTTCCCGTTCTCGACGAGACGCCCACCTCACCACCCTTCAGTCGACAACCCTCACACGGACACGATTGCAACATCTCGTCTCCGAGAAAGAACACTTCACCCGAACGCTCTTGCCCTCTGCGCCCCGCGCGCGCGCCTTTGCGATGGAGGACGCCTTTGCGAAACCTGTCGATAAGGTCCTGGCTCACTTTGCCGTGGATGTCAGGACCGGTCTGAAGGATGACCAGGTCACCTCGCTGCGGTCTCAGCACGGCAGAAATGGTAAGCACTCTCTCGAATACGCCTCCTGGGCAGTGCGCGCGCCTGCCTGCCTGCCTAGGCCTAGGCCTCGTTGCACCAAGCTGACGCGAACGCCTCTACACAGTGATCCCCGAGGAGCCCCCCACCCCCATCTGGGAGCTCATCCTCGAGCAATTCAAGGACCAGCTCGTCATTATCCTCCTGGGCTCGGCCGCCGTGTCCTTCGTCCTCGCCCTGTTTGACGACGAGGAAGGCTGGAGCGCATTCGTCGACCCAGCAGTGGTACGTAATCCTCGGCCCGCGCCCCCCACCTACCAAGACTTCCAAGCGCTAACCATGCCGGTATTCCCAGATCCTCACTATCCTGATCCTCAACGCCGTCGTTGGTGTCTCGCAGGAGAGCAGTGCCGAGAAGGCCATCGCCGCTCTTCAGGAATACTCGGCCAACGAGGCCAACGTCCTCCGCAATGGCCACGTCTCCCGCGTCCGCGCCGAGGAGCTCGTCCCTGGCGATATCATCACGGTGAACGTTGGCGATCGCGTCCCTGCTGACTGCAGGGTTGTTGCCATTGAGAGCAATGCCTTCGCCATGGACCAGGCCATCTTGACCGGAGAGAGTGAGAGTGTTGGCAAGGATCACACCGCCGTCGTCGACGATGAGAAGGCCGTGTTGCAGGACCAGGTCAACATTCTCTTCTCCGGAACCACGGTCGTCGTGGGTCGTGCCAAGGCTGTCGTTGTCCTGACCGGTACCGGCACCGCCATTGGTGACATTCACGAGAGCATCACCGCTCAGATCTCCGAGCCCACCCCCCTCAAGCAGAAGCTCAACGACTTCGGCGACAGTCTGGCCAAGGTCATCACTGTCATCTGCATTCTGGTCTGGCTTATCAACATCCCCCACTTCAACGATCCCAGCCACGGAACTTGGACCAAGGGTGCCATCTACTACCTCAAGATCGCCGTGTCTCTCGGTGTCGCAGCCATCCCCGAGGGTTTGGCCGTCGTCATCACGACTTGTCTGGCCCTGGGAACCCGTAAGATGGCCGCCAAGAACGCCGTTGTGCGCAGCCTGCCCTCTGTCGAGACTCTTGGCAGCTGCAGCGTCATTTGCTCCGACAAGACCGGCACCCTCACCACGAACCAGATGAGTGTCAACAAGGTTGTCTACCTGAACGAGAACGGCACGGACCTCGTCGAGCTGGATGTCGAGGGATCTACCTTCAGCCCTAAGGGTGCCATCAAGTCGAACGGCCAGCATGTGCAGGACCTTCCTCGCTCGTCTCACACCGTCCGTCAGATCACTGAGGTCGCTGCTCTCTGCAATGATTCCAAGCTCGCTTACGACCCCAAGACTGATTCCTACTCCAACGTTGGTGAACCCACTGAGGGTGCTCTTCGTGTTCTCGTCGAGAAGCTCGGCCCCAGCGCCCCGGCTAGCTCGGCCCCTGATGCCTTCCTCCACCACGCCAGCGCTCACTACGAGAACCAGTACCGTCGTCTCGCCACGTACGAATTCTCTCGCGACCGCAAGAGCATGTCCGTTGTTGTCCAGAATGGCAAGGAGCAGAAGCTCTTGGTCAAGGGTGCTCCCGAGTCCATTCTCGAACGCTGCTCCCATGCGCTCCTCGGCGCCGACGGCAAGCGCCAGGCCCTGGACCGCAAGACCGCCGATCTCATCACCAAGGAAATCGTTGAGTACGGTAACCGGGGCATGCGTGTCATTGCCCTGGCGAGCATTGAGAACGTCGGCAACAACGCGCTCCTGAAGAACGCCAAGTCTACCGCCCAGTACACTGAGCTTGAGCAGAACATGACCTTCATCGGTCTCGTCGGCATGCTTGACCCTCCTCGCGAGGAGGTGGCTACCTCGATCCGCAAGTGCAAGGAAGCTGGCATCCGCGTCATCGTTATCACCGGAGACAACCGCAACACGGCTGAGAGCATCTGCCGCCAGATCGGTGTCTTCGGCCCCACCGAGGATCTCACGGGCAAGTCCTTCACCGGTCGCGAGTTTGACAACCTGACCGCGCGTGAAGCCGTCGAGGCGGCCCGTACCGCTTCTCTGTTCTCTCGCGTGGAGCCCAGCCACAAGTCCAAGCTCGTTGACCTGCTTCAGCAGAACGGCGAGGTCGTCGCCATGACTGGTGACGGTGTCAACGACGCCCCCGCTCTGAAGAAGGCCGATATTGGTGTTGCCATGGGCTCTGGCACCGACGTCGCCAAGCTCGCCGCTGACATGGTTCTCGCCGATGACAACTTCGCCACCATTGAGGTCGCCATCGAGGAGGGTCGTTCCATCTACAACAACACTCAGCAGTTCATCCGCTACCTCATCTCTTCCAACATTGGCGAGGTCGTCTCCATCTTCCTCACGGCGGCCCTTGGCATGCCCGAGGCCCTGATTCCCGTCCAGCTTCTCTGGGTCAACCTCGTCACCGACGGTCTTCCAGCCACGGCCCTCTCGTTCAACCCGCCCGACCACGACATCATGAAGCGCCAGCCTCGCAAGCGTGATGAGCCCCTGATCGGCGGATGGCTGTTCTTCCGCTACATGGTCATCGGCACCTACGTCGGTCTGGCCACTGTTGCCGGGTACGCCTGGTGGTTCATGTACAACCCCGAAGGTCCCCAGATCACCTTCAACCAGCTGTCCAGCTTCCACCGCTGCTCGACCCAGTTCCCCGAGATCGGCTGCCAGATGTTCTCGAACGACATGGCCAAGTCGGCTTCTACCGTCTCTCTGTCCATCTTGGTCGTCATTGAGATGTTCAATGCCGTCAACGCGCTGTCCTCGAGCGAGTCTCTGCTTACCCTCCCTCTTTGGGAGAACATGATGCTCGTTTACGCCATTGCCTTGTCCATGGCTCTCCACTTTGCCCTGCTCTACACCCCGATTCTGCAGAGCTTGTTCTCGATCCTGCCCATGAACTGGATCGAGTGGAAGGCTGTTCTCTGGATCAGCGCTCCCGTCATGTAAGTTCCATCTCCTCCTCGCTGTTGAGCAACGAGCACTAATTCCCCCGCAGCCTAATTGACGAGGGTCTCAAGTTGATTGAGAGGTCGTTCTTCATGCAGACCAAGACGGTTGAGGCCGTCAAGGCCAAGAAGGATCAATAGACGGCGACGTAGAGAGTCGTTCCGGGCTTAGATCGATAGAGCATTGTACCATACATAGAGCAGGCCTTCCGCCTGCCTTTTGCTCTGGCTGTAGAGGCCTGCTGAGACGCCCCATGTTAAAACCCATCAATGTCAAAAATTCACTTTTTTTCCAATACAAGAGCAGTCATTACGTGTTCAGTGATGCACCGACCATGTCTATTGATCATGATGTCGATTCTATTGATACAAGCTACACTTAGACATGATGGATTTGGGGCCTCTGTCTTGCCCCAGCCAGCATGACGATGCCACGTCTATCCCTCGTCCTCTCCCTTGCCCAAGCTGTATGAGCTGGGGCCTTAATCTTGCCTGCCCTTGAGTAATCTCTTGGTGACCTTGTCCTTCTCGATGATGTAGACGTGCGCACCCCAGCCGGACAGCGCGTCACGGTCGACGGCGTTAAGGAGAGACTGCGAGATGGTCTCGAACAGCTCCTCGGGGCCCTGCAGCGCGCGAAACGGGTTAGAGACCTGGCGCACGTTCCCGGGAAGCACCTTCCCCTTCCATTACGAAGACTCACCAGATCAGGCTCCCACAAGCTCTCGCACATGCCGAACAGCTGCTCGGACGCGGTGCCGGAGACGATGAAGTCCTTGGCAAAGTCGATGCAGCCGATCGAGTCGAAGCCGCAGATGAAGGGCTGCCCCGTCTTGGGGTCGAGGCCGGCCACAACGGGGGAGACGAAGTAGGGGCCGAAGCGGCGCTCGTACAGGGACGAGGAGACGAGGTTGGCGAAGGTGCGGGGGGCGATGTTGCGCTCCTCGCGGAGGCGGTACATGTTGGACTTGTAGCGGAAGAGGTCGCCGACGGTGGTGACGTCCGTGGCGAGGCCGGTGAGGCCGAGGAAGACGTCGCCGTACTGGAAGATCTTGGGGAAGTTGTTGGAGACGGTTAGGGCTTGGAGGCCGAGGCGGAGGTCGCAGGCTATTGCGACGCAGTCCTTGCCGACCATCGCGACGGCGGCGCCACCGTCTGGAGCGAGTTTGTTAGGAGACGTGTGACGGGGGAGAGGGCATTGACGAACTTATGGAGAAGGGGGAGCTCTGGGAGGTGGTTAGCTGGAGCTGGGATGATGGAGATGGGGGTTGAGGCTCCCCGTTGGGACAGACATACCATCTCGGCTCTTGGGTCAGTTGACCTCCGCAGCTATCGTAGTTCGGGTATGCTGTCTGGCAGCTTCGTATAGCGTCTTCGTCGAGGGAGCGTCGTGGGAGTCGTCAGGTGGTGATGGTGTCGCTGTCGGGGGAAGGTGGTCGCGATGGGTTCGATAGCTGCAGGGTGGAAGGTCGGGGGAGGTCAAATGCCAGCTGCATCAGCCAGCTGGAAGGGCAAGGCAAACACGACATGGCGCGGCAGCGGTAGTCGATGCGGGCCCACTTGGAATGCTATGGAGCTCCATGGTTGGTGGAAGCTGCGCAAGGAGGGACGCTGAGATAAGCCTCGGTCGCCTTACGTAGCCCCGATAACGAGATGCTGCCTGTTGCTCGCTGTAATGTTCTGTGACGCACTCTCGACTTCGCGGATCCAAAGTTCAGCACAGCACATAAGTGGTATCACGATCATGGCATCGCATGTTACCGTCATCGCGACGGACTTGCGCCGCACGACGGTCAAGGTCGCCCCCGGCACATACATGACAGATGTTCTCCAAGAAGCCTGCAAGAAGCTCAACCTCAACAATGACAAGTACCTGCTCAAGTATGTCAGATTTTCTTGTCCTACGGCCCAGGCTAACCCGTCAAGACATAAGCAGAAACAAGTAGACCTCTCGGTTCTTTGGCGCCAGGCAGGCCTCATCCCCGGCGCAAAGCTCGAGCTTGTTCAAAAGTCCAACACACTTTCCGCGGTATCTGTAGCCCTCCAACTGCCCGCACCCGAAGCGAATGCGACTCCAAACGGCCGGGTAGTCGACAAGTTCTCCAGCGACATATCTGTATGGAAGGTCTTGCGCCAGTTCGAGACCCGGGTCTCGAGCCAGGGCAAAAATCTCAACCTCACGGCGCGGGGTGTGGCGCAAACGGCGGCCGGCGGGCAAACTGGAAGCGGCCAGCTCTTCTACGAGACACCAGTACTCAACATCATGGGAAGGGAGCTGGCCTCATTCGTGGACTTTCAGAAGACCCTGTCGCAGCTGGGATACAACTCAGGCAGCGTGCTGATGCGCCTATCGTTCAGGAAAACGGACAAGACACTCTTCGAGTCCATGACGGACATCAGTCAGTTCTTTGCAGATGCTGAGGCGGATGAAAAGGAAGCCGCGGCTGTGTCCGCAACCGCTACAATACCCCCCGAGCCGCCGGCACAATCCGACTCTGCTTCAACGGCTGCCGGTGATGCCACAGCGACCGAGGGTGCAGAATCGAAAGGAACCCAAGCCATGGAACCGGCTTCACACCAACAAGCAGAGCCCTCAGGCGATGCCATGGAAGTGGACTCTGCGCCAATTCCCCTCTCTTCAGACCCCCTGCAGCCCGTGGGCATCTTCCAAGCGCCTACGGGGACGACAATAGCAGCGGCACTGGTTCCCATGTCAGAAAGCGACTTCACGCCATCTATTCAACAGGCACAACTACACCAGGCTCGACTGTTGCAAAACTCACACAACAAGCGTCTTCCGTCAGACAAGGAGCTAGAACAGAAGGCGCAGGCCGAGGAAGCCAGACTGGCCTCTGTCTCATCCGTGCCAGTCAAAGTCCGTTTCCCAGATAACACATCTGCTCAGTGGGTGTTTGGCCCGGAAGCGACTGGCGCCGTACTGTACGAGGCGGTGCGGTCTGTCATGGCCCACGCAGGGCAACGGTTCAGGCTTGTCCTGCCCGGAGGCAAAGACGTCGTCAAGGACAGCAAGGGACCCAACACTCTCCTGATTCACGACTACAAGATGACGCGTAGCGTGCTTATCAACCTGGTGTGGGAAGACAGCGTGCCGACGGATGTGAGAAAACAGCCGTTCCTCAAGGGCAGTGTTGCGCAGCGTGCGACTGCGGTCAAGGTACCGGATCTGCCCAAGGAACAGGATGCGGACGAAGGGAAGAAGATCGTCCAGAACTCGAAGCCGGAGAGCAGCGATCGGGGAGACGGCGGCTCCGGGAAGAAGCTGCCCAAGTGGCTCAAACTACCAGGCAAGAAATAGAAGTCACGATGAGGGCGAAGCATGCATGCATAGGATCATCATTCAAGACACAAGCGATGCATAGAACAGAAAGTCTGTGAAGGCGCAAGCTGGTTTTCCTTGCTGAAATCGTTGGTATTGGTATTCTCATGACCTGCAGCCGCCACTCCGTGAAAGCCGCAGAAACCGTTATATTTTCCACAGAGGAAAAGTCATGAGGGGTCCTTTTCTTTTTAGGACCGCCATTTTGTCGCCCGCACGCCGAAACCAAGATGCCCGTTACTTCCCAGATCAACCCGATCGAGTCGTTAAAACATTTAGTGGCCGGCACGGCGGGACTCGGCGATGACGCGCTGGAGCTCGTCGACCTTGCTCTTGGCGCGACCGAAGGTGCCGAGCTGGACTGTGTGTTAGTCGTGGGACGAAGGGCAGTTGATTCGATGGCGAAGCTTACCCTCTTCTTGGCGAGCTTACGGGCGCGCTTGTCCTTGCTGTTGCGAAGGAGTTCGATGACGCGGCGCTCGTAGGGGGCGAGGCTGTTAACAAGTTAGTCTCTAATCTTGTGAGGAAACTGATGTTGAGACTAGGACGGCGACTCCCGAGCTACGGATAGTGGCGGCGACGGCACGAAGGGCTGCAGTGATATCCAAATGCGCCTGGCCCCCGTATCGCCAG
The DNA here is from genome assembly GCA_002851775.1 of Verticillium isaacii. Taxonomy (NCBI): domain Eukaryota; kingdom Fungi; phylum Ascomycota; class Sordariomycetes; order Glomerellales; family Plectosphaerellaceae; genus Verticillium; species Verticillium isaacii. The sequence goes on along the minus strand of NMXN01000007.1, from coordinate 939,292 downwards.
TTTCCCCAGTCTGTAGCTCTTCGTCCCCGTCCCGACTCCTCGTGGTGTGATGTGTGCTTGGAATCGACTTACCCAGAGACCTCACGGACAACCTCGCGGACGAAGGTGGTGCGCTTGCTCACGCGGCCCTTCTGGGAAGAGATGCGGGGCTTGGCGACGCGAGGGGTGGTTTTCTGTTAGAGAGAGACGGCCGGTCAGCCTTACGTTGTCCATCGTCTGCAGATGCGAGCAATGTGGATTTGCTCAGGGCCGAGGAGTCGGATGCAGAGATCCTCCACGAGGTGAGACACGTACATGGCCCTTGTTCAGGCCGACGGCCAGGCCGGTGCGGGTGGGCTGTTCCTTCGCCATTGTTGTCGTCGGGATGGGCGATGGGTGGTTGTCGTCGGTGGTCGTTGGGCGATGGGGGGGAGAGAAAGGAAGGTTTTCGGGGCTGCGGTGGGATAATCTGAAAATTGGCCAGCCGGGGGTGGGGCCAGAGCGAAAATTCGTGGTTTGTGCGGTCACGTGGGCAGGGTAGCGAATGTTGTGTGCTGTGCACTCTTATCGATAAGCAGAGACACAGGCTTCGGACCCTGACCTGGACCTAACCGAAAGGCAGCTCCCAAAGCCCCAGGCTGCCTTTCGGGTGGAGCATCCCAATGTGCCCCTCTAGGTCATGACTGGATGTCTGGCAATCTTTACGCTCTTGACCTAAGTTCATAGCAGTCGAAGGCGAGCACGAGGCTTTGCGAGAAGTCTTGGTCCGAATATGTCCTATCCGGCAGGCGAAGCGAGCCACTCACGATGTGCCTACCAAGCTTGGAGGGAACACAACATCTTTCAAGCTGCATCCATCCTGATTGCCCGTGGCTGCCTCCGACGCTGTTGAGAGTCTCTCCACTACAGACATAACGACTCGTCAATGGCAAGCGCCGGGGACTCCGTTGGCAAGTGTCCGCCTCGTCCCGTCTTGCGCGTCCTGTCCCTTGCCGACGTCAACGTCAGTCAACCCAGCCACCCATCGGCCCTTCGGAGACGCGGGCTGCTGGAACCCGCTTACCGACTGCCGCCCAACCCCTGAGCACCACTTCCAGCTGGGTCCAATTGTCTCTCCTTTCGTCTCCTCAACAGTGGCACGATGGCCAATCGGGACCGGGCACAATGTTGCAGTCAAAGACGCATACACGATGGATCTACACCTTTAGCGCGTGGCTGTCCTGAGCGACCCAAAGGCTCGAAACGTGACACACATCATAGCCCACTCTTTCTGCTCCAGAGATCTCCAGGAGACTCCCGCCGGACTCATCCTCTTGACAGGCCGGCCTCCTTGAACGTGCCGTTGGTAGGGGCTTTGATGGGCGTATGCCGCGGGCTATTGCATCACAGATCTGCAATGGTTGCCTTCTGCAAGGGGTGGTGGATGGTGCTGGTCTTTAAAGGATCGAAGCTTCCAGTTTGGGCAGTGTCTTGGGCTCTCCTTCCGTACCTACATCAAACCACACTCTAGACTCAGGCGACTACACTCGTTGATCCAACTCAAGTCATTTTTTGACCTGCTTCTCCTCTGCCTTCGTACCATCACATCATCCAAACGCAGAAAACGCAGAACCAGCATCATGAACCAGCTTCTCTCTCTCTTCCTCCTGGCGGCTCCCACCGCCAACGCCATGGCAGCGTACATGGCCTCCCTTCCCCAGGAGATAGCAGCTCTAGTGGCCACAGACGATTGCCAGCTGCCTGACGAGTTCAGCATTCAGAACTTTGTGGCCGAATCTGCGAATGGTGGAAAGACGCTGGACTCCCTCGAGTTCGGCTTCCTTGACGACAGCACGGGCGTCGATACATCCTGCTTCTTCAACTCCACATCTGAAGCCGTCAACAACGACGGCAGAACACCGCGATACGCCTGCAACGACGCTCGTGTCAACTTCATCTGGCAGACGGGGTCTCTTACACTGATCGAGGGTGTGTGTGCAGGTGACGACGGGTGAGACGAATCAGACCTCGCGGGTGCTATGCACACAGCTAACACGGTCCCAGTGCGGCCGACTATGAGGCATCCGGGACGGCGCCCGTGGCAATCACATGCACCGGCAGCAACAGCACCGTTACCAGAAACGAGACTGATGCGGGCCAAAACGGTTGCAAGGCCGACTCGGCGGATATCCAAGCCAAGTTCTTCAGCATCCAGCCTGTCGCGCCCAAGTTCGAATAAGGCGTGGGAAACGTAGTATCACTCGGGTCCTCGTTGACATTGCCTATTATCTTGGAAGACAGACTGTAGCGCCCTAATGGATTTGTATGGCTGGCACGGGACGGTGACGGGAAAATAGAATAGACCATAATACCAAGCTCATGCGACCCCAATAATCAGTGTCAAGTACCTAGTCATTAGGTTGGACGTGTGAGGCGGCAGTTGGGGCGACCCCTTTCACAATTTCCCAGGGGCATCTGGGGGCGGGGTGGCACCCCCAGCCGATCCGGCCACTCACGCTGCACCTTCAGCGACGGTCTCCAGCCGGCAGGTGACCTGTTAACCGTCGTGCGGGCTGCCATATGACCTCACCGCATCAACGACTTCGCACGATCATCCCGGTGCACCAACGTGGTCCGCGCTGTCCTGACCACCCCCATCCGATCTTGACACTGGCTGCGATCGCTGTGACTGGGTGCGACACCAATCATGTGCTCATCAAGGCATTGACTCTACCAACATTCCTCTGCTACCGCAATCCCTAACGGGCCAATCCACCTTTGACTCCGACCTCGATCAACACATCTTCCTTCCTCTCGAGGATTTGCGATGCTCTTGCCCCTCAACGCCCTATTCATAACTTCCAGACAAACAACCGTCACACCTCTTATTGCCTTAACACTCAGAAACGATGCGATCAACGGCGCACGGCATCTCGAGCCTGGTGCGGTTGGCAGCCCTCCTAGCCCTGTCCCTCAACGTCGGCGCCAGTGCCCAACAACAACAGCCGCTTGATGGCGACGAACCGAACGAGGCGCGGCAGCCTGTCTCTGTCGCGCTGTTCTCCTCTCTTGAACGAATGTCCCGCCTTGTCGACATTGCCTACTGCGTCGGCACGACAGGCGTCTCCGAGCCCTTCTCCTGCGCTTCGCGCTGCATCGAGTTCCCGACCCTCACGCTGGCGAAGACTTGGAATACCGGTATCCTCATGAAGGACAGCTGCGGCTACATCGCTGTCGACCACGGCGTACGCCGACCCGACACAAAAGAAGACGAGCTTGATCTCCTGGGTGGAAAGGCCATCATCGTCGCATTCCGAGGGACGTACAGCATCGCCAATACCGTCGTCGATCTGAGTACCGTCCCGCAGGAGTACCTCCCCTACCCATCCCCCGACAACGGCGGCAAGACGTCCAAGGCGCCAAGCCACAAGTGCGACAACTGTACTGTGCACCAAGGTTTCCTCGAATCGTGGCAGCAGGCCCGCAAGCTCGTCCTCCCCGAACTCCAGGCGTTGAAGGAGCAGTACCCCGACTACCCGGTCCAGCTCGTCGGCCACAGCCTCGGCGGCGCGGTCGCCATGCTAGCAGCGCTGGAGCTGCGCGTGTCGCTCGGCTGGGAGGATCTCCTCGTGACGACCTTTGGCGAGCCCAAGGTCGGCAACCAGCAGCTGTGTGACTACGTCGACGCCGTCTTCGAGCTGGACGCCGAGACGGCCGGCGCGGATCCCGAGAAGCGGGTGTACCGTCGCGTCACGCACGCGGACGACCCGGTCCCGCTGCTGCCGCTGACGGAGTGGGGATACCGCTCGCACGGCGGCGAGTTCTTCATCACGAAGCATGACCTGTCACCGTCGGTCGAGGACGTGGTCGTCTGCTACGGCGACAGCGACGACCAGTGCATCGCGCAGGGCGACGTAGAGGTTGATGTGGAGGAGGCAGCCGATGAGGCCGCAGAGGCGCTCGCCGACGCCGCCGACGAGGAGGTCAACGAGGCGGTGTTGGAGCGGCGCTGGGTGAAGAGGTTCCCGAGCGTGCCGGCACGCTTCAAGCTGTGGCAGCTGTTCTTCGCGCACCGGGACTACTTCTGGCGGATCGGACTCTGCGTCCCCGGTGGCGACCCAGCGAACTGGGGGCGGGAGAAGTATCCCGGCGGTCAAGGGGGTGACAACACCCTGCCGGAGGAGCTCTAGGGAGCTGGTCGGCTGGATAAGCGTCACTCCGAGCTGTAAATTCAAAGGAGCGAACTGAACATAGGGAACGGGCGCAAAATTGGGCTGGCAGGCTGGGTGATGGCGAGCAACGAGACTGCTTCCGAGGGGCCCGACGACGTGTTGTACTTGATACCGGCCTTGATGTATTATGATTACGATGTTTTTTCCCGAGATTTTTGAGGTCTATTTGTTCTACCTGATACTGTTTGCCAGTGAACTTTGTCGTCATTTGATGGTTTGTCGCAAGACAATGAAGTCGCCGGCGTTTCAAGAAAGTCGTCTCGAGAACACAACTGCATTACAGCAGTCTTTCGACACTTGACCGCCTAGCCTCAACAGTTCGAGCATGGGAGCCCCCGGGCTGAGCGACCTTCTTTCAATGCCATTCGCGAGTCGGCTGCTGCCCAGGGGCTGTAGAACACGCGGCCTGTTCTAGAAACCGTCTGAAGTCGACGGCCCTCCCTCCGACCCCCTAGTCCCTGCGGCAACATCGATGCCTCGGAACCTGGGCCAAAAAGCGACTCGTCGCATCGTCTATCCCACAGGCCTGGCTACAGCCAGCCCGCTTGCCAGGGCAAAAAAATGTGCCCAGCAGATGATCAGCCCGAGTGGACTCCTCCCCCACCCCACGGGACTGCGAGTCGGGCGAGGGAGACCCGCTTGCGCGCGGCAAGCTTACCTCAGCTAGACAATGTGCATACCTCCGTGGCCATCTCTCATCTCACCTCAACCGCGTGCGTGCTTGTTGGAGGGGTTTCAGAGTCCAGGCTCAAGAGGGCATGGTCTCAACGGCGGCTGTCGACGGGACGGGCGGAAATGCGAGGCGGTTTGGAGGTTAGTCATCAATCTATTAACCCACGAGAGACATGTGCGACATCACGTGCGGCCGCTGGATTGTCCCGCGTCAGGCACCCAGATTTTGGTGAGGGAGGAAAGAGGGGCTGCTGATTGGGATGGGTGGGAGGATCTGATGGGCGCGAGGACCAAAACAAACAGAGGGACGATGTGATGAGGCGCCTCAGATTCACGCCCACTGGGAGGTCACGCCCGCACGCCAACCCGCGGCTTGGTGGAAAGTGGGGTCCGGCCGGTCCACGGCAGGGCAGGCAGGCGTGGTCGGTACGTGTACGTACCTCTACCCACCACGAGCCAGACCGAGAGAGAGGGAGGGATGGATGTACCTTTATTAGCTGACGGAACGGTACCCATCCATCGTGCTGGGCTGCCCCGCTAAGTGTCGACGGGCGCACTCGAGCTTTGGGGCTTCCACTTCTACTTCCTGATGATGAGGTCGGTGATGGGGCGTCGAGCTCGCGTCATGACACGTAAAAGTAGAGTGAGGCGGCGGGTGTTGGACCTGGTCGTTTGATAGCGGGATCGAGCAGGATGGTGGGTTGGACAAAGATGATCCAGCTGGCATGGGCACAGGCTGGCTCAGATGGGGATGGGCAAGTCTGAGGAGCCCACGCCCCTCCCTCGTGATTGATGAGGTGCCAGCGAACCAGTCCGGGAACAGCCAGTCGCTGGCCCAGGAGTGCAGATGAGGTGTTCAACAATGGAGGAACTGGAACCCAGGAGGAGGCGATGCATTGCTGGCTAGGGGCTGGCTAGGCCCCGAAAAGCCCACCTAAGAAAAGAATCCCCCCGTAGCAGGCCGGGGGGGGAGGGGAGGGGGGAGACTATGGCCACGTCCCTGCACATGCCCATCCGCTCATGCCCGGTCGCCAGTGGCCAGCTGGTAGGCGGATCCATAGCCAGAGCGCCAGAGCCATAGCCAGAGCCAGAGCCATAGCACAGAGTGAGCCAGACACACAGACAGCGCCAAAGGCAGTCACCCCCGCTCCACCCCCCTGCCCCGTGGTACGCCCAAGGAGAGTAGAGAAGGAACGATCAACCGGCCGATAAGTATTTACCAGCCTGTGACGAGGAAGTCACAGCTTCCCCATCACCTTCACCAGAGGTACCTCTACCCTGCCTGGCCTTGCCTTAGCGACTTCCCACCAGCCGGCGGCCCCCCCCCCCCTCCCCTCTCCCACCCTCCAAACCCTGAAAGTCTCCCGCTCCCGACCCTCACCTTACGCACCTCGCCCTGTACGCGGTCTACCTGCCTCGCTCTGCCTCTCTACCTGCACCTGCACCTCCCTACCTGCACTTTTCCCTCACCTCCACCTCCACACCACACCACACCACCCACCACCACTCTCCCGCCTGTTTTCTCGTGAAAACAACAACCCACTTCGATCTTCACATCTGTGCATCCTCATCTCCATCCACCTTCCGCGCCTTCCTCCTTTTCTACGAATACCCTCAACCACCACCAAAACCCCCAGCCAAGCCAACATGTCCGGCGACGTAAGTACCTCCCCTATCTCGTCCCGTGCCTGCCTCGCAGTCATCATGTCCCCCCATCGCCCCTCGTTATCACGGCCTTGCCGCGGCCTGACCCTCGTGGCCGCCGGCGCGGGCGCGCACCTCTCCGCCTCGACGAGCTCTCGTTTTCCCATCGAGCTTGATCCTTGTTATGCCCTCTTTTGCACCGTGCTCTTGTCTTTGGTTGCCGCCTCGAAGAATGTTTGCTGATCATCTTCCTTCTGCAGCGTGAGAGGTTTGTTGCGATTCGCATCCCTCCCCTGACCTCCTTCCCCCCCTCTCCTCCTCTCCTCCGCCTCGCCGTGCTGACAATCTCTCCCCCAACAACAGCAAGACCTTCCTTGCTCGCCTTTGCGAGCAGGCCGAGCGCTACGATGAGATGGTCGGCTACATGAAGGAGGTTGCCAAGCTTGGCGGTGAGCTCACTGTCGACGAGCGCAACCTTCTCAGCGTCGCCTACAAGAACGTCGTCGGCACTCGCCGTGCCTCGTGGCGCATCATCTCCTCCATCGAGCAGAAGGAGGAGTCCAAGGGTTCCGACAAGCACGTCACCACCATCCGCGACTACCGCAACAAGATCGAGGCCGAGCTCGAGCAGGTCTGCCAGGATGTCCTCGACGTCCTCGACGACAGCCTCATCCCCAACGCCCAGACCGGCGAGTCCAAGGTCTTCTACCACAAGATGTACGTTGCGTCCCCGCTTTTACCCCTTCGGTCGGCATACTGGCACCCCTGGGCCCGACCGCCTTTCCCGTCCCCGCCATCTTCGCCATGCTGACCGTGTCCGTCTCTGCCAACAGGAAGGGTGACTACCACCGCTACCTCGCCGAGTTCGCCTCTGGCGAGAAGCGCAAGGGTGCCGCCACTGCCGCCCACGAGGCTTACAAGGTAAGAGCCATTCCACTCCCAGAGCGTTGAATCCAATTTTGGCTGACGATTTGCCCTTTCAGTCCGCCACCGACGTTGCCCAGACTGAGCTGACCCCTACCCACCCCATCCGTCTCGGCCTCGCCCTGAACTTCTCCGTCTTCTACTACGAGATCCTCAACTCGCCCGACCGTGCTTGCCACCTCGCCAAGCAGGCCTTCGACGACGCCATTGCTGAGCTCGACTCGCTCTCCGAGGAGTCTTACCGTGACAGCACCCTCATCATGCAGCTGCTGCGCGACAACCTCACTCTCTGGACGTCCTCCGACTCCGGCGAGGCCGAGGGCGCCGCCGCCACCGGTCAGGCCGACGCTGCCGAGAAGAAGGACGAGGAGCCCAAGGCTGACGCCCCCGCTCCCGAGGAGCCCAAGGCCGCTGAGGAGCCTGCTCCCGCTGCCCCTTAAATCTGCTCTCTCGATACCACTCTCGTCTTGGTCCGACCATCCCAAGGTGAATGACGATCTCGGTTGTCTTCTGGCGTCTGCGCGATGCCGCGGAAGAAGGCCCCGGGCGGTGCTAGCAGAAGGCTAGCTGGTGATACATGCGACTCGTCTTCGGTACTTTCGGCACAGGGGCATGGAGTAGTGGGGGTTCCGGACACGGCGGACTTGGGAGATGCGTTGGCCGCAAGGGTTTGGACCTCACGGTCCGTAGCGTGGGAGGCGTTGTGTTCTTCTGTTTGGAGGGCTTCTACTACCGCCGGGTGGCAGTCGTCGGACCAAAAGAAGGGCGCCCCCTTTTCTCGCTTGCACATTCCTCGCTCGCCTTGATATTCCCCTCTTTTCCTTCCCAGCCCGAATAATCCACGCTTGATTTACTCCTGCCCCTTTTTGCCCTGAGTGCCCTAGGTTACGGCTATCTCTTGATTTCTTGTTTCGGTTTCCTACAGTGGTCTTCAGTTGTCGCGCGGCCTCGAGGCGAGGCAATGTGTTGCTTTCCCCCCCACCCCAAATGCCCCATGTCCATTACGTCTTTACAGACAGAAAGAAAAAACACAAAGTTCATTCACGCTGGTGCCATGCGGTTGATGTGGAGGGTGATGTGCCCCCGTGGGAGGTTTGATGACGGGGTGGGCGGCACTGGGCGAGCACGTGATATGCGGCTTGATGATTGAATATCGCTGTTGGCTGCCCCATTGGCAGGCGAGCACTGCGTTGTTGCCTCTGCAGCTGGGATGTTCACTGCGGTTACGGCTCGTTTTGATACCTCTGGAGAGTGTTCGTGGACGGTCATCAGTCATCGATTCGTAGTCTGTCATACCACGCTTCACGCAGCCAGCACCTCTCATTCTGCCGACCTCCGTCTCGCTTCCTCTCCGCCGCATTAATCAGGCCTCCTGGCCCTCTGCCCTGCCGTTCTTCTTCTCCAGGAGCTCCCGCGCTCGCGCCAGACGTGCATCCGCCTCGCGCGCCCGCTTGACCTTAAGATTCGTGAGGTCGCCAGCGGGGTTGGAGGTCGTAGACGCTGTGGAGGGATTGTACTCCGAGCCGCCCCGGCCCCCTCCTCCGGCAGGGCCTCCCGGGGGGCGCGGCGCCTTGTGCGACTGCGGCGTGACCGCGCTGCTGCCGGTGTTGTTGGGCTTGGCGCCGCTCCTGGGGTTCCGCTCGAAGCTCCACTTGCGGAGACGCATCCTCTGGAGGAGGGACGAGGACGAGGACTCCTGGTGCGTGAGGGGGGCGCCGCCCGCGTCCGGGGGCCGCGGCACGGCGTTCTCGCTGTTGCCGTGATCGTCGTCGTCGTTGTCGTTGTCGTCGTCGCTGTCCGGGCCGGCGGCTGTCTTGGCGACTGTGCCGGGGCCGGGCTTGGCGGCGGCGCGCTTGGTGGGCGAGAGGCAGAGGGAGGCGAGGCGGGAGAAGGTGCCGGTGACGGAGGGGGCGGGCAGGGGCGCGGGATCGGGCGTGGAGGGGGCGGCGGCGCCGAGGCGGGCGCAGCGGGGACACACGTCCGGGCGCCAGTCCGGGTCGGGGGCCGGGGGCGGCGGGTGGCGGCGGTAGGTCCACGTGCCGTGCCAGAAGCTCGTCTCGGCGGCGAGGAAGGTCGAGGTCGGATGCGGGAGGGGCGTCGGCGGCGTGGTGCAGGCGCAGGTCGCCGCGAGGAGGTTCGTCGTGCGCCAGGCGTTGATCCGCTCCAGGGTCGCCGCCGGCATGGGCGTGTAGAGGGGCGGCTGGCGGGGGGACGGCGGCGCCGCGTCCATTGTCTGGGATGAGGAGGTGTCGTCCATGTGTTGGGTGGAACGGCGTGGCGAGAGAGCTGTTGCGGTGGTGTTTGAGAGATCGTGAGCCGGAGGTGAGGGCGAGAAACGAGGTTGAGGTGAGAAGAAGCGGCGGCGGTCGTCGTGCTTGAGTCGACAAAACGGGCCGCGGGCTAGCACCGGGGAAACGCGAGCCCTCTTTGGTCGATCACTCACGCGAAGACGGCTAGCATCATGTACATGTACGGCCAAAATAAAATCCAAAAACAAACCACCCAGTCGCCGTCCGATTCAGCGTGCCGCACCGGAAGAGGAACAAGTGCGTCTCGGTATCGTGCGCTCGCTGGCTGCTCTGGAATGACGGGACTGATAGCGCCATCCGATCAGGTGGGCAATGGTCGAGAACTAAGGTTCGGATGGGTCTAGCTGCGGCATTCACGTTGAACCACCCCAAATGTCACTTTCGCCGCCGAGCCAGTTCATTCTGGACATGATCGCCGGGACACGTGAAAATGAATGAGACGTTCATTTCATCCGTCACACCACTCAGGTCTGTCTTGGTCATGTAACTGCCGCCGCCAAACGCCGGTTCGATGCCTCTTCATCGAGCGAATCCATTCGATACCGCCATTCCTTTTTCCCTTAATCCCCCCAAGCGCCGAGCACCGCATTAACGTCGCTGCGTGCTCGGTGTTAGCGTCTCCCAGCTTCCCGTGTCGCGCGGCCCCTCGTCGTCCAGCGCATCCAGCAAGTCTACCGGCGGCTTCTTCTGGATCTTGACCGGCACCTGCGGCTTCGGCTTCGGCCGGTCCTCGCCCGCCCGCATGCCGGGCAGGGCCATTGCCCCAGCCATCGGCTGCTTTCTCAACACGCTGCTGGCCGGCGACGTCGCCCCTGCCTGGCCGGTCTGTCCCGAAAATCCTGTCGATGCCCGTACGGGGAGTTTCGGCTTCTCGTCGCCCCAGGTATCGAGCCCGTTCTTCACAGACGGCGGGCTTGCCGTCGGAGACGTCGAACTCAAGTGTAGTGGCTTTCTTGCGACGGGCGGCGCTGCCTTGCCACGTGACTGCTGCGAAAGTTGAGAGAGGTCTGAGAGGGCGGACGACGGGCGCGGCGGCGGCGGTGGCACGGGTTGGGTCTTGTGGAGGCCGGCCACCGAGGGAGGGTGGCTCGAGCCGCTCGTAGGGCCGCCCGTCTGGCGCCGCGGTGGCGGCGGCGGCGGCGGTGTTTCGCCTCTTTGCAGAGACTGCGAGGTGCCGTCCATCCATGTATTGGTACGGGACGGTGGACCTGGTAACGTCGAGGGGTCGAATGGCGGAGGTAGTGCCCTGCGCGCCGCCGGCGCCGTCGACGTCAAGAGATCAGGGGGGACATTGACGTGCTCATACGGTGACGTCGACAGGCTCGTCGAGAACGACGATACCCGTGATCGTGGCACCGTGACCCAGTCGGGCTCGGTCGTAACGCCGAATGGGTTGGGCGGCCTGTTGGGGTTCAATACCACGCCCTGGCCATCTGCAGCCGGTGGCGGCGGCTTGACGCCTGCCCTCGCTGGCTGCTTGTTGTCCAACCACCACTTCTGACGGTCGGAGCTGGCAGGCGGTAGGCCGGGCTCGACGGCGTCGTAGCCAATGAGGTCCTCATCCTCGGAGTCTTCTGTATCCAGACTAGCTGACGGATCTCCGACTTCCTGCTTCCGACGCGTGTACAACTCCTGGCTGATCTGCTCGCGGTGGGACTCATCGATGATGCTCACTGTGCATTGAAAGGTTGCATACACCGGTCGGTGGTCCGAAAACTTCAGTGGTGCCGAATTGTACGCCAGCTGGCGCAGGTTTTGCCCTTTGCGCAGGATGCGGTCCGTCCAGGCTGGGATTCTTGCTTTCTCGCTATGTGTTGTGAGCAGCGGCTTCAAAGTCACGGTCTTCTATGATCACTTACGACGTGTCGTAATCGTCCGTCCCGAGGTCGAATTTGTACGTAGGCAGAAACGTGATACGCGCTTCGGAATAGAATGGGAATGAAAGCCCCGCCACCATTTGCAGATTCAGCTGCGGAACGTCAGCGTGTTTATCGGCTGAAGCTCTGAAGCCCACATACCTGGTCGTTCTCATATAGCGTGGCCAGGTCTTTCTTCTTGACAAGAGACCGCGCGGCTTCCGGTCCAAGGCCGATGCGGTAGTTGAAATCTCCAAGCCATATGACCGTGTCTGTTGTGCCGTCAGCAGGGCGTCAGAGCTCCAAGACTCATCGTGTGGCTTACCGTGATCATCAATTCCGCGGTTGCGTTGGAACCGCAGACCGTCATGGATAGTCGAATAGTCCCGGTTCCGCTCGTCGTAATTTGCGAACCCAGCAGCCAAGTGAGCGGTCACAAAACAGATAGGGGTATTCGCGTAGTCGAACCGAATAGCAACCGCGCCCTTGTTGCCAGCCATCCCGGACATTCCCGTCTTTTTGACACTTCCCTCGACATTCTTGATATTGCTCAACGACGACACTTTAACAAAGATGCATAACGCAGCACCGACAAGCTGCCCGCTGCGGAGCAAGACATAGCGCTCGCCACCCGTCTTTTGGAAGTGGGTGTTGAGGGTCCGCTTCACGGCCTTCTCCCAAAGCCGCTTACGAGTCGGATCGCTGTTCATTATCTGCTGAGGGCTCAGGTCCACGATTTCTTGGAAACCGACGGCAACGATCTCAGGCTGGATGGGACCCAGCTCCTTGGGACACAGCCAAGAAGATAGGTCGTGGTCGATGCCTTCTGTTCGCCCATTGAGGTTGAATGTACCAACCCACCTGGATACGTGATGAGCGGTTGACCTCGGAGTGCTGGTATCATTGACTTACATGTTGATATCTTGTGTCGAGGAGAACTCCGAGCTTCTCTTGTTCATCTCTGCAGTGACAAAGTCGCTGATCGGATCGAAAATGTGCACCGGAGTCTGGCCCACCAGACGGCCGAGCAGACGATCAATGGTGGTCTGTTTGGCGGCGTCTGTAAAGTTGTTGTGGTACAGCCTCTGCATCGACTTGCGCATGTCAGCCACAGCGCCGGCCAGAGACATCTTACCAGTGCGGGTGTAAGACGACTTGAGAGCGCCAGTGCCAGCATAGATCTTGGACAGAGCATCGCCATTGTCCGCCCAGAGGGTCGAATGCCTCATCCAAAAGTCGGACGTCGCGTATTCTCCTCTCTGGTTCAGAAACGACTCCATAGCCATGGATGAGATTAGTGTCTGAATGAGGTTCGTCCTGTCCAGGCAATCCAAGCAGTTCGTGCGAAAGGCGCCTTCTTGCTGAAGCAAAACCACCATGCGAGTAGCTCCATTGGCAATGGTCAGGCTCCGCGCATCGTCGCCGACATCGTCTGTCTCTTCAGCCAGATAATAGGCAAAACTATCAGTCGAGGTTTCGACGTATCTTCTGATATTCCGTGCCGACTCATAGCCAGCAGCACCTCTCGTCTCCGCATGAAAGTCATAGTGCGTTTCCCGCAGCAGCGCGTGGTCTTGCGACTGATGCTGACCGACCTGGCTCAGTGGCGAGTGACGGACCGCGTTGTGGTACAGCTTGCTGAGCTGGGCTTCACCAGGCTTCTCCTCGCTGAGGAGATTGACAACATGAACGGCACCATAGGCAAGCTCAAGGTCCTGGAAATGCTTGTTGAAGGCAGGTTGTGTGCCCTCTGGAGATCTGGTGATGCTGATGTTCTGTTTACCCGGTAGAAGATCTGCCGCCTGCTCCCAAAACAGGGGTACCGAGCCTCTGACTTGGCTGTATGAGAAGAGTGTGCCCCTAGGACTCCAGTACGTGGTCTCCGTTTCTACAAAGTTGGCCACATTGCCGTCGTCGTCGATGCCGCGGGAGTTGAACCTCGTGCCGGCTCTTCGACAAGAGAGTCTTGATATGACGGTCAGGTACGAAGGGAGGCCAGTAGCCGTTGTTTTTAGGGGCGCGCTGATTTGTGGGATGGCAATGGTACGGCAGAAGCCTCGGATGGCGGATGTAAGGATCCGCGACGAGTCCAGAGCTTCCCTCTCGTGCGGGATCAAGCGAGATCTAAACTGGACCAAGGGGCTGATCATGAAGGAGTTCCACAGGAACGAGTCATCAAAGTTGTCGATATCGAAAGACGCCGAGTTGACAGACCGGTCCTGAAGTCTATTTGTGACGTCAAAGTCGGTGCTGTAGTAGAAAGAGCCGTTGCTCAATAGCTTGCGCAGGTCGTGACAAGGGTGCTCGACTGTGATCTCTCGGCGGCTGAGATTTTGGCCATATGTTGACTGGCCGTAGACAGACGAGGCATCCGCAAGATCAGGATCCAGGTTATCGATCGAAACGACGTCGTCCCATCGATCGCTATTCAAGCAAAAGAAGGCAACACTAGAGATCTTCTCGACAGTCTCGCCGGGGCGAATGGTCGCGACGCGGGTAGCATGCGTGACGACCGAGAGGAAGACATCCCCATCTACTGATATCAAGCCCAGCGTGCCAAATATCGGCCGCGGGATCAGGGTGCGATAGTCGGAGAGTGTGTTCTTAGAGAGCGGCGAGAATTCGGCAACGCATTTCGACAAGGGAGTCTCTGCTCCCCCACGAGAGCGCGCAGCTGGCAGAGGGGATAGGTGGTGACTGCTGCCATTCCCCAAGCCGGTTCCATCGTTGGTCGAGGTGTGGCTGAATATTAAGGCGTGGGAGTTGGACACGATGGCAACGGATCGGTGCGGGTAGTCGCGTATGTAGAGCTGACTGGACTTTTCCGGAGCTGGCACTTCGACACCCCACGATCCTCCACCCCCGTGTTCCATGATGGGGTGACTAGCTGTCGCGAGTTGGTGGACGGGCAGGAGTTTACGCGGAGGACATGTCGAGGCAGTAATCGAGAGGGGCAATCGTCGGTACGCGGTTCGGGGGTTTCGGTCGGCGACGTTGGTTTGCGGGTGGAGGCCAATGGCAGTTGATCTGGTGATTCAGGGTGGCGGCGTCCAGAATCTGGAGACTAGGCAGGAAAATATATTGTCGCGACGTTTGCGAGGCAAGGTATCCGTATGGATTGGGTTTGCGAATCGATGAACATGGACTCTCTGGGATGGCCAGGGAGCTGGGAGCTTCAGCCCTGATGACGTTGGGGGCTACATGGTCCGTGGTTCGCTGAGGAAGGCCCGATGTGGGGGGACCCTTGGACCTCACTCAGGCCGTAACGCCCTGAATCTTTAGCGCTTGCAGGCTGCGGCATTGTGCTATTTCTAGCCACAGGCCCCTGTTGTCAGGTCAGTAGCCACGGACGGATCCCAAGACATAGAACGATGAGCTTTGCCAGTCACGAGAGTCCAGACCCCGTCGGGCATCAGCATGGCATGTGGAAGTCCTCAGGTTGATCGCAGTCGGCTGCCGTCTCGAGCCACCGGCAAGCTAACCAACCAGTGGGGGCTCTACAATGCATCCATTGCCAACTCTTGATTGAGTTGGACTTTCATATCACTAGGAGAACCGTAAAAACCAACAATGGGATCCCAAGCAGCCTAGGCAGGTCCCAGAGCACTAATGCTTCAACCAGCGGTACCTCGACGGCAGGCCTGCCGCAGCTGTCGAGTTGTTGGCCCTAACAAAGCGTGGGAACCACGAATCCCGCCGAGGGAAGCCAGGCAGGGAGCAAAGTCAAAACGATTAGTGATTGTAGGAAGGGCCAAGTAAAAAGGTTGATTTGGGAGAAACAAAGGACTCAAAAGAGAGCAGGAACAATTTGGCTTCAGATTTCGAATTGAGATCATGCTGCCCATTGGGCAGCGTTCATCCTCTTCCTATCATGTTGATTTAATAGATATCATCACGAGCCTGGTATGTAGAAGAGAAACCCAGGCCCGAAGTTTTTTTTCTCGGGCGACATATCCCCAATGCTGCTGACATAAGGTCGTGGCCCACCCTGGCCATCCAGCAAGGCAGGCCGATAGGAGCCGCCTCGTTAGATGGCCAGGTATCGTGGCCTCAGGACGCTTACCTAACGCGAGGCTCGGCCTGGCCGCCCCGCTCAAAAGTTTGTTCCCCTGCCATACTCGTCGGATGTTCTGCCAGCATAAGCTGCGACGCGCTGCAAGCAGGACGAGTCCCAGCCTTCTGCGCGCCTTCCACTCAACTGTCCTTCTCTAGTCCAGATCATCCATCGCGACATCGCCAATACGGCCACCTCCACCCTGCGTTTATCATCATCTCGAACCCCTAGACGCACAGCGAAATTACTGCTCCGTGCCAGCACGCAGTCATCCCGCGAGCGACGTTATCATGGCCGACTTCGACCATTTCGGCAGCTCCGACGAGCATGTTGAGATCAAGAAGCTCCAGGCTGAGGTTGTGAGTGACCACCCAATGCTGCCATTCTTCCTTTGAAGTGTCTCCTCTGACCCGATGACTGCGTACAGGAAGCCGATTCAGACAATTTCGAGACGTGGGAGAAGCTCATTCGCGCCTGCGAGGGACTCGAGGGAGGCCTCAACCGCAACTCCAGCCCGCAAGCATTGGCCGCCCTCCGCGATGCCTTCGACAGCTTCCTGCTCAAATTCCCCCTCCTTTTTGGTTACTGGAAGAAATATGCCGACCTCGAGTTCAATATCGCCGGTCCTGAATCTGCGGAGCTTGTTAGTTGACTCGGTTCCGCACCCGGACCATGTGGGACACAAAGGCTGACTGACGGCTCGCTGCAGGTCTACGAGCGCGGATGCGCCAGCATCACCAATTCTGTCGACTTGTGGACAGACTACTGCTCCTTCAAAATGGAGACGACCCATGTCCCACATCTCGTCAGGGAGTAAGTACATTGTGCATCCGTGGTGGCTTTCCTTCCCAGCCCCTCTACCCCTTAACACCATCATCACGACAGCCCACCGCACGGCCGCTCGATATCTTCCCTCATGAACTTGCAAGCCTGGAGTGTCACGATTGGCCCCATCATTGCCAGCCGGTGAGAAATGCCAACAGCAGCCCTCAATGTTGGGATGCCCTCTCACACCACGTACCAGGCTCTGTTGTTGTCCACATGATCTGTGGCTGGTCTGATCTGACCGCTCACTCGCTTCACATCGCGTCTTTCACCGTGCGCCTTGCGCCTTCTGGTCGCGCTCGAGTTGGATTCATTGCTTTTTATCACCGAGAACCCTCTCCTGTACATTCTTCCTTCCTTCCCCGTTGCCGTGCCGCTCCCTCCCCTTCCCCCCCCGATCGGCTGCTTACTAGCTTTCCCAGGCTCTTCGAGCGCGGCGCCACCCATGTCGGCTTGGACTTTCTCGCACACCCTTTTTGGGATAAGTACATCGAATACGAGGAGCGTCAGGAAGCTGAAGATCGTGTCCTCGCCATCCTGCGCCGCGTCGTCAACCTGCCGCTGCACCAGTACTCCCGATACTACGAGAAGTTCCGCCAGCTGTCACACAACCGTCCCATCTCAGAACTTATTGATGACGACGTCCTCAACGCATACCGTGCTGAAGTCGAGGCACCATATGCTGGCACACAGAGACCTGAACTCGAAGTGGAGCGCGACATCCGTGGCAAGATCGACAGTAGATACTACGAAATCTTCACGCAGACGCAAAACGAGGTCAGCCGACGATGGACCTACGAATCCGAGATCAAGCGACCTTACTTTCACATCGACGAGCTCGACTACCAGCAACTCGCCAACTGGGGCAAGTACCTCGACTTTGAAGAGGCAGAGGGCGACTACACGCGCACCATCTTCCTATATGAGCGGTGCCTGGTTACGTGCGCTCTGTACGACGAGTTTTGGTTCCGCTACGCTAGGTGGATGTCCTCGCAGCCGAGCAAGCAGGAGGAGGTTCGGATCATCTACCAGCGCGCCACTATGCTCCATGTGCCCATCAGCCGACCTGGCATTAGGCTCCAGTTTGCCTACTTCGAGGAGAGCTGCGGCCGGGTCGACATTGCTCGCGACATCCATGCGTCGATCTTGCTGAAGCTGCCAGACTGTATCGAGGCTATCACGTCCTGGGCGCATCTCCAGCGCCGCCAAAGCGGCTTGGAGGCGGCCATCGAGGTGTTCAAGAACCAGATTGACTCGCCCCACGTCGACATCTTCACCAAGTCTGCCCTGGTCACAGAATGGGCCTTCTTCCTGTGGAAGGTCAAGGGCTCTGACGAGGAGGCTCGTAACGTCTTCTTGAAGAATGTCGAGTGGTACGCGGACAGCCGCGTCTTCTGGGACAAATGGCTGGAGTTTGAGCTGCAGCAGCCGACCAGCACATCGACCGAAGATCTGCATGGCGAAAGAGTCAAGCAGATCTTCGATGAGCTGCGAAGCAAGAGCAGGCTTTCGAAGTCATCGAAGAAGCAACTCTTCCAGGTGTACCTCCAGTACCTCCTGCAACGGGGTGGGAAGGACGCCATGAAGCAGTTCCTCATCATCGACCGTGAGGTTTTCGGGTAAGCTGACGACAGTGCTCCGAATTGCCTTTAGAGGATCATAAACTGACATGTGATAGACCTTCGTCTGTTTCCGCTCTTGCCGGGCCCAAGGCCAAGGAGAACGGCGCGGGCGGTGCGGAGCTTGACGAGGCCACGAATGCGAAAGCGGAAGCTCGATTCTTGAACTACTACCAACTACATGGCGAGTTGGATATTGAGAGGCAAGGCAACGTGCCTTTCAACTGAGAATGAGATACAAGGGATGCCGATGCTGCTGCTTGCCCGCACACCTGGCACCCCGAATACATCGAATTAACGTTTAATGCTTCCCGGGACGGGTGTACCATAGCGGACGCGTGGTCCTCGCCGCCTCACGACGGTTTGTACTCAATGATGGAAGAGTCTCAGTGGCCGCGTCAACACCAACCAGATAGGTAATAAATAACAACACGAACAAATACGCCAGTTCACGGGATCGTATCCCATGCCATAAAATTCCACAAGTAATGATACAAATGGTCATATGGTTGTTTTTCAAGAAGTCCAGGAGCTGAGAGGCGAGATTCCGGGTTGGGGGGGTATGTCTGGTTGAGTTTGAAAAGCCAAGCATGGTTTTGCTGAGGAGCACAAATCACTATATCTTGCTCTTCCAGTGGACTGGTTTTATCCGACACACAGTATCAACCGTGCGGTAGAATCGCGTGTGTTCGACATGCGTTGGCCTGGATACTGATCACTCGACCCAACTAACGTAAGCCGCGACGAATGTGTTCTACAACTCCAATCTGGGCACCACGCCGCATTTGTCCATGGGAAACTCCTAGCGCTCAATGTCGGCTGAGCTTCGGTTCATCTTAGGTGCACACTGTTCAGGCTGTGCCCATCTCCCGCTCGCCGCGCCTCACCCACATTCACGATGAACTCCACAACCGCCCCCAGATACCCAAGACTGGTCCCCGACGGAGCCGAAGCTCAGAACGAGGACACTTCAACTAATCTCCGCCTATCTCCGAAGACGACCATCATGCATTGACTGCCATTTCACAAGGCTCTATAAGCTTCCTGAGAGTTAGTTGGATTGACAGACGTCTTCTCAGGACAGCGTCGCTTTACGGGCTCAGGAGTTGAACCATGGCACTCCAGTCCTCCATCGCCGTGACCTAAGCCGAAGAGCTCAAGTCTCAGTGTCTCGACTTACATCGCGGGTATCGGCGTCATTCCCTCTACAGCACGCTTCTGGCGTTGCATGGTTCTAGCCTTGGGCGCTGTTGACGTTCGTCTCAGCATCGCCGCGCGTAAAGAGGGGTAAGTACTATGGGCACACCACTTTGCTACTTGAATTCAAACTCACGAACCAGCCTCGGAAGTCCCGATGAGAGCAACACCTGCCGTGTCGACGTCATACCAAGCCCGTCAACATTCCCCTTGTGTGTCAGGCAAAGATTGTAGCCAGTTGCTGATAAATGAACTACTAGGGGCCGGGGGCCAGTTGACCCTGCCTCGTCGGGATGACTGCCGCCGCGTGCCAATGCCACCACGATCCACCCAGGGGAATGTCGGACATGCATCGCGGAACTTTGTGAGCATTTGCGTTGCATCATCCACGCCAAGAGCCCTCTTGTTGCGTATAGATATGGGATCGTCGCGCGCAAACCAATTGCCGTGTCGCATTTTCCACCTTCCCTATTTGCCGGACGGCTGGGCTGCAAGTGCACTAGTGAGCTATAAGTGCACTGGTGATCGTTTCCTATCTAGCCGCGGCCCAAGACCCCGAGAACACACAAACCACGACGCTGCACGGAGAGGAGGGGATTTGGTCATTCCTCCTTTCCTTGGAAAAGTCGTGATTGTACGTAGTACTAAAGGAAGGACCTGGACCATGGAAGCTGCCCACGTCCCCGTGACACCGCGTCTCTTACAGTTCCTTTCTGCCATGAGCTGCTCACCTGTTTAGGCATCTAGGAAACGTCGTCTCTCTCTTCATCCGACATTGAAACCGAAGGCTCAGGAAGAAACGATAATAGCCCAATATGGTGCGATTCGGACTCTCCACTGCCTGCTACGCCCTGGCCTTGGTAACTCCTGCTTTGGCTGCACCATCGCAAGTGACACCGCGCCAGGCGAACCCATTCCAAACGACGCCCATCACCGACTTCGATGAGCCGTGGGCTTTGGCCTTCCTGCCTGATGATCGAATCCTCGTCACCGAGAAAGTGGGCAATCTGCGTCTCGTCGACCCGGCCACCAGTTCCAAGGGTCAAGTTTCCGGCGTGCCTACCGTCAGTTACGGCGGCCAGGGCGGGTTGGGTGATGTCGTCCTCCACCCAGACTTTGCCGAGAACAACCTGGTATACATAAGCTATGCTGAGCCCGGAAACGGGTCCGAGTCGGGTGCCGCGGTTGCGCGTGCCAAACTGGTGCTGGACGACAACGGTGGCGGTGCGCTCGAAGGCCTGGAGGTTGTCTGGCGCCAGTCGCCCAAGGCCGCCGGCAGCGGTCACTTCGCCCATCGCATCCTCTTCGGCGCCGATTCGACGCTGTGGATCTCATCCGGCGACCGACAGCTACTTGACCCCGCCCAAGACCTGGACAACAACCTTGGCAAGATTCTGCGCCTGAAAGACGACGGGTCGATCCCAGAGGGCAACCCGTTCGCTGACAAGGGCGGAGTTGCGGCCGAGGTGTGGGCGTTCGGTATCCGAAACCCGTTGGGCTTCGACCTGGACGACGAGGGCCGTCTTTGGGAGATTGAGATGGGACCGGCGGGCGGCGACGAGGTCAACTTGATCGAAAAGGGCGGCAACTACGGCTGGCCCATCGTGTCCCAAGGCAACCACTACGACGGAACGCCCATTCCCGACCACGAGACGCGCCCCGAGTTCATCCCCCCCAAGGCTTCCTGGACCCCTGTCATCTCCCCCGCCAGCATGGTCGTCTACAAAGGTGACCTCTTCCCCGAATGGAAGGGCGACATCATTATCAGCGGCCTCGGCGCACTGGGCCTGGTACGCGTGGAGATCTCCGGCGAGTCGGCGTCAGAGGCTCAACGCGTGCCAATGGGCCAGCGTATGCGCTGCGTCCGGGAGAGCCCGGACGGCGCCCTGTGGACGCTGGAGGATGGTGCTGGCGGGCGACTGCTGAAGCTTACACCAGCTTAAATTCGCGTTGACGAGAGGGTTGATGGTTTTTCAGAATTGATATTGATCGGAATATCGGACAGCATTTATCCCACTTCGCCGGAAATCATCCAAGAACCAAGGACGCAAGGGGTTGATAGGTTGGTCAATGCCGGCTAGTGAAGTCGGAAGAGGTCCTTAAACAGAGATTTGCGAGAGTATAATCAAATGATTGTCCGCTTGAGTTGCCGTCTAAGTGTAACCGCCCTGCGTAAAATAACAATGAGCAGCTCTTGGCTATATCTCAGCCAATGATTAGTGGCGTATCTCCTACACTGTGAATAGTAACCAGAGAAAATGGGTTATAGGGTTTCGAGGAAGAGTACCTAGATTTAAATCCGCCATGCATTAAACACAAGTTCTACTGTCACCAGAAGACTTTGCCCCGCTCCCATTGAACATGAACTTTACCGTCTCCATTGATTGGATGCAACACGCTACATCAGCACGAGCGCCCTTCACTGCCCAAAGTAGGGTCTAGAATAGAATACGTTTAGGACTGTGTGCATGCTGATATTGATGTTTACTTTGATCGAAATCTTGTGGTTTACATAAGGTTTGTCTGCACTGATATTCTCCATTTCTTTCGCTTATGCTAAGTGCAACACCCGCAGACTAAATCTAGGCTGCCTTGGAAGCCTATCACCCCGAATCGCAAGGAGCAGTCCAATTCACTCTCAGCTCAGGACAACGGGAGTTAAAGCAGCATGCCCGGTTCCAAGGATGGATAAAGAAATTGGAATGTCGGTCTTGGGTTTAGGTGTTGGGTTTTCTAGTCGCCTGCAAGGTTTACCGAAGTCTCACCTCATTCGGTTAGCTTGCCACCAGTCAATGACAAGCAGGGCGTAGGCAGATAGTGGATGCGAGTCAGGCCCTCTGGGTAGTCGTCTGGCTTTAAAAAGACAATAGACCCTCAATGCTTCCTCACCATCTCCTTCAATCCTTCTAAGCGGCATATTCAAGTCTCTCAGACACAACCCAAGACGCAAAACAAAATGGCTGCTACCATTGGCGAGACATCGCTCAAGAAGTTACTCGCTACCCTGACGACGGTGCTCCATCCAGCAACCTACGTCTTCGTCACCCTCCCTCCCTCTGTCGCCCCGCCTCCCCTGTCCGAAATCCAGATGGTCTTCCACGAGTCCGAGGGGAGTACCATAATCATGGAGCTTGAAGCTGCAAAAGCCCGCGCCTTCGATTACGCTTTTGCCTCGCGGATGATCACGCTCAACGTACATTCCAGCCTCGAGGCTGTCGGGTTCTTGGCCGTCATCACAAACAAACTGGCCGAGAGAGGTATGGGGGTGAATCCCGTTAGTGGTTACTTCCACGACCATCTGTTTGTGCCAGTAGGCAGAGAGGAGGAGGCTGTTAACGTTCTCAACGCCATTGCTCTGGATAATCAGGAAACTGGGAGCGGTGCTTCACGGTAGATGACGTGGTTCTGGTAGGGAACAGAACCGTTTAGGATGATTGAGTCGGAGTTGAGCATGTTGAGTGGCAATAAATAATTCGCATCCTGATTGAAGTCAGTGTTCTTGACTAGAGCTCAGTCGATTAACATTGGGTGCATCGAACGGCCACAAGGACTCCGGCAGCCTCTGCTTTGGCCGACGCTAAACAACCTGGTTCTGAAGGTGTCTGGAACACAACATCGCGTGGGCTTTCAATCTGTGATTCAGCATCGCCACTTACCCATACAAAAATCCTGCATCCCGCAACCACACCGTGATCCAATGTTCTATCAATTTTCAAAGTATCCCAATCCCAGTGACATCAAACTGTCAATATCTCGACCGGTTTCTTGGTTGCGATGCCGTCCTCAAGATCCAAAGGTCGGCAGACATACTTGCCTAGTTAGAATCACTATTTCCAGGCACTTCCTCGATATCACTTTCATCGTTATCGACCGTTGGGTGAACAATGTCGCCCAGGCTTGTTCTGATGGTAGTCTCTTCTTCGGAAAGTCGATCCCTGACATACTTTCGGATCTGCCTGGCCCTTGCACTGCCGGCTTTTGTGCCATCCTGTTCGATGAATCGCCGCCATTTATCTCGAATGGCGTCGATACCGACTGCATTGATGTATTGGCTGGTGGCTTCCGGCGCAGCATTGGTTGTCAAGTACTCCCGACAAGTCGTGAACAGATTTGCCTCGTTCAGGACCCCACAGCAGTAAGACAGGATAGAGCACACTAGGCAAAGCAAACCGTTAGTACGTGATCAGTTTTAGGACTGCCCGAGCAGTAATCAAAGGAGCACTCGAAGTCTCACATTGTCTCTCGGGTGTAATCATGTCTTCGTCTTCGGTCATTTTAGGCCTCCCGTAAATGGCTCCAGTGATGGCAGATCCTCCAACCAACAGTGCCCAGGTGTTTGTGCAAACGACAAGTTTCGGCCAGCCTGCGCCGGTGATGAACGACCAGAAGGCACCGGCCGACATCGGGGCGGATTCTGTTGTGAAGTCTGACGCAGCACCGCCAGGACCGACCAGAGCACTCAGCGACTCGAGGGGTTCAAAGCCATCAACATTGACCTCTTTGCGGGTGGCAACGAATGCCTCAAATGCATCTTTGTCAGCCATCAACGATTTTGCGAGGATCAGAGTGGCACGGTACGCGGCTATCGCCGCTTTCTGATAGGATACTCTCCACGGCCGACGGGAGACATTATCGACTGCCCCATATTCGTTAGACCTCAATGAAGACGAGACGATCTTTGAGACCTTACCTTGGAATCTGGAAATGCAATCGAGGATCTTTTGTAAGAGCTCCTTGATCGATTGAAACTGTTCTATGGCTGTCAGTAGCATGGATGTGTTCTATGCATGTCAGCTTCGTCTCCTGCTCTGCAGCAGTTTCGTAGAGTGCTGACCCTTTCAATAACGCCACTGAGGGTCACCGAAGCGACCGCTCTTCCACGAGGGCCAAAAATTCTCTCCAATTTGTGGTCGATACGAACACCACTCTGACTGTTCAAGTCGAGCGGGACAGATTCCCTGGATGGGGTCACTTTATATCCCGCCAGGTTTATGCCAGCTACAATAGAGAACATCAGGCATATAGCCCTTGAGACTTGTCAGCAATGTTAAATCTGTCAAGCATGGATCTTCGCTTGGATGTACCAATCTGGAACGTAGTGACACGTCGACATGAGCGCACCAATACTCTCGAGGTATGCTGGCCCTGCATCAAGAGCTGAGCGGAATACGGCCTCTCTCCATAGAGTCAGAGTGAAGGTATTGACGGGAGACAGACCGAGAATCGACTGGTTACTGAGCTTCTCTACATAGCCTCGATTCTTGGGGTTTGCGATGGACCAGCACAGATGACGCAGCCACTGGACAGTTTGACGCCGCGGCTGTCCGGCATCAAGTTTCACCTAATAATCAGGATGACGACGTAAGCTCAGGGTGACCTACTTTTTGGTTAGAGACAAAGGACAGCTTACGAAAGCGAGACCAGTATCTGAGTCATAGGCAATTTGCGTCACACTGAGCTTGCTCTGTGGGACCAGGTTCGCCATGAAATAGTTGAATCTTTGCATAGCTCCACGATGGGAATTCCAGATTCCGCCTCTGACTCGGAAGTGGTATCCCTCCAGATGGCTAGGAATCGGGCCTTCGAATCGGCAAGACGCCATGACGAGAACCAGATAGCCAGGATAGATGTTCACAGAAGTGCCTACACGGCCAGTATTGGTCGTACATCAATGACGAGTCAAGGCGACAGGAACAAGAATAAGAGACAAGGACAAATTGCGGGGAGGGACGAGTTTATGAGGTGGGTTCACTTGGATGGGCATAGCCTCGCACACACTCTTTGGCTGCCGTGCTCATGCTTCTGTAAGCTCAAACGGCACGCTACACCACGTGTCCGTGCAGCGCCACGGGATCGAGACCAATACCATCGGGTGCTTCTCCTGGTAGTGTTGGGGATGACATCAGTTTGCGCGAATGGGCTGCCCAGGTTGGTTTCTCATGCTGTCCAACCCCAAATTACAACTTGTCGTGGTGTTGGGTTATTGGTGGTGTTTGGACTTAGGCCTGATTGCTGGAAAGCCACTGTGATTACTGGAAAGCCTCTGTGATTGCCTATAATCCCAATTAGGACATCCGTCGGCATTTCAGCCCCCACCCTTGAGATGGGCAACGGATGGGGTTTTGGATGCCGGGTGTGCGCGCTTGATTGCTACCCTTCTCGGCCGGAGGAATCTTTTCTAGCCTCTGTGCGGCCAGCATCTTGAACTGAATTCTGGACTCAGAGGAGAATCCTCATCTTGCAAGGGGCTGACTGATGACTGAACAGAAGGGCCTGCTTCCTGGATTGGGTCTCTCCGCCAGGCATTCAAGCTAGAAGTAACTGTGAAAGACTCACTGGAAATTTGACGTCGCGATGGAGGGTATGCTTAGGAGGGCCTGCTATGGACCCAGGAAAAAAGAAACGAGTGCGACCCCAACGCCCCCCCCCCCCCCCCCCCCCCCCCCCCCCCCCCCCCCCTCCCGCCCGTCGGGGAACCTGTTGGTCGTCCGCGATTAGGCCAGTCAACGACCTTATCTTTCCTCGTCAGGATCCTGGGTAACACGACGACGTCATACGAAATTTTAAATCTGACATGATGCACTGCAACGGCGGTGAAGAATAGGGACTCCATAGAAAGATCTTAAGCAAGTGGATAGGATATTCGGGGACGATGAAGGGGTATAAGAACCGAAATACCCACGTTAAGCTGTAGACGCCACCATCGAGGAGGATGCGGCTAGCCAGGGCAGGATTGACCAATTTATGGCTGACGTTTGTGAAGCGACCAGCATACGGCAAGATGTGTTCGGAGAGCACCCGTTGCACCAGACCGAGGCAACCAGACTCAATTGTATCTCGTACATACGTTGACAGCGGGAAGCACTGAGTCCATATGCCCTTCATAATTAACAGACCCTTTCTCTGGCCTGTGAGACCAATGCCTGCGCCTGTCGGCGTTGACCGTGAATGTTTTTTCATACAACACATTCTTGCCGGGTTCCAGCACCATCAAGACATTTCGGTAGTGATGTAAACGAAGCGCGGCAACATACACAATGTCGATGTCGGGGTCCGCTGCAAGCTTTCAATAAGACCCATATGCTATGGCCTCGTTGGGTCCGTCGCAATCTCCGAAAAAGGCTCTGCTTTGGTGAAGATTCGGAAGATGCGGCTGCCAGCAGCGTATGGCTTATGTTTGTGACCCCTCGGGTCCTTGGCCAAATAAAAAGGTCTCTTCCACTGTATCAAATGAGCTAGGAAATACTGGCGGTTTTAGATTCGAAAGTACTCATAATGCTTTCGCGATGCCTCCCGTGGCAAGAAAACTACAAATGCTTATGGTGCCGCCATAAACCAGAAGAATCAATTGATTTTGTTTTGACCGCTGGCTGATTGAGTTGAGTAGCGACCCACAAAGCCGCCTGTATGTAATTTTTGACCACAAATCCATGATCGGAGTTAAAACTATATAGGGCAGTGAGCGAAGTAAGGATGTGGTGTGAGTGAACAACACTAGTGCTATATCTGATGATTGGATTCTACTAAGTACGCCCTTCACACGCCCTTCACGGCCTACAGCTATGGGCGCATGTGTTGAAGGCTATGGATTCATCGACTGGACAGCCCTGCACGACCGAGAGGCACTGATGAATCGACGGGAAGCGGCATCGTGCCAAGCACGCCAAGAACACCAAGCCGCAATCAGGGGTCTGGAACGCAATCATTGAGCAGATTGATCAGATGGCCCCTGAACCTCGACAGTAACACCACCACCATCAACCCCAACCGCCATGAGCAACGCTGACGCTTAACTCAACTCAGCCATGCGCCTCGCTTCCTATCGGTTCATTGTGGGTGCGACTGCCTACCTTGGGGCTTTTGTCAACGCCGCTGGCGTGCTGGATATCGGCCTGGTCTATCCCCGTGCAAACGAGACATATGAGCCAACGGATGAGCTTCCTCTCGTCTTTGCACTCCAGAATGCCGAACTAGCCGAACATCTCGAGCCCTCCATCTGGTTTCGGGTTCTTAATATCACCAACTCAACCTCGGATATTGATGTCCTCAGCGACGGCAGTCACAAATTCCGCTGGACCAATGCTTCAGAAAACGAGCCATACTTCCTCTGGAGCAAGCTGAAAGTCGGCGGCGAAGGCCAAGTTCGGATCATCTGGCAGCCGTCCTGGTCCGGGTGCGACGAGAGCAGCAACGAGGCCGACATGGTCCGCAACCGCACTGACAACTTCTTGGTCGACATTGAGGTCAAGAACGGTGGCCAAAAGGCCGATCTCATCGCTGCTACGGCCGGTGACAGCAAGGTTTGCCCTAACCAGGGAGTTGCAATCAATGTAACAGACGAGACACGCGAGGTTGCTGCCGGGTTTCGGGAACGTGAAGAGTCTGGGACTTGTGCAGTGCTGGATTCTTCTTCTCCGACTCCGACTGCGAACCCTTGCCGGGTCAAGGTTGACAAGGCTGTGGTCGAGAGCATGGCGGCCGTAGACCTTGAAAAGAAGTGTAGAGGCCTGAACCCACCCGCCGAGTGCCCAGAGAAGGACCACGCGATTACAAAGTTGGCCATTGCAGGGACCGCCGGCGTCGCAGCTGTCCTCGGCAGTGCTCTCTTCCTCGCTTGATCCGGCACTCTCCCCACCCCTCCTTCGACCATTTCACCCGTCCCGACCGCGTCGGGTGCTTTCTTTACGCTTGAAATATTTTGACGGATGCAGGGCTTTGGTATTGAAAGAAAAAGTAATGTTCAGTTAATACACCGTTCTCTATCGAGTCAACTCCCGCATCCATTCTGCAAGACCTCTTCCTGGCTTCCTATGTTCTATATCTTGGCGATATTGTAGCCTTGATGAGTTGCCTAAAACGAGTCTCACGCGTGCCCCGCCCCCCCCCCCCCCCCCCCCCCCCCCCCCCCCCCCCCCCCCCCCCCCCCCCCCCCCCCCCCCCCCCCCCCCCCCCCCCCCCCCCCCCCCCCTCTCACTCTTTTCGCGCTCACAGCCTCCAACGGATCCTGGTGCCACCTGCCCATGCACTGCATCGAGCTGGCCTGATCAAGGCTTAACCAAGCATGATAACCCCTTGCTGAGTCAAACGGACCCAAAATCATTGGCGATCTGCAAGGTGCTACAGTCATCCCAAGTCGGCAACGGTCTGGGCGTCCTTCACCTTACCGTCAGCCATGGATGGCGACCTCGAAAGGAGCGATCTGAAGCTAGGAAAGTAATAGGAAGGTTCATGCGAACAGAGTACGTCAAGAACATTACAACTACAAACCTTCACTTGCCAGGAAGGAGTTGGACGCAGGCAGCGCTTGGCGCGAAGTCGTCACCAACAAAGGTTCAAGACGGAGGCTGCCTGTCTTTCCTCCAACCGGTCAAGCTGCTGCCTGTTGCGGGTGCCGCTTTGAGTTGCCAGGCGATTGGAGGCATGTACGATGGTTGCCACGGGCCTTGAGTGTGCCCGGCCGGCGGACGGGCTCGATTTCGGACTCGCGGCACCACTTGTTTGGCAGTCGATTATCAAAATTCACGGCATGTTCCACTGGTGCTACAAAGGTCTCGTTTCCATGTTGGGAGATGTCATGAAGCGGACTGGCGATACAGACGGTGCGACGCAGTTCAAGGTATTACGCCGGGGTGTGGTTGACGTGATCAACGACGCCAGTGCTGATCTCGGCGCGGGTTGCGTCAGCCAGCACCACTCTTACATAGGTACACTTGGAAAACAAAATCTACGGAAAGTAAACCTGGTAGATAATTATTCAAGGACGTCGGACATGCTAACTTTATTTCTTACCCGGCCCGATCCCAAACTTCTTTGAGCTTTGCAATGTGATCACGATATATCTCTGGATTAGCCTCTACAGACTTCATCGCCTCCTCCTTTTTCTCCTCACTCAAAGCCTGCGGTAGTAAGTCCGGGTTAGGATTAAACCACTCCTCCCTGGTGACCTTGGTTCCGTCCGCCCCTGCGAAAGGCTTGGGGTCGCCCAACTCGCCGGGCACGCGGCGCAAGAAGGATAGGATCTGGGCCGGCGACAAACCGACGGCGTCGACGACGCGGCGGTCCCAGGTGAGGGAGCGCAGGACACCGTCCGTGCCGAGAGAAATGACGCCGGTGAGGGACAGGTCCTGCTTGAGGTTGCTGAGGATAGCAGTGATTTCGACTTGATCTGCGTCAGCGTACCATGCTGGGCGCTCGCAACTGTTAGGGCTCTTCTGCGGCTGATCTTGCTGAGTCATTACGCGTCGGCAGGTTGATCTTTCGTTAAAGATTCTAGTAAGAATCTTGGGCACAGCGATGCGAGAGTATGATGAATCTGTGAGCTAAATGATGATATTGGTGGTGTGCGATTGTTTGTGAGAGCAATGTCGATCTCGATGCTTTGAGGATTGAGAAAAGGAAGTGAAAGTGAAAGTAGGGAAACGGGAAACCGCTCGTATTTGTGTACGTGTAGATAAATATGGTGCACAGATTACCCCTGTCATGCTAGTGACGTCCGTCTGCATAAGTGCATCCTTCTCAACCTGGAGAGGTCAGCCTTCCTCCTTTCGGTGCGGGGTATATGGTACATGACTACAGATCAGGCAGACTCTCTAGCAAAGTAGTCCAAAGCTAAACTCTTCCAACATCGCGCGGCCAGCTTACGTACTGCACAGAACCGTCTGCTCAATACAACCTGCACCTGGACAGCAAGAAAAGACCCATCCTCCTGAGGCTTTGGGCTCGCAATGTATGATATGACAAATGACGTGGACGATGTGCGCCAACGCATCAACTTCGGGGCCGGCGAACCAAATCGTAAAGGTACGAAATCAAGCCACTCTAGCCTTGGGAAGTGCCTTATTGACAGAATGACGAAGGAAAGCAAGAAATGGAGATTGTAGGAAAGCCTCGCATTCCGACGTCAGGATATACCGGGCGGTTAGTGGTCGGCATCAACGTCGCGGTCGTGGTCGCCGCGATGCTTCAGATGTTGGCTTTCGTGCTCCTCATCGGCTACATGTTGCGATACTACTACGAATGGCCAAGCACCGAAGAAGAAGAATTCAACCTGTTCAACATGCACCGTTTCGAAACTTGCAGGCTTGCTGCCACAGGCCTTGACCCAGCTAGCGCACAGTGTTTCGAATGGCGGGACAGAGTCGCACAAGCCCTCCGCAAGGATATCACCAACACGACGTGGGCGATCGAGGACACCTCTGCCGAAAATGACGCTTGGTGCCACCACATCGGATGTCTCAGAGACTTCACTGTCGAGCAATCGACACTCGCAGCCGAGCTCGCTGGGCCTTTAGGTCTAATGCACTGGTTCTTCATCGGAGACGTCGCCTGGGTCACGCTTGTCCATCTTAGGAGCCAGATGCTGTTCAAACCTCACGCTCCAACTTGGGCAGCCTGCCGCGGACCGAGCCTGTTCATGTGGCTCACAATATGGTACGCGATTTGTTCCATGATCGCGTGGTGGCGCGTAGTTGTCAGGCCTGGAAGCACGGGGATAGGTGCTCGAGGTATATCACCCTAAAGCTGGGCCGTGACCTGCAGCGCGGCTCTGTCGCTCGGCTCACACCCGTTCTCCTGTGCATTCGGCCCCTTTCAGAAGTTAAAGAGGAGAGTCATGTCGCTCCTGTTGATCGTTGGTACCGCTCAGATGATCACCAGCTTCTCCATCTTAGGTAGGTCTATCTTCCTCTTCTCGGAGCCGTACTATCGCTGTCTCGAAGAACAGTCCACGATTGGGACAGCAACTGGCGTTCATGAGGGATGCTCTCCGGCGGAGGTGTGTGGAGACAGTAGGGTGTTTGAACTATCAGTTGTTGGCCAGTACAAGGGCTACCTCAGTTTTGAGCATGCGTTCCCAGCCTTCATCATGACGTTCTTCATATTGAATATCGTCATTGAGGCGAGTGGACATGCCCCTTCCCGGGCTAATCGCCTTATCGGTTGGAAGAGTGCTAGCGACAGTCGAACTTACGGAATGATCTTGGCACTGCAGTCCATGGGCTTTGTCGGACTCGTCGTGTTCGCCGCAGGACTGGGGATATACCAAAGTACTCGCACTTGGTATGCTGATACGATAGCACCCGTCGCTGTAAACATGGCCTGCAACGTGCTGTATGTGCGCGAAAGCAGTTGAGGCTCATTAGTCGCTTTTCATTGTTGTTGTAGCTCGCTATTTGGGCTACGTTCGTTTCTGGGCCATGGGTGAGCACTGTTGGATATATAAGGGTTCATCGATTACGTTGGCGTCTTGGAGTACTTAATATACGTAGCTTATTGCTGTATTTATGTCTACACAGGTACTACTGAGCCAGGTATCTATACTAGTACCGTAACACTCATGTTCTCTCCTCTTTCACACTCAGAGAACAAAAGGGAGCTCCAGTGCTGTCCTTCCGAATGAGCCCATTTCCGCCACTTTCGACATCTCGCTCAGCATTTCCTCTGCGGTTCCCTTTAGAATACGGACGGGTGGACCTTTGAACTGGCCTCCGAAATTGTCAAGAACCCAGTGGAATGCTTTCCAAGTTCTAGCTGCTGCCTCTTTATCGGCCTTGAAAGATATCTTGATGCCGCCAGGGAGCTCCAAGTCGAGCGGGAAGTCACGAGAACCAACGGAGGGCTCAAATCCTTCGTTGGTAACGATCAGAACAGACGCAAATCGAACCCGGTCGCCGCTAGGAATAGACTGCGAGAGGAGCGTCTGAGAGTTGGGGGTGACGAAAGTTCCGACGGCGTCGAGCCCCCAGATCGGCCCGCTAGTTGCGACGCCTTGCACAAGAGCCTTGATGTTCCCCACCGATTTGTCGTCGTTATAGTCGAAACAATGAGTCGCGCCGAGACTCTGGAGGAGTGCATGACGTTTCGGCGAAGCGGTGACGATGATGGTAGAAACGCCGCTTCCTCGGGCAAGTTGAATCGCGGCCATGCCTACCGACGTAGCGGCGCCCCATATCACCATGGTACCCTTGATGGTTCCGCAGGCTTCGTTCGGCAAAGGAAGGCCGAGACGGTTGAAGAGCGCGTCGTTGGCTGTCTGTGTCGAGATGAGTAGCGATGCGGCATTTGCATGAGGCACGCTGTCAGGGACCTTGATGACCCAACTGGGAGGGACAGAGACATAAGTTTGATCCGTACCCCATCGTAGGGGTCGGTCCATAGATCCACTGGTGATGCCGGCAACAATGTCACCGGCCTGGAATGATGTGCCTTCTAGAGCCGGACATTCAAGAATTCGGCCACAGAACTCATTGCCGAGTACGCGTCTCCTGAGGCCAAACATTTTGGGTGTTCTCATGTCCGATGGGTTCACTCCAGAGTAGAGGACCTGGATGAGTAGTTCGTCGGTTGGACTCTCCATGGGAAACTTTTCAATGAGAAAGCTGCCCTCGCCGTTCACCCAGAGGGCAGTGGTCTCCAGGACAGAGGTGGTAGTTGTTCCGTTCATGGTTGGGAGAAGTAATAGAAACAGGTTTGGGTGAGGCCTTGATGAGATGGGGTGAATTAAGATAGACTTTTCTTAATTGCGCAAGCGATCTTTTATCTTATGATCAAAGGCCAGTCATATGGCGACTGATGAATTCTGTTGAGCCATTTCCGTAAGTTCCACATCTAGGAAACCTCCAAACGGGTGTCTCAGCGGAGTTCAGAGTCATGTTGGGTGAAGTGGCGGACCGGAACAAAAAAGTCTACCTGGCAGGTTTTGACTAAGACGGTCGAACGGAGGTGGTCTTAAGGGATGCCCCATGCGGACTTTGCAAAGCATGGTTCGAAGTCGGAGATTCCGTCATATTTTGAGCACATGGCGCATTGTATCGGGGTTGTAGATTGTCCGACTTGACGTTTTTATCAGTAATTCACGTATCTAGTGCATGCCGCATTGTATCGGAGTCATATATTGTCCGACTTCACGTTGTCATCAGTAAATCACAGCCCTTCCACCCAATAATAAGCGCTCTGAGTGTGGGGGCTTGCGGTGTGGAGTGGTTAGTATGGGAAAAGGATGGAGATGCGGGCTGAAGACGCCATGTGTCAAAACAGTGAGGTCGGCAAGGTGTCGAGATCATGCCACTGGTAACAAAGGAACATCATCGAGAACCCGAGTCACGTCTTCTTCCAGGCCCCAGCATGATGCGCAGATATGGGCACCGCGCACTGTGGAACGGCTGTTTGAAGGACATTTTACTTTGTTACACTGAACGTTTTGCCCTTTCGGGATCGACCATCATGTACCGCACAACGGTGAATTCCAAGCGCATACGACCATACCTGCTGGAGAACTCGGGATCCCGTCCGCTCTCCCCTAGATAAGCCAGTAAGGGCTGGATCAGTAGTTGGGTCGAAGGCGACCAGCGAATACCCGGTGTTGTATGTTTTTGTCTTTTCTTTCTGTTTTGCCCTCGGTCATCCATCGGGCTATTGTTTGGTAGAACGAGATAAGCCAGTCCGGGTGAAGCGGTTCGATTTAGTAAGATGTAATGATGTGCTACGACGATCGAATTTGACAAGACCTGTCTGTTACACGGCTATCGGGCTGATCTAGCAAAGGTTCCCGGCGACGGTCTTGTGTGATGTTCAAGCTCAAGAAACAGTAGAGACCGACGTCCCTCGGCAAATACACAGAGCAGTATCCCTGAATATCACGGGTTTTAAGACGTATTAGTGTTAGCATGAAGAATGCAGTGGACTACGAGTCCAATAAAGACTCCACGAGATTGATGCTAGTGGGATGGCCCACGCCGTGTAATCTCAAGTCGTAGTTGTTTGACTTCGCCGGTGGCTCAAAGTGGTTGCTGGCTGCCTTGTCTTAGAAGAGATGTTCAGGTTCGGCATGACGAGAGTGCGGGGCGACCTTCAACAGTCTCAAGGCATTTTGAATAGTGATACTTGGGCATGTCGTGAAGTAACTCACATGTCACCAGCTGACATTCCATCTGTCCTACTGCATTCATGCACGCATATACGTTCAGAATTGAGAGACAAGCAAGACATTTCGTCTTCAGTGCAAACAACCATTGTCCGTCCTACCTCAATGCCAGGTGGCAAATGTTTGATAAGCCGGAGTCAGGTGGTTTAGTTGGGATGCATTTCCTACTTATAAATCATCGTGATATGTTTATCGCCCGCTTCGTGAATGAGACAGAGCAACGCGGCCGACTCATGTTCACACTCTTGTTCCCTGTATAGCACTTGGTAGCGAAAGTCACTTGTCATCTCGTTGGTGAAACGAACGACACGTTATGACCATAATGTGAGCAGCGCCAGTCGCATCATCTTAAACGATCTTAGGTACTTCAGTCAAATTTCACTTCATTTTACCCTGCCGGGCCGGAGTCCCGGGCTCTCGGGCTGCGCCCCTCATATCCTCGACTTTTCACCGGTCCAGCCAGTAAAATGAGGCCGCCAAACATCTTGGCATTCACCAAACCTTGAGCCTCTGTCTCCCAGCACACGCATAACAAGACGCCGCCAGTGGTGGCTCGCACCCGGCGCACCATGCGCCGCAGTAGCAATAATATTCAACAATCCCATGAATGCTCAGCAGCGGCGCATGCCATTCGGGCGGCCGGGCTTGTCTTCTAACGAGGGGACGGGGCGCGGATGTCGTGGTGCTCGGGCAACGTGCTTGCCTGTGCTGTGCCGCAACTACCTTAACTTACCTACCTTATATGGAGCTGCCTGGGTGACCGGGATGCTTTTGGCTCTGGGCCAAGGCTTTCTGCATAAATAATGGGCCTGCGCACCTGCGCACCCCTTCAATGCAGGATCGCGCATTCCCGACAATCAAAAAGGCTCGCGTCTCGACATCTTGTCCCTTGATTACCCCAAAGCCAACGAGATGCCTACCTCGGCTGTTAACATCTTGGCGTTAATCAACGTCGGACCTCTCACCACCACTTTCACTGCCTCGGATGCCTGTACAACCGGCGGCGAATTCGGCTTCACTGGTGCCGCCCTTGCATCCTTCCCGAATGTTCCTTACGTTGCCGTTGGCCAATGCAGTGACGAGATCGCTTCCGCAGCCGACTGCCTGCCTCTTGGTGAAAAGCGCGATGAGATTTGGTCAAGTGTCGTTGAAGCAACGGCGACGACTGGACCACAAGTGACACTGCTTTATTACTCGCCGGGGTATCACTGCCCTTCGGGATGGGAGACCGCAGGAGTTGCTGCGATGGACAACGACACGACCAGTATCACCGGCGCATTTGCCCCAACGTTTACGAGCATGAACGACGAGGGCCAGAGTGTAACCACCGACGTCCCGACAGGTAACTTTTTGGCGAACAGGCTCACGTCTGCCCTTGAGCCGCAGGAAACTGCGGTGATCTGCTGCCCTAGGTGAGTCTGCTGCGTCCCCGTTCTGGCCAGGCGTCCCTAGCCGTAGAGCATGCGCTGACAAAAAGGTCCCACACCAATTAGTGGCTACACGATGAACCTGCAGGATGCCTATTGCTATACAAATTTCCCCGTTACGGAGCTCGCTGGCTCCACCGGGTGCGAGAGAGTATGGCAACGCAAGACTTCGGGAGGGGGGCTATCGGAGCCGAGCGACGAGAGGACGTCTCTAACAACAGAGATATGGGCGTATGATGGGACCACCACAACTGATGTGTATCGCCCTTTTCAGACGCCTTCAGAAGAAGACCACACTATTGTCACATTTCGGAACAAATTTGATGAAAACGGCCTGCCGACTGGGGATCGCTATTCGGGATCGGATTGGACCGGCATCAAGGGAACGGCAGCGATTGTCCTATTCAACACTGGTGCTACTGAGGTCAGCAGTGCCGCGCCCAGTAGCAGCAGCGAGAACAATGAGACTGTTGAAGAGAGTGCAGGGCCAGCTTTGCGTTTGACCAACACGTGGGGAGCAGTTGGGGGGGTCATTGCTGTATGGATCACTGGAGCTGTTGCCGGCGTGGGGCTGATCGCTGCCCTCTGAGAGATATTTCGGGAAATCATTGGTTGTAGATGAAGCGATTAGTGCGAGGAATGTTTGGATGAAGGAGGATGTTTCAATATGTATCAGTATACAAGTTAGCAGAGTTGCCTAGTCCTTTTCGAACAACACGGGTTATGCATCGCACTCCTCGAACAGCGTGACGGTAGGAAAAAAGTAGATTGCCTATTTACATACGAGAATGGAGGGACTTTAGGCATCTACAGAAACCATGGCCTATCTGCCCAAGATGTTGCACAGGAACGAAGGCACATCGTCGTTCATGGGGATCTAAGCTTTGTCGTAAATGTGGCGTGACCGCCCTGGTTCTCTTTGTGCTACTTTATCCAGTCCAACACTTGTTAAGGTTCTCGGTATAAATTATCGACCTTGAGACGAGACTGTGGTAGAGACGCAGAAGTAGTTTTTAACGATTGGCAGACCACTGAGCCAGTCTAGAAAGTCTTACTGATTCCGCTCCGACATCAAGCAACTGCTATCCTACTTGAGAGGTATAGGCGATCTGTTTGAAGAAGTGTATCGAACACTGGTAGACATAGAACCTTTTTAGGAACAGATAGCTGTAGCCTATCGGAACGATCAAATTTGATTGGCCGTAAATGTTTGCTACACTAAAGCTTGGGTGATGTATTAACTACCAGATCCCAGTTCACATGGACGTAGGGAGATTGATATCTTGGAAACAGTCAGGAAACAGGTCACTGATACTAATGTATTTCATGCATTCCATCGGCCGCATTACGATGACCTGTTGATGAGTTTCTTTATAGCATGAAATCTATCAAAAGAGTGCTTTCACTGGGAATGAACGTACTTTGACTGAGCTTTTAAGGACAGCATTTATTGGGACAAGTAGGATGTTTTCACTTCTCTTTTGCTCCCCTTTCTCATGGTTATTTCATATTATTGTCATTTGCACGGCAGGGTTAGTAGGAAAAAAGAATCTGTCTGGTTCTTTCCACAAGTAGCAGCAGATTGACAGTTCTAGACGTTCAATAGTGACCCTGGAGGCTTTAAAAGACAGTGGCTAGCCGCTTAGAAATCACTCAAGGTCACGATTGGGGAGTTGGCCACGGAGGAACTGAGTCGGGCTTTGATCCCCCGTGGCAAAGGTTCGGAGGCTTTGAATCAAAACGTTCAGATTTCGTTAGTTACAAAGTACCTTAAGCATCAACTACTCGGACACCGTGAACTGGGTGACATCATTTAGTGTACTAAAGCCAAGGGATGGTATTAACACCAACTGTCGCAACATCGGCCGGTAACGTTATGGTATATTCCTTAAAATCTTCAACTTGACACTGTCTCCTAGCCTGAAAGTCTACCAAATGCATAAAGGGGACTCCCGCCTCTCGCAACTCTGTCCTCACCTGTCCTTCATCTTCGACTATTCATCTACCAACCTGTTGATAAATACGTCGACATTCCGCTCAGTAGAAAACGGCCCAGCCCAAGAACATTCTCCTCATTGGCGTACGTCCGATCAAATCATAGACATCTTCGATCTCCTGGTCGCAGGACTCGCGCATCACTACTCAAGCGCCCCGATTACTAAGTCTTTATCATGCCGGCGGCAACCTCGGACTGCCAGTCCTTCAAGCCTTCCTCAACGCTCCCTCATACAGAGTCAGCATTCTAGCGCGCAAGTAGTCTATTTCGGTGTTCCCTGAAGGTGTACCTGTTTTCAAGGCAGACTACACCAACTCATTTGAAGTCCAGCTTGCAATGCAGGGCCAGGACGAAGTAGTCAGCATGGTTGGAGGTCTCGCAGTCGGCGACCAGAAATAGCTTCTGGCGTCAAGCGATTCCTCCCCAACGAGTTCGGGCCCCCCTCACGTGAGGCCAAATTTGCTGCGCTGAACCATGCCGTTATGCCTCCCAGGACAGCTGCCGTCGACTACCTCCGAAACAAGGAGTCTCAGACGACTTGGACCAGTCTCGCTACCGGCGGCCATTCGATCCAGGCGAGTACCGCTTCGTGCTCAGCCCTTCGATGAATCCTGGCAAATTTACGAGGGGCAGGTAAGGAGCCGCAGATATGAATGATAATACTAGCAGTCTTCTGACGGAAACTACCTCATCGACGGCGAAGTCGAACGAATGGGCCTGCAGTAGAAAACCGAACGAGGCCGACAGATCGACGGACGAGATGATACGCAGATCCATGACGGACCACGATTGGCCCAGGATTAGCGAATCTTCTCGAGAAGGCTAGAGTGTCTGGAATTGAAGCTCAGCAGCCCGAAGGCATGCCATATCACGAGTTCCGCAATTGATACCCTTTCGAGATTTGGAACCTTTTCAACAAGTGTCTCTTCAAGCGTAAAACCGGCAGCTTCGATAAATGCCACGATTGAAGCGTGGCAGATCTCCACAGTAATTGACATCACTTTTGCTTTTAATTCCCTGAATGGAACTGTTGTGAGGTTCGTATGCGTACTGAAAATCGGATTGGCTAGATGCTGGCTAGGAAGTATGAACGCAAGCTCAGCGCTGCTGGACTGGGGGCAAAGGCTGAGCTCGGCCCTAAGGCTATCTGAGCTCTGAAAAGGCTCTTCAAAAGACCAAGGCCCGGCTTCTAGTCGTTGTTCTACGGCGAAACACCACCGTGACATCTACTTCTGGCTCGGCGTGTTCCATCAAAAGAACCACGGCCCTTGGCAGGGTTGAAAATTGTTGCTGTGGAAGGGAAAAAGGCACAACAGAGGGCTCATTTGGTGCCTGTGGAAAGACGTACTGTGTTAGGTCGAGATGGGAGACGATTAACCGTTGTACATGTTTTCTGGTGGCAGTCAAGTTCAACGATGCATATCCTGCTACGCTCGGTCTCTGCCACATATGAGGCGAGGCCGCCGCCACCTGAATAAAAAAGCATCATTATCGTGAATTGAAGAAGCCCAGGGCCCAAGGTTTCCCCGTATTTGCCTTGGTCCTGCTACAGGAGAAATACCTGCAAGCCCAAGTACAACCGCAGGCAGATACCCAGATCAAGCAGGTCCCCTGTCGAGCTGGAAATTCGTGTGGGAGGTGAACCGCGGCGAGAGACAGGGAGAGACGGCGCGGGCCGCGCGAGGCACGACGTGTGGTTGGATGCTAGAAGTCTCCAGCTGAAAATTGCGTCGTTTCCTGTCCAATCGTCTTTGCTGCACAGCCGCGTTGCTTAGTGAGTGAGTGGTCTTTGGCGGTATAAGTAGACCGTACGAAATAGAGTATCGTCCGTTGATTATTGGTCACATTTGCAAGAACCCGCCCCTGACCCTGTAAGCTCAGTGGCATCGTCTGTTGATCTCCCACACAGTCACTCCCGTCAGCCCTGTCGAGTGGCGAGACCCTTAGCGAGCGTCGACAGGGTCTGTGGAGTTCATGGGCAGAACATCCCAAGGTGAAGATCCACAGACCTTGGCGGGTGGATGGGTATAAGTCTGGCCCTCGTCCCTCCGTCACTCCATGTCCAAGAACGGGCACGGTATCAAAACCCCCAAAGAATCTCTCAAGGTACTCTCTCGACTCTCAATCCTACCATGCGCCTCTCAACCGTGTTTCTGGTCGCGACGACCACAGTAGCATCTGCGGCGCATGTCCAGTCTGTCGATGTCGTTCACATAATCTACGCCTCCCGCCTCCGGGCACCGCAAAACCAACTCGCCGGCGCACCCTTCCAGCGCCGAGACGACAACGACAACACGGCAGCCTCGACGCCAAGCACCGAAGAATGCACCTCGTCGGAACTCGCGTACTACGAGTCCGCGCCTACGTCCATCTCGGAAGAGGTCAGTAGCTTGGTGGTGGGACACCTCCTGGGCGGTAGCACATGCACGTGGACGGCGCCGGCGACGCTCTCATCCGATCTCATGGCGTGGCTCACAGCGGTGGCCGAGTGGGGGCGCGACACCCAGTCGGAGCTGCAGAAGATTATCGATGAGTGCCATGGGGGCGTCGAGACGGACGACGTGGACGTCATGGGTTGCCCGACGGGCGGGCAGATTGTCTTCACGGGGGACGACGCAAGCAGCACAGTTGCGTTGGCGACGGCAATGGAGGGCGTCACGGAGGGTGATGGCGGGGATGAGGGGTCGGCGGGTTCGAGGAAGATTCCTTCGCTGGCCGTGGCCTTGGGTTTGGGGCTCGCCAGTCTTGCGTGTCTGCTCTGATTGCTCGTTGAGGGGGGAGTGACGATTGATGTCTGGGGAAAAGTGCCCTGTTCCCCAGTTCCTTTAGTGTTCATCAGCGAGCGGAATAGAAGGGGGTCCCACCCAGGGCGGCCCCTGTTGATTGCTTTATGACGGCGCTTATTGATCACTGGTCACGGGCCACAAGCCCCTGAAAAGTGAGTCACACAGGGCCCCGAGGAGCCCTGAACACCAATGAGAAACCCCGGCCCCTTCCCCCTTTCACACACAGGCAGGCCTGGTCAGGCCCCCGCAGATTAACTGGCAAGCCCCCTGGTCCTAGCTATGCCAGATAGCGGTCATCCCGACACGGCCTCGCCTACGATCGTTGCTGCATACCCCTGGCCTCAACTATCCGCCTATCCCCGATCGACCGACAACTGCTATGGCCGCGACCTTGAGCGCTGCTGCCCGCCCCCGGAACAGCAACATCGTTTAGTGGGCCTCTGGCTCTGTCCCACTATTCTGGCGCTCAGGCTCTTCACAGCTCGTGCTGCCGCGGAACAAACGGAGACAAGTGAAAAATTAACGTCGTCAACAACTAAATTAACTATATCTTGACTTGATTAAATGCTGCCTTGCCATGTGAGGAGGCTATCAAAATCAAGCCATGAGATATCTCAAGTACTAATCATAGCTTCACCCGTCGCGCACGTGACGATGAGATGCTAGTTGCCGGAGGGAACCAAGCCACCGAGAATGCCGCCCAAGCCCTCGACGATGCCTGACAATGTTCCCTTGGAAAGGCCGGCATAGCTGCCGTAGGACTCGGTGTAGCCAGGGAACTCCTTGAAAAGGTCCCAGTTCACGCTCTGCAGCTGGGGACAGCTTTTTCCAGCGAGCAGCTGCTGGAGCTGGTCTGTCAGGGGCGCCATCGCCTTGCGCACATCCGTGAACATGGTGCCCAGAACGTCGGGCGCCGCGGCCTGGACAATCTGGAGAATAAAACACTGCAGGTTGTTACCTTCCGCGAGCATGGCCGTGTTGAAGACACCGCC
Organism: Verticillium isaacii; assembly: GCA_002851775.1. Classification (NCBI taxonomy): domain Eukaryota; kingdom Fungi; phylum Ascomycota; class Sordariomycetes; order Glomerellales; family Plectosphaerellaceae; genus Verticillium; species Verticillium isaacii. The sequence goes on along the minus strand of NMXN01000007.1, from coordinate 897,881 downwards.
CGTCAGGTCGCCAATGTCGACAAACGCGAAAGAGTCCGGCGTCCCGGTGTTGCCACCGACGTTGAGGAGGCGCGGGTAGTAGGCGGCGTGCTCGAGGACGTCAACAAGGAAGTCGGGGATCGAGAACTCGTCGCCGATGGGCCGCTTGTACCAATTCTCGGGGATACGCTCATGGCCCTGCTTTACCTCGAAGTTGTCGGCGCTGTCACCCTCGACGCCGAAGAAGGTGGCAAATACCTGCCGCGAGAGCGTCCCCCCTGGGAACTCTTCCGAGTGGTTCGCCATCATTCGGGGCGGGAAGGAGTACGCTGCTGGCGACACCAGAATCCCGGCGAACGGCGAGAAGAAGAAGTGGCTGTTCTCCTTCTCAGACTGTTCGAACTGCTTCTTGTGGAAGGGAGCCAGTGCCGTGTACTGCTTTGAAGCAGCGACGCCCTCCTCGATGGCGTTGAAGTAATCGATGAAGCGGTCACGCTGGACTTCGTAGTTGTTTCCCGTGACATACAGATCGCCTCTTGTAGCGCTGGCGTCCGACTCGTACTTGTTGTGGCTACCGCTGAGACCAGTGGGTGTCCCGAGCAGTCCTAGGCCGCCCAAGATGTTTTGGCTGAACCGGCTTGGACCGCCGATCGAGTACCCTGGGTTGGTGGACAGCGGATTGCCGTTGAAGACAGTACCGTAGACGGCCAGGAAGCCGCCCAAGTCGATGCTCATGCCGTAGACCTCGTTGACAGCCTTGATGATGGTGAACATGTCTGCGACGCCATTGTGAGGCAGGTATCCGTGGTTGGCCAAAGCATTGAGCCCGGGGCAGGGACCTAGCAACAGGGTGTTAGAAATGGTTTAGTTGACTTCGGAAGTCCAGAAGCTGTGGTTACCTCTCTGGTCTCCTCCTTTAATGTTGGGCGCAACAAATTCATGCTCGCCGGCAACACTAATCCGTTGCTTCTCAGCGTCGAAACCTGCAGCTCGCTTGCCCTTATTCTTCTGTCCAGAGAATGGGCATTCCGCTGCAACTTTAGCCTTCGCGTTCTCAGTCTGGGCATATGGGCAGGCTTCGGCGCGTTTTTCAGCGTGCCACTTCAAGGCCTCCAACTCTGCTGCGTTCAGGCTAGGGAAAGCCGCGACGGACGATACAAGGGAAGCCGCCAAGGCCACCACTTGAAACCTCATGATGACTCAAGAAGAAGAGAACAGTTGAAAGACAAGGTGGAGAAAGGCCGAGGTGAGGGAAGAATGGAGCTGTGATGGATGGAATCATCTCAGAAATGGGACCGAGATGACGGCTCCTTAAGACTTCTCCTGAACTTGAGCACCAGACCTTGTGCTCGGAGTGTCCTATTGCTGTGGGAGCTTCAACACACTGCACTGTAGCATCATGACGCAAGGTCATCCTCTAGTGCTCATCTATGCACCTGCTCAGCTGCCTCCAGTGTCGTCGATCTTCTCGGCATCGAGGACTTTCACGATGTTAGCAAGCCACCCGCGAACAGTCCTCCTAGGAATGACAAATGATGTTCTCGTATTGGCTTGTCGATCCGTCGACTAAGTGCGAGCCGCGGGGAATCCTAGGCCTCGGCATGGCAAGCGGGGGCATAGGTATTGCCCTGATTTACCCAAGAAGCGGCCTGCCAAGGCAGGCCTTGAAGACCTGGACCGCTTTGATTTCCAGAAGAGTTACATCATGCACTCTTCGACAACTACTTACTTGCCGGTGGCAGTCTAGTTCAAGACACGACATTTTGCCACTCGCCAAATAACGTGGATGAGCGGAAACACAGATATCCTTCCCATGCAACGTGGGTGTAAATAATTGGCAGGGGCTGCTGGCATGCTTTGGCACGTCCGATCCCGGTATACCGATGAACGAAGTGGCTGTCCGGGGTAATTCAATAGTTCCGATCTCCTTCGGCGCGGTGAGCCGATGGGTGTTCTCCTCCACCTTCATCATTCATCCATTAGCTCGGCCCATAGCGGGCTCGAAGAGTTCGTCGCTCACTCAATTTTTTGATGCGCTTGCAACTTGGTTTCCCAACTTAAGCCACCTTGACTGGATGTTGGCCTCCGCTTTCATGAGGACAGCTTAGTGCACCAAACAAAGCGTTGTTCATGCTCTCATCATCTGCGTCTACCACGCATCGAGGGCCATGAAGTTAGCGTAGGCGCGCCAAGATGACCGCAGATCCTCGATCGGATATTCCTCAGCTGGGAACTACAAAAAGGCAATAAGCTGCCGATCACCAACCATAAGGAAAGCTTACATTCTTTCCATACCCCAAAGGGACACCCATGACGAATATATCCATTGTTCTGCGCCAAGAGCAAATGCCCAGTCCCACTCCTGCGGGCGGACATCGATGCGGAACTTCTTCGCCGTGGTGCCTGAGCCGGCACCTATTCCATTGGTCGACCCACCGGACTCTAAGAACGGGAGCTATCTCAGCCGCGAGCTAGACCATTTCAGTGAGCCAGCTCGACCTCCTATGACGCGAGAGTCTGTCATTGTTCTTGGAGGATAGCCGAGGCTTGGGATGTTGCGACATGATGTTGTCCACTTCTATTGAATCGCCCGGGTGCTACTGTGGCCACCTCTTGGCGATCTTCCAACTTTTGCATGGCTACCAATATCCCTCGCATTCGCCGCTGGACAGAGTCTACCCTGGCAGCCATTGCTGGGCTGCATCCTTCAGATTCATTATTTGGAGCCTCCGCGGATTTTGACTCTCTCTTCACCAAGGATCATAGCAGTGACCTTTGACGCTACACAAATCGCACTGAACTATTCGGAAAGGCGATAGCCGACGAGCTGGGGATAAGCAGAGGCGATTCAACATGATGCCCCATCCTAAATTACGCAGTGCAATGTTAGCGCCCCTTGAAACCACCAATAGTCACCCCTAAGATAACTCATCTAGGTTTAAGAAAAGGATCAGGCTTTATTAAGGAAAGTAGTACAATTTGATCAAGTGAGACTAGTCTGCAAGACACCAGCTTCTATCATATGCCTCGAGCTGTGCCCCGATATTGATGCTATCTCTAGCGCTTCGTTCTACGAAGCACTGCCGGATAGTTACAGCTCAGCTGTCTTCTGACTGTGCGTGGCCAGGCACAGAGTCGTCTGAGGAATATCCGAACTTTTTTTTTGGCTTCGGTCTTGTAGGCCAATTTCCCCACTCGTCGTCTCGTTGGGTCTGCGAGTCGGCTCGAAGCATCCCTCGCTCAATCCGCGGTACGTTAAGTGGCCCAACCTCTTGAACATACCGCTCAGCTGATTCATCTCTTAAAGACATCACAGGAGATGCACTCCTTAAGGAGGCAGCGCTTGATGCTTTCATCGAGCTGGATGAGGTCTTCCCATGTCTGGGTTCCGAATCTTCTGCAGCTGCAGTATCTCCCTTGGCGGGGCGAACAAAGTGCCTGTACTCTTGCAAGCCCTTGAGGCGCTGTAGTCCTGTCTTAAGGACTTTGCTCTTCTGTTCCAAACGGTCTCTCTCGATTGAAGATTCTTCGGTTTCGCCTGCAAGGCGGGATATGTCCTCGGTACTCATTTCCAAGACATCGTGCGACCTGAAAAGCTTGGATAGCTTCCCTATCAGGCAGTTTTCGATGGCCAACACGCTGACGTCGTCGATGAACCTGTTCATGGCTACCTAGAGGCGCAGCATGGCAGTCAGTCGACGAGCTGTTGAGTGTTGTTAGAGGGGTAACTTGCATCATAATAGGCTTCCATGTAGTCCACCGCCATAGAGCTTCCAAACCGCTCCATGTCAGGCTCGAGCTTCTCCGTCAGAATCTTCACGAACTGTACTGGATTAACGCTGATCTTGCTATTTGGATTGTCGAAACGTTCAGAGCCGAACGTGTTGCGGACCAGCTTCTCAATCGCGCGCTTGTGACGAGCCTGCTGGGCCTTCTGGACGTTGTCTGTGAGTTGACGGTTGTACGTGATGGGGTGCTGCATAAACGATGCGAGAAGCTCATCGATCTTGTCGTCCAGGCCACTCTTGAGTCTCTCTATTTTTTCGTGTATGAGCTTGAATAACCCATCGGCGACGTCGCTGGCGGCAACGTGTGTGACCACGAGCTGCGTCGTCTGGTGCGCGGCTTCCAGAATCTCGTCAACAAGGACTGTCACGATCTTCCGCCAAGGCTTACACTGTTCCATGAAAAGGTCGCCCACGATGAGAGGGTTAAAAAGCCCTGGGAGTTCGCGACCCTTATTATACTTCAAGCGATCCGCGACGTCCTCGACGTATTGAGACCGCGAGATCCTGGGAGAGTCGCCGATCTCGTCTTCGCCCTCGCTCTCACTCTCCGTGTCGAAGATGTGCTGGCTCTTCCCATTCAAGCGTAACTCTTGGCCAAATGCAGTGAGTCGATTGTGCACCACCGCCCTAAGCCTCGTAGGGTAAGCTTCAAGCATGGCAGGGTACCCGTTGAGCCTGTTACCCCCGCCAAAGAAGCCTTCGATGTATGTGCCTTCGACTGCCTGCGTCATCACTGACGTGTAATTCTCGCCCAGGTGTATCAGGTATTTGATTTGATCCTCTGAGCTTTTTCGAATAGGCCCAAGCCGTTTCAATTTGTTGGTACAGTTGCGGATGCTGTCCTCCACGTCTTTTGCCAGGCTCGGTAGTTGGGACAGGATCAGGTCCTTGAGGATTGCACTCAGCCTGGTCTTCAGAGCCGCCACTCCGCACTGCGACGGTCTGAGAGCAGTCCAGATGCCCCTTGAAAAGAATTCCTCTTCCACGGCGTCGCGATCTGCTGAGCTCGAGCCTCGCTGTTCGAAATTCCGATTTCTAAGAACGTGCCATCCGAGAAGGAGCTCCACATCGATGTTTTGGGCGAGTCGGACCCAGGAAGTCTCAGAATCGGAACCGACGTCCAAGGTGTCGGGCTTAGTGATGAGGCCCATAGTTCGTAGCCCGTCAGGGTCGGCAGTCTTGGCCATCGATGTTACTTCTTGCAGTACATACTCGTTTTTGGCCGATACTACAGCCAGGATGACACTCCTCGGCCGCGCCATGTACCTCTCCACCATGCTACGGACGGTGTCGACATCTGCGTCCGACTGCTCCTTGTTACCCGCCCTGAAGAGACCCGGAAGGTCGACCATGGTCAGATGCGGTTGGGTCGGCCCGATGAGCTCAATCCGCAGGATATCGTCGTAAAACTTCTTGTCGACTGGGTCACTCATAGCGACCTTGGCAGCCTCAATCACTTCTCCCAGGTCTTCCTTGTTCATGCTTGTCTGAGGCCGCCAGCTCTCGAGGATTTCTTTTTCTTTGCCGTACCGACCTTCGCCTGGGGTAATGGATACCTTGATGCTTGTCTCGGGGCATCGTCGAAGGACCAGCTCCGTCGCGAAACGTGTGCAGAGGCCATCCTTGGTCGGGAACGGCATGCCAGAGATAGCTTCAAGCACGGAGCTTTTCCCAGCGGACTGGTCTCCGCAAACTATGATTTCTGGAAGGTCGACGTACTGGCTGACCCCCTGCGAGCGGAGGCTGTCGATGATATCGAGGAGGTCCCGGTGGTCCCCCACAGGGATGTCCGCGGCCGCCATTGATGCCGTCATTGTTTGTATGAGCGGTAGTTCGGTTGAAAGAGCAGCTGGACTGCGGCTGGTCACAACCCGCGTATTAAATCCTCGCATGCTAGGAGGCGGGGGGGGAAGGGGACCTAGCCACATCACTAAGGACGATCTGGTATGTGCAGGGCCACCCGCAGGTTTGGGCATCAAGGCATGACAGTGTCCCTTCTCTTGGGTCGTAAGTTCGCTGGGTGCATGGGTAGATTTGGCTTGTTGCAGTGTCTCGGTGAACGGATCCGGCACACATGTGGTTGACACGCATCGGATTAGCGTTGCTGCATGCCGCTTTCGACAGGCTATTCGCGAAACTGCGCTCATGGAGACCAGTCTAAAGGAAGAGCCTGAAACGGCGGTTTCCGGCCGGGACTAATTGAATGGACTTCCTCAGCTGCGCATGGAAGTTCGGAAGTCTTGTATTGCGTCTCATTCTACCCCGCCAATTAGAACCCCGGGCAAGGGCCTCTAAGAGACCACCGTTTCTCGACATTCTGCCCTCACCTCTGTTACTTTAGAATCCTTAGCCTTTTATATAATATACACCAAAGCTTCGGATGTCACATGTTCTCGCGCCATATGGGCCGCGACCAAAACTCTGTTGGTACCGTTGCTGTTGTCGTTAGAGAGGGACCCGCAGTCGAGTCCTTGTTCATCGGCCATCGGGGAGCTACCAGACCGGCTTTCAGCTCCCGGATGGTTACCTTTTCTATATGCTTGCTGAACTTCCAGAAAATTGCGCTTTTGGACGTTCCAGGAACAGAGCAGCAGGGCGGCGGCATCCATGATGGGTAAATCTTTTGATGACAAGCTGAGACACGAATATGGCTCGGGTGCTTGAGCAAAAACTCGTGGCAAAGGTAGCAGGCTTTCTTGCTGGTTCCCATGTGAAGCAACCGAGGCTTCAAAGCTGGGTTACAGTCATAGAAAACGAGAAGCTGCATTTCAGCATGGAGAGTGAGCTTCAAGCGGCATGCCTTGCGCAGCTTAGCTTCCACATCACCCGGTCCCCAACGCTGCATCAGTTTTCTTCTCGTCGTCTCCCACTCTTCTTTGACAAGTCGTTTAAGAGCTCCCAAGAGATGTGCTTTCTCTCCAAGTAGCGAGAATGGTTGCTGAGCTGGGGCATCGACGGCTTGGATGTGAATGCTTTTGAAGATGTCGGGCTCTTTTACGGCAAGCTTGACCATGGACTTGATTGCCCCGTAATAGCGAGCCAATTTATCCAGAGTGTCCATCCAGGGTGGGTTCGAAATTTGGCCGTAGGCGAGCAAGGCCTGCAGATACGCAGGGTATACCCACCTGGCCTGCGATGCCCACTCGATGAGAGATATCAGCTGCAAGGCATCAGAAGATAGGAGGGATGCGGCTGTGAAAGGACATGTCTTGAGCCAACGCCTGAAGTCAGGCTCACCCAGCATTGCCGGGTTGCAGTCGACGCCAGGTAGCCTGGAGATTGCCTGTTGGAATAGAGCTCGGATCCCGCATTTGTCAAGCTTCTCCACAAGTGACAAGATGCGATCTTTGTCCAAGTCGACAACCTGTTGAAGAATATCGAACTCGGCCCGCGTCGATAGTTTTTCTGTACCAAACGACGTATAAGAAAAAGCGTCTCAACGGGTCTGTCGAGGGCCAGCGACATACCTCTTTTGGCGACCGCCGCCAATAATTGTAGCACCTTTTCTAATCCACCGAGATCCTCTTGTGACAGTCCGTGATTACGCGCTACACGTAAAATCGACCCAGCTGGCCGCTGCTCCAGACAAACGGCCGAGGCTGTCTTGGCACCAGATCGTGATGTGGAACAGATGAGTGCAAATGAATCGAGGAATTTCCGCTTGAGCTCATGGGTACTCGAAAACTCGGAGCAGGGGTCCTCCTCGAGAAGGCCTTTCGTCGGTTTCCCACGAACATGGTCAATCAGGAACAGCAAAGCCGAGTTGATGACAAAGTGCTTTAGAGCCTCGCCGTTTATCGGTGATAGCTTGACTGTGGCCATCTTTGGGACGAAGGACAATCAATGCTGTTGATGTAACTAGCACGATGCAACGATGGGCTTTTCCAGGGCAGGTACATGTAAGCGGGAGAAATCTTCGAGGGCATCGTGCGAGCTGCGTATCACGCGACAAACATGGAGTCAGCCCGGGAGGCTGCCTACTGATGTCACGAGTGGCCGTACACATCTTATTGGACCACGTCGCGATACGAAAGTGCATGTTGCTCCTGCACTCTCCGTGCAGTATGCGGCCAACGACGCCCGACCAGCCCCAAAGTCACCCCTCAACCTTGCACGCTCGCACGAGCCGCTCAGCCTCCTAATAGGTCCCCTCTCCTGTTCAGGGCCAGGGTATTTAAAGCCGAGCCACTTCGCTGAAACAACTGCCATCTGTTCAGTCGCCAGAGACTGTTCTTACGAGGCTGGCTACAGTCCGAAAAGCTTACCATGGCTTTCTCACAGAACCCAGCATTTTTCTGCAACGATGAGAGCTACTCAAGATCTACAGAACACGACGAATTCACAGGATGGATCAATTCCAACACTGATCCTATGTTGTTCCCGTCCGCTCCGCCCTCGGCGCCATTCGCTCGTAGCTGGGTAAGTGACGGAACCATCGACCCGTCTCTGCTGACCCAGCACCAAAACGGTGACATTTTTTCGGAGCACGGAGCGCCCATTCAACATTTTTGAGGTGTTGATATGTTGTCACCGCCCCACCCAGGTACGCCTGACGTTAGTGGAACCGCGGTACATACGGCGTCCCAGGTTCATGAAGGCATCCAGCCAGAGAGAGAGGCAAGCGAGGGACCCTCGGCTCCCACCACATCTCCATCGCCTCCTAGAAAGTCCAGAGCGCGCATCCGCTGTACCTGGAAAGGCTGCCAATATCGCGCACCGAGCTCTCGAGAGATGAAGTAAGTGTCCATCCCTGAGTCCTAGCTGTCGTCTTTCTCACTTCTTTCTTAGAGATCACGCCGTCTTTCACCGCCGTTGTCCTAAAGAAGATTGCAGCTGGACCGACGCACGAGATCAGAAGGAGAAAGACCGACACGTCTGGTACAATCACAAAATTTGGGCTGATGAGAACGAATATCCTCCACTGGGAGGCGTGTGTGACCAGTGCTCTCGGTCCTTCTCGCGTGGGGATGTCGTAACGCGTCACAAAAAAAAGGTTCACGCTGCCCAGAAGTGAGCAAGGGAGTCGGAGACTGTGCGGCCGGGGATACTTCATAATGTAACAGCGAATAATGACTGCTTCCGTCTTGAGCACGATACCTATCCCACTTCGCCATGTAATATGTCACCAAAATCTCCCATCAATTTTCTTGACCAATGCATCCCAATAGCGCAGAGGAGACAGAAAGGTGGGGGTAAGCGAAATCCGTTTTCGCTCCTTCATATTTCATGCTCGGCGATGCCAGGTTGTGCATTTTGTTCAGCATGTCAGGATGGCCGGCCCCAACCTTCGTGTGCATATCTCGCTTCTCGGCCTCTTCCCAAAGGCTCTGGGGCCGGTGCGCGGCCGCCAGGCTGGAAGGGTTCTTCGATAAAAAGCGACGATGGACGAATTCACGGAAAGGGTGGACGAGGCGGACCAAGGATTGGGATGGTAGGATGTGTGGATCAGGATATGTGACTCTCCTTTCAAAGTTGTCGCATGGAGAGATTAGCTGCGGTGGGCAATGACATTTTATTCGCCCCATACATGCAGATGAAAGTCCTTTGATCTTCGTGGCATTTTTGAACCACATTTTATGCAAACGAGGGCTCTGGTCTTCAGGGTTGTGCTGCCTGTAATTTCGAACGACCGTGCCTTCAGACTACTGCATGGCAATAGGGGTCCCTACCCTTGCAGTCGTTTACCTATCATTTGATATCAGTCAATTGTGACCGCGTTTTGCGGTATCTCGGCAAAATGGTGTTTTATTGGGACCCTTTTCATGGAAAAATCAAGTTCTGGGCAATTCAGAATCATTTACTTGAAATTAAATATTGAAGTCCTCAAGACCAAGACAACTTGACAGGGCAGCGTGCTGAGAAGTCACACTGAGGCGACATGAGCTGGAGGCACAAAATCAAGGTCAGGGATCATAGATAAGAGCCTTAGTATGATCCTCGACAGCAATTCTGTACCGCTCGCTATGCGTTCACTGATTGATGTCCTACCTGGCCGGGTTCTTTAACACATTCTCTATGCGCAGCCGCACCTTTGATGCCTATCGCTAGCAGGAGCACAGTTTTGGGTGGATAAAGAGTGAGTAATATCTGAATAAACGTGGTTCTTTCGCATTCTAGGTCCAATGGGAGGTAGCTCGCAGCTTCACCATAAAGACTGATCCGTAGTCCATCTCTGCCAACTGCCAACGGTACCTTGGCGATAAGATTCCTCCGTAGGATAGGTCTATGGGCAATCTCAGCTGAGATCTCAGCTGACTTAGAGCTTTGCTATTCACTCCAATGGGTGCTGCTATCTGCCCGCTTAATGTTGAAAGGTCGTATGATTTGTGTACTGGTGGAGTGGGGACGGTTCGGGCACGGAGAACGGCCCGGGTCCGTAAGCCCCCCAAAGAGGCACGGCACGGTATCATCCCCGGGACCAATCAACGATAAGCCGGCATACAGAACACATGCAAGTTTACCAATTCCGGGCCGCTTCACATATTATGCCTCGCAGCTGAAGGAAGTATTCAGACGACTCAGGCCTAAGTCCGGCGGTAAAAGAGCGTTGAAGTCGAACGCTCGAGTGAAATTGACTTCTTCAGTACTCATCACTCTACGCGCGGAGAGCCTGAAGCACAATGGACAGTTCGCCACACAGCAAGCCAACTCATTTACCCCGGCGAATGCGCTGCACAATCATTGGAGCTGGGTGAGTCTTCTCAACTACGATGTAGCTGTTGCACTCTTGCTAACACCGATCATCAGGGTCTCAGGCATATTGATCGGTGAGGCCATTGGATTAACGATGCTTCCGTTACGGTGCACCCATTGACGCTACCTCGCAATTATAGCATACAAATTGAAAAAGCACTTAAAAAATCATGTCGACTTCGACATATTTGAAAAGAACCCCGAGTTGGGGGGTACATGGTATGAAAACAGGTATCCAGGTAAGAGACAAAACTGATACTTATGCATACCTTTGCTAAAGGCCAGCAAGGCTGTGCCTGTGATGTTCCAAGTCACTGCTACCAATATTCATTTGCTCCAAACCCGAATTGGTCCAAATTGTACGTGGCTGTTTTCGAAGTCTCCTACCGCACATCTAGCTTCATCTAACCGGCGGGGTTGTAGCTTCGCGTCAGCGCCGGAGATCAACAGCTATCTGAAAGGCGTTGCGAAATACTTCGATCTCGAGAAATCTATCCACTACAACAGCAAGGTGGTATCGGCTAGATGGTCAGCCGGAGCAAGCACCTGGACTGTGGACATAGAGAACGGTCCAACCGTCGTGTCGGATATTTTGATCAACGCCAGTGGAATCCTGAACAACGCTCAGCTGCCCGCCTTGGACGGATTGTCCGATTTCCGCGGTCCTCTCCTACACACAGCCGCATGGGACCCATCAATAAACCTTCGCGGTAAGCGCATCGGAATCATTGGGTCCGGAGCAAGTGCGGTCCAGCTACTTCCGCAACTTCAACCGCTGGCAAGCCAAATCCAAGTGTATATTCGGACGCCGTCTTGGATCTGCCCTCCGATGGGACTATCCGAAGGTACCTCTGCCACACATGAGTATGATGAGACAGAGATGGAACAGTTCCGCTGGGACGACGAAGGCTATCTCAAAGTACGGAAGAACATGGAGGGGCAATTCAATTCCATGTTCCGAGCTTTCCAGAAGTCTCACCCTGAGCAGACAGATCTTCGCACTAGGTTTGAGGCTCGAATGAGGTCCATCATCACCAATAAGGCTTTGCAGGATCAGCTGATTCCATCTTTTGAAGTTGGCTGTCGCCGCATCAGTCCGGGAGAGGGTTTTCTTCGAGCTCTGCAGGAACCAAATGTCGAACCTGTATTTGGACGGATCAACAAGGTCACGGCAGATTCGGTGGAACTGGACGGCGTCTCGTATCCGACAGATGTCTTGGTGGCAGCGACGGGTTTCAACACCACATTCCGGCCTCGATTCCCCATTATCGGACTAAATGATGTCAACCTGCAAGACCTCTGGGCTGAAGATCCTGTTTCTTATATGGGGCTGGGCGTCTCCGGGTTCCCGAATTATCTCATATTCCTAGGTCCCAACACACCCATATCTAATGGCAGCGCTATGGGTAAGTCCAGAGCACGGACGCGTAATCTTGATATATCACATGTCACTGATGCTTAATTCTATCAAGGTCCCATCGAAGCTACGAGCGACTATTTTTTAAGAATCATTCGCCGGATGATTCGCCGGCGCATCAAGTCTTTCAACGTCCAGTTCCAATCTCAGAAAGATTTCGATGAACACACCCAAAGCCGCATGCGCGACATGGTTTGGACAGGTACTTGTCACAGTTGGTGTAAGTGTCAGAGTACAACGTGACCCTGATTCGAAGAAACTCACTAAGGCGCTTTACAATAGTCAAAAAAGGAGTGGACGGCAAGGTGACGGCCTTGTGGCCTGGAAGTTCACTCCACTACATGCAGGTCCTCGCGGAAAATCGTTGGGAGGACTTCGACTGGGAGTACGAAGGAGCAAGGTTCGATTACTGGGGAGGTGGGTTCTCTTGGATTGAGGACCCTGACGCCGATCACCTCGGCATAGCCGAACATGAGAGCTGGAGGACCATGACGACCATACCTCACAAAGGTTCGGATCTCAGCTACTACTTATGGAAGAGCCAGCCCATTCCCAAGGGCTGCATTCCACCTTTCCGGAGTAGCGAGCCTGTTTCTGAGGGATGTGTCGACGAAGGTGTTTTTCTCACCAATACCGAACTCGAGCACACAGGGGAGAAAACGAGCCAAGAGGGCAAATCAGACGGCGCCCTGGAGGTAAAGATTAGCCCACCAACCGTCGCCCTGCCAGTGTAGATCAAGTATATAGACAGACTGTTTTTGCCTCAGGTGACTAGAAAACTCGTTCAGGTGCGGTCCTGTGCCAATCGTTATATGTGCCATAACCGCAATCAGTTGTATGGGTATCAAGGATCACGTACCCAGCATTGGTCTTCCTGGGTCAACATGTGATGCCTGCCATTCTGTCAACTGGAAAGTCTGAGACGCGTATCTCGTGGAGGGGCTGCGGTGTACTATCTCAGAGTCATTATCGACCTCGTCTTCACGCACTGATATCGGGACAGTGAGCCAGCATATTTGAGCAGCCTGGCGAACCCAGATGTGGACCTGAACCTCCATGGTTACGAGCACCAACCGATAGCAGGCCAGTGATTGATACAGTGGGGAGACAAAAATAACGACGGGAAATTCCCTCACCCCACCCAACCTACTCATCCCCAAAAACAACCCCTTCTCAATATGCCTCGCCAACGTACAGAATTAAGGGCTAGAAGTCCAAAAAAACACTGGTCGCCTCATAAAAGAACAAGGATTACGTCTATGTATCGCAATGGGTTGTCAGCCTCCGAGGTGGCGCGAAAAGAGGGCGTTTCGAAGGATGTCGTTTATGGTGTAAACTATCGATATGACACCTAAATTAGTACCTGTTCTCGCCCTCGTCCTAGGCGCCCAACTAAGCTTTCTGAACGCGATCAAAGGTCTCTAAAGCGTTTAATAGGGATAAACCCCTTCGTTTTGAATACCGAATTAATTCAATCGGTTAAGGGGCGGGTATCGTAGCGAACAATCCAACGATGGTTAACGCGTAAAGGCATTATGCACTATAAAGCCTTACGACGACCAAAACTTACTGAAGAAGTGGCTGCACGACGTCTATAACTATCTCTTGAGTTCATAGAATAGCCGGCTTTATGGTATAAGCGATTACGAGTCTGTGACGAGTGTTCTGTTAAGCGTGGAGGAGGAAAACGCGCGAGGTGGGCATTCGTCCCACATAGTAAAACCGCCCCCCGATTTCAAGTCCTCACAACTTTACCAATTCTAACGCTATACAGGTGAAAATAGGCTCTAACGGAAGTACGTTAACGCGCGCCAAAAGCCAACACGGCATTCAAAGATGTTCTAGGCGTGTTTTGGCTAGGGAACCCGCTCAGACTTAGTGCCACTTTCTAGCGACCCTCAAGCTACTCGTGGCGGCGTCACGTCGAGGGTGTACCTTAAGATACTAAAGGAGTATCTTCCCACAGTGATGGACTTCGACTCTATCTTTATTCAAGATAATTCATCGGTTCACACAGCGAGAATCGTGGCAGAATGGCTCCAAGAAGAAGGGCATCAAGTCCAGGAGTGGCCGCCATATAGCCCTGACTTAAATCCCATAGAAAACCTATGGGCTCTACTTAAGGAAGAGATCCTTAAGAGGGACCCTTCATTAGAAGAAGCCGGTTCAAATGACGCCTCAATGGAACGCCTCATGCGACTTGCGGTGGAGGTATGGCTTGATTTCGACGAAGGGCTCTTGAACAACCTGATCATGACGATGCGTAACCGTTTCCAGGCCTGCATCGACGCACAAGGATGGTACACAAAATACTAGGATATCTCTGTATTCCTTATTGAATTCTCGTTTTATTGATCGTATCTACTAGGGTATTGCTATATAATTGCGATTGTTGTGAAGGAATTTAGGTGGGTGGTTGCATCGTTAGAATGTCTCAAAATCGCGAAATGTGTGGGCCCGTTGTTTTTTTTGTCGGGGTACTGTACGCCAAAAGTTGATTGGATCTATCTTTTTTCCAGGGGGGAGAAGGGACGCCGGGGCGCCTTGCCTCCCGGGGTTAGTATGGTGCGGGGAAAGCCCCGCTAAGCCGACTCCTGAGTCTCCAGTGGGTGCTCAAGACGATAAGACATGGCAGGATGCCGGGACAACTCCGCCAGGACTCTGGAGTCTCCTCTCATTCACACCACCTGCCGTTGCTAAGCGCTAGATACAATTACTGCCCTGCCGTCGATGTGCGGAAGTCTCGGATCTCTTCTAGTTCTAGATCACGGCCACCAGAACGGAAGGAGCTGTTGACAACCCTCAATGGAGGACTCGCGTCCCGCCAAAAGGGCGCGGCAAGCTTGCGACCCTTGTCGGTAAGACAACCTCTTCAACAAGCAGCACGTGAATCCAAGGACTGAGAACGACTCTGGACATTGATTCGGACTAACCCGCATGTGCGCTCTGTAGCCGGAAGAAGTCACGATGTCCAGGCGAGAAGCCCACGTGTTCGTACTGTGAACGCCTCGGCCAGGAATGCGTCTACAATGACAACGAGCCTGATGCGAACATCATAGCGACAAGCCGGAAGATGGTATATGCTATTACTTAATTTCACACTTCATGATAAGATTGATGCTTACGATGTCTTCCAGGAACAACGAATGGAGAATCTCGAAGGCAAACTGGATCAATTGCTCGAGCACATTTCGTGAGTCACGTCCGTTTTAGCCCAACAGCCGGCAGGACTGGTCGACCTCGAACTTACCACGTTGCTCAGTCCCATCTCCACAAATCGTCAACAACATCAACCGCCCCAGGTCCCGAGTCCGACGTGCAGCTTCCAGGGTCCAGTCGACTCGGGTAGGCGGGCGTCGGTGCGGGAGATCAGCTTCGCAGACGCCCAACCGAGTCGGCTCTCCTGGTCCTTCGATAACCCTGGCTCAACAATCATCAGCGATAATCTCATATTATCCGAAGCCGACCTCCACGAAACAGGCAAGCTGTACATGACGTGGTGTCACTGTCAGCCTGTCATTCTTTTCCGAGAAGAATCATTCCTGGATTCTCTCCAATCCCGCGACCACGAACTTTTGCTCTCTATACAGGCGTTGGCTTTGCGCTTTCCTGCTGGAACACTTACGGCAGCGAAACAATCCCGCCTGGATGAAATGTCTGAGCGGTCCCGCCGTCTGACCATGAGTCGCGTCATTAACGGGCAGGTTGAGCTCTCGACCTTGCAGTCTCTCTGCTTGTTGACCATAATCGATGTTGCCGGTAAGATGGACCTTAACTTTGATGAGGTCCGCCACTGACACCTTTGATGCGTTTCAGACTGTAAATTCATGCGAGCTGGCGTCAGTCTCTCAATGGCAAGTAGCATTGCGAATGGTATACCAATGGGGAAATATCTGGGAGATCCGCAAGAATGTGTCGACTGCATCCGAAGCATCACCCTTCTGCAAAATCTTCAGAGCAGTGTCTTCCCCGTGACAACTCTGGCTGAAGCTGCCTTGACTTCACGACAGTCAGCCCGTTCCTGGGCCGGTGCTTGGCCGTCGAATGCAGTACCCACAGGTGAAGGTTATCAGGGCAGCTATTTGAAGAGCCGACTCGACCAAGACATCCTCAAGTACACTTCCCAGCTAAGTGAGGTGTGGCATCTGGCTAGGATGTACGCCGCGTTGCGGGTCGGCCCTGACGCGCCCCCCCCTTGGGATCCATCTTCGGACTACTCCCTAATTATGCAACGTCACATGGTTATCGACAGCAGGGTCCCATTGAAGTATCGGTTCTCTGCCAATAAGTTCGGGGAGCAAACTCTCCAGTCTCTACAACAACGCCGGCACTACTGGGGCCCGTGGTTATTCCTCCAGCTCACTTACGCGGCAATCCCTTGCCTCCTGAACCACCCGTTCCTACTGTCCATGCGCCTCCGAAATTTTCGAGACATTATGCCCCAGTCTTTTATTCACCAGTCCTTCGAACTCATTACACGGCACGCCGGATGGATCGTCTACTTCATCGATTTGCTGGACAAGATGGCTTTCCAGCTTTCAGATCCGTGGCTGGCACATTGTGTGGTTGTTGTCGCTACCATCAACCTCCAGCATAGTTTTGTTCCCGATGATTCTCTCCGTAACCAAGCCCAAACAGGTTTCGACACATGTCTTAAATACCTGCGCCGCATGGGAACCATGTGGCCACAAGTACTCAAGATGGTATGCTGAGCCTCCTTCACGACAACCCTTCCCCGCCCAAAGCCCCCACATCACACCCTTCTTTCCCAGTGATGAGCCCTTCATCGCCATTGATGAAAAGTCTGACAGAAAATCAAGGCCCATAACCTAGAAAAGCTCCAACGCAGCGTTGCCGTCGCGCCTGCCTCACGGCAGAGCTCAGGGCGCACCGGAGGGTCACGGCAGACGAGAACGATTGATGTTGAGTTGCTCTGGAACCTCCTGGTTTACGAAACTGCTGGACAGCATGAGGCACAAGCCGACGAGTCCATCTTCATGTCCCCTCTGATGGCAATTCAATCTCCTCAAGAGGGTTTTGAAAACAACGATCCCGCCGAATATGATCTCGTCGGATCAGCCGGCATCTCGG
Organism: Verticillium isaacii; assembly: GCA_002851775.1. Classification (NCBI taxonomy): domain Eukaryota; kingdom Fungi; phylum Ascomycota; class Sordariomycetes; order Glomerellales; family Plectosphaerellaceae; genus Verticillium; species Verticillium isaacii. The sequence goes on along the minus strand of NMXN01000007.1, from coordinate 880,913 downwards.
GACACAAGACGGTCCCGCATGAGTTAATAGTCTACCCACCAGAAGACACGGCGAATCTGCGGAGAGAATCTCATCAGGCTGACAACGAGGTCTTCCAGCGCTCGGAGCAGCCCTTGTCGTTGGCAGACCGCTGCTTTGATGGTGTGGCAGTTGAGAGTGGTTATGAAGGTCTTGGTCTTCAAGAAACCGACTTTGGTCAAGCAATTGAAGACTGGCTCGATTTTGACTTCATGTCATAGTAGTCTTAAGTACTGCCCGAATGCGAATCCTTCCTAGCCACACCGCCGAAATCAATCTCTTCGCCGCCCTTCATCCCTACCACACGAGCTCCGGGGCCGCGCCACGACAAGCAGACTTTTCAAGTGCGCTGCAAAATTCCATCTCCTCCTTGCTCTTGTTTGTCGGCTTGTGCAGTGGCATCGCTGGCCAGATATCGCGACCAGCAGATTCTTCTTCCTTCCGATGATCCATAACAAGCTTTCTTGTGGCTTCCTGAAAGAAAAGAGGGCCCTTAAAAGTCAATGTCAGCACTCGGTAAAGGTGAAATAAACGGGGGGGACCGACTTTTTCAACCCGAGGGTGTAGTTCTCCGTTAAGAAATATGCCGCCATTGAGATTCTTCTGGGCGGCGTTGCACAGGTCCTTGTCCTCGCGCAAAACTTGTTTAAAGAAGTCCGAGATTCCGTTAAAAGCTTCATCGGTAGCGTCGTTGTGGCGGTAGACCTCATATTCCATCTGGGTCTGAGCCGCGGAGATGGGTATGCAACGCATGATGTAGAAGAAGTCAGGGCTATTTGCATGATGTTATTCATGGCACTGATTCAATCACTGAAGCATGATTCGGTACTAACGAGATGGTGATGGAGGCGTTGGGGTAGAAAAAGGTACTGTTGATGCCCAGGCCCTTGACGTCTGTCTTGTCGACGTTGAAGTGCTGGATGTGTGCGCCGGCGGTCTCCACCCAGTATTTAGATATGTCAGCCACGCTGTTGACCGCAGGATGACCAGTTGGACAATGATAGCACTGAAATCCCGAAGCGTCAGCGAATCATAATGGTACCAACTGAACACAGACCAACCTCGTTGTAATTGTCAGCCAACGTTTTCCAGTTATAATCGCCAACCATCTCCCACTGGTGATCAAAGTGATAGTCATCCATCTTGAATCCTTGCAAACGAGGCTGCAAGTCCACGGATGCAAAGTCTTGCTCCCACGACACGGCGGGGTTGGGTTTGGAATCCAAATTCACCCAAACAAAGCCCAAGCTGTCAATATGGACATGTATAGCATACAGACTGTTGACTGACTTGTCAAAAGAAGGCAGTTCCTGGTATTTCGGCGCCTTGGCAAGCTTGCCATCAAAGCCATATGACCACCCTACGCTCGCCCGTGGTCAGTGTCAAACATCGAGGTCAAAAGACAAGCGGAGCACTAACCATGATATTTGCAAGCCAAGATAGAGACTCTGCCTGAATCATTTTCAACCAGGGGATAGGCTCTGTGACGGCAAATATTGTGATGGCCCCTGATCTTCCCCTGGCGGTCTTTGACGAGGAAGAAAGTGAAGCCAGCTTCGGTGACGCGTATATAATCGCCTGTCTCAACAAACCTAGCCTTGTGAGACACGACGAGCCACTTCTTGGAGAAGATGGCTCTCCTCTCCAGCTGGTACATTGCCGGTGAGTGGTACCAGGAAGCTGGCAGAGCCCGCTCCGAATGCGGCTCGTTGTCCTCTTTGACGGCACCCTTTGCGAACCCGAGCCAACTCATGTTGATTGGACTTATTGAGTTTGATGCTGAGTTCGTATGGTGGGTCAAGTACGTTACAGAAAACGGGGTTTTTTTAGCAATGAATCTATTCCTAAAAGTACACTGAAGAGGGTTGATTTAAGTCGAGTATTCTAAGTAGGAAGCATTCAGTAGTGTCGTTGAACCCCGGCCCCAACATGCGAGAGCTGGACCGACCCACAACGGGTTCCATAGCAGGCCCACTCCGGACACGGTCCGACTTCCGTACCCACTTCCAACAAACATCCCACCTCAGTATCATCTTGGCTGGACGAATCCAACTTGATGCGTTTTTCTGGTAACATGGTCAGATTGCAGCGGTGATAAATTAAGGCCGGACCTAATTAGCTCCCTTTTTCTGGCACGACAATCTTCGACCTGACCATACAGACCTCCCGCACCGAGCAATGACTTCCAGAGCTCCGATCACGAAGGATGAGTCCATTCTCATCGTCGGTGCCGGCGTTTTCGGCCTCTCCACGGCTCTAGAGCTCAGCCATCGCGGCTATCGCGACATAACCATCATCGACCGCTATCTCCCGCCGGTTATTGACGGCAGCAGCGTCGACATCTCGCGGGTCATCCGCGTGGACTACGCCGATCCTCTTTACAGCAAGATGGCTCGAGAGGCTTACAACATTTGGGCTACTGAGTACAGTACTTTCTACCATCGATCCGGATTTGTCATGTTTGCCGAAAAGCCCGGTCACCCTTACATCGAAAAGAGCATGGAAATCAACAAGTCTCAAGGTTTTCCGATGAGGTCTTTCGAGGACGCTGGGGAAGTCAGAAGCATTTATCCGGCTGTACAGACGGTCACTGATGGGCTCAAAGCCTATGTTAATGAGCAAGGTGGCTGGGCTGACGCTGAACAGAGCATTCGACATCTCAGCAAACAATGCAGTCTGGCTGGTGTCTCCTTCATCACGGGGCCTCACGGCAGGGCTTTGTCGCTTCATTACGATGGAAATCGAGTAGTCGGTGTCAATGTAGCACAGGGAGATCCCATATTAGCATCACAGGTCATTCTCGCCACAGGTGCTTGGACGAACGGACTGATTGACGTGGAGAATGCCGCTTCTGCGTCTGGTCAGTCTGTGGGGTTCATTCAGCTTACGGAAGCGGAAGCTCAGAAGCTCCAGGGTTCTCCTGTGATGATCAACCTCAGCTCAGGAGTATTCGTTTTCCCGCCATACCCAGGCACCAACATCTTGAAGGTTGCAAGGCACTCATACGGTTTTGCCACCAGTGTCACGATTGAGGGAACCAACCGCACTGTCTCGTCGCCAATGAGAGATACCAACGGTATCGACTCGTCTTATTTACCCGAAGATGCCGATGCAGCGCTTCGAGATGGCCTCCGACAACTTGTGCCTGAGTTTGCGGATCACAAATGGATGAACCGCCGATTGTGCTGGTACACAGACACACCCGATGGGGACTTCATCGTGGATTATCATCCCACAACAACGGGCCTCTTCATGGCCACTGGTGGCGCTGGCCAGTAAGTCTCTCAGACGACAGTCACGAAACACAACGGGGCTTGGGTACTTCAAAATTGATTGATTTGCTAACGAATAAGCGCCTTTAAATTTCTGCCAGTCTTGGGAAAATATGTTGCCGACTGTTTTGAGAACAAGGCCTCGCCAGAAATTCGACACAAGTGGAGGCTTCGAGGGGCAGATGATAAGCAAGGTCATAAAGGAGGTGATGGCAGCCGGGGTGGCCCGCCTTTGCGGAAGCTGAATAAGCGGGAGCAGGCCATGCTTTGATTTCCGATTCCTAGGCACATCGAAGGGATCTAGATTATGAGACCATTATGCTATTATTGCGCATCATCCTAGCGCACTGCATCGATAGTGAAGATGTCCGAACGGTGAAGGGTGAAAGAGACTGACCTCACCAAGGCAGAAGAAAGCTTGGAGACCATTCAGTCAGGAGTGCTTTGAATTAAATTTTCTTCTGTGTCTCGCGTTGCAATACATCATTCCAGGATAAATATGTTTGACGAGATACTCTACATCAAATACCCAGAGATGAGTCTGGTATAATCAACATCACGACCACTCGGTTTTGCAATCGGTAACACGTCTCCAATATTAACCTCATGCGTCCCAGACGTTATAGCTTTGCCGAGACTTGGCGGTGCCAAAGATAAGTCAACGGGCCATTCTCTCCATACACAGGATCTGTCTCCGGCAGCGCGACCTTTCGCGTGACATCAAAAAAGTCTCCTGCCGGAGCCTTTCCCATCTCATTGCGCCACCGGGGGCATCCCTATGTACAATCAGTTATTCCGCAAATGGGCACTTGACCAAGGTTGCGGGGCTAGAATATCTACCTCTGGATACACGCCAACATAACGGTAATCTGGAGAACTTTCCAAGGATGAGTGGGCTGTGCCAGCAGGTAAGACAATAACATCCCCAGCGGAAACTTTGACCTCAGCACCCTTGCCATCCGATATCTGACCGAGTAGCATGGTTGAGTTCCCTTGAAAAATACCTGTCTCGGAATGAGCTAACATGAACGTCATATGGACAATTAAACCCCAGTACCATAACACTCATGACTGTTTGGGTGGAAATGCCTGATATCAATGTGACCCCAGGTTCCCTTGTGAAAATTTTGATGAGCTTCTTGTGATGCAGGGTGGAAGTCGGGATGATCGGAAGACTTACTCGATGTTCCCACCGGTGTCTCCTCAAGGAATCTACGACAGACTTCTCCGATAGTGGTTGTGGGAGCACAGCGCGGTAATGCAGTACTGGAAGCTGGCTGTTTGGGGCGTCCCTTGTTGGGGCCAGCAAATAGCATTGAACGCTTTGGGTCATACTGGAAGCACACCGTTGGGGGAAGGCAGCGAAGATGACGCCAATCTACAGACAAGGACTGACTGATAAGGTTTCTTCTTCTTTTGAATCCGGGAGCGTTGCCGAAGTGTGTGTCTTGAGGTCACGGAGGACGGGCCGTGGACCTGCTGCCCACTTTTTGGGCGGGCCGGGGCCGTCAGTCCGGAGGGGGGAGTTCCCGGGCCTACCCCACACTTTCGGCAAGTCCTATCTCCAAGGTTTTACTGAAACCACTAGCCCGAAGATAACGAACGCCATCGTTTGGTGGCACCCGCCTGCTGGAGACTAAATGAGGAAATTCCGTTGATGTAGGCTTCTATAAGTCCGAGTCGATGCGCGGGATAACCAGGCGTTACATGCTCTCCATATTTGGGGCTGCCAGATGTTCTTGTGATTCCCTCACATCAATTCAGTCTACCTAGAGCTATACATCGACTCGTTCCAGTCAGACAGCAATCATGACTTCCAATAAGGAGCCGGTCTCAAAAGACCTCCAGTTCAAGCAGTCGCCCTTAGATCAGATGGATCGCCATGAAAGTCATGCAGATGGTACGGTCGCTGCTTTCGATCTGGCCTCCGACATCAATTTCCCAATCAACAACCTCCGACTCGTCGATGAAGCAATCGAAGCAATCGGCTTTGGCAGGTATCAGTGGCAGCTGACGCTCACCTGTGGATTCGGCTTTCTTGTTGATCAGGTAGAAGAGCAATGTTCGAAAACCATCTCGTTCAGTCCTCCTAACACGGGTATCTCTAGATGCTTCTGGTATCCATCAGCTTGGTCACGCCGCAGGCTGCGATGGAGTTCGGGCCTCGCTACGCAACGCTACTGGCGGCTTCAATGTATGCCGGTTTGCTCGTCGGAGCTCTCACCCTGGGAACCTTGGCCGACAACTTCGGAAGACGATTGATCTGGCAAATGTCAATCTTTGGAGTCTCGATAGTCACCTTATGTGCAGCAGGCTCACCCAACTGGGCCGCGCTGAACGTCTTCGTTGCCTTGGCTGGCTATTTTGGGGGCGGTAATCGTATGTGGCCAAGACCGGCGACTCTTCTTTGTTTTTTTGCTGACGCGTGGCCGTTGCGTCAAAGTCGCAATTGATCTCGCGATTCTTGCTGAGAGCATCCCAAAAGATTGGTCGTTCATACTCTCTGGACTCGCTGCGGTCTGGGGCCTCGGAAATACAGTGACCGGGTTAATTGGTATAGTCATATACCGCCCCTCCACAAACTCAACGTTTGCTAACGCTTCGGCAGCATGGCCGCTGCTCGTAAATTTTGGCTGTCCTTCAGGCTCGTCACCCGAAACTTGTTCGAAGAAAGATAACATGGGTTGGCGTTACCTTTACCTGACATTGGGGTCTTTGTGTCTGATCATGTCAATGATCCGCGCCTTCGTCCTCCGATCATGCGAGTCTCCTCAGTGGCTGATATCGTGCGGACGTATCTCGGAGGCTGTTGAAGTTCTCAACAGAATCAGCTCAAAGAATCGTTCCGACCACACTATTTCAGTAGACCGATTCGACGCGGCAACGACTCGTGAAGCCCATACGACATCCCCGAGGGAGAATCTTCGACGGGCCGCTCGCCTCTTTGTTGGCCCTGGCCACGCGCGCCTCATGTGCTGCTTGGGTGGATTCTGGGCTTTGATTGGAATCGCGTAAGTCTTTGCTCTAGTGCCCTTCGATGACTCTCTCAGAGAATATCCCTAACCCGTTACTGCCCAGATACCCGCTATACACCATCTTCTTGCCGTATTACCTGGCTTCAAATGGAGCCAAGCTCGGGGAGAGTAGCAATTATACGACCTACCGAGACTGGACTGTCTCTTCCGTCGTCGGAATCTTTGGGCCCATCTTGAGCATGTGGATGGTTTCAAGGAGGTGGCTCCGGTCACGACTTTCCATTACCATCACTGCGGCAGCTTGCGTTGCCTTCTCTGGCGCTTTCACCAGCGTCAGAACTCCGGGACAGAATCTCGCATTCTCTTCGATGATTAACTTCTGGCTCAATGCCATGTACTCCATCATTTACTCGTAAGCGCATGCCTTTCTTTTTCAAGCTTTGAAAGTGTAATGCTTACTCGCTTCCCGATAGATTTACTCCCCAGGCCCTTGACGTTGAAAACCGCGGTCTTGGAGTTGGCTTGCTAATGGCCACGGGGCGCGCAGCTTCCCTGATCGCACCATTCATAGCCACCTTTGCAGATGTGACCACATCTGCACCCATCTGGGTATCTTGTGGTTGTTATGCGGCGATTGGAGTGATTGCCTTGTTGCTGCCTGTAGACACTGTGGCTTACAGCAGAAAGAGCGGCTGAAGCTGAAAGAACACTCTTGTCCACCAAGGCGTTGACGCCCTCACCCATTGAATACCTTTATCTCTCTATCGGAGCATCAGTACCACTTCTTACTTCTAGCACCGCAACTTGAATTGCAGATAACTGGCGCGCCTTGCAGTAAACAATGTTGATGGTCTGTTGCAGCGTTTGTGAGAAGGGTGTAACCCGTAGGTTGTATTAGGCTACGGACAACGAACGCCTATACACGATTCCGATGTGAGCTCGCAGCGCGCCGCTGCGAGTTTAAAGCGTAGTCGCATGAAGGGAAGACCTACCCCCGAGATTAGAAGACCGCTGAGCGATTCTCGACTTTCCCCTTCTTCCCTTCCTCCCTATCTAGAATAATAAATCTTGGCCTCACTCGTGGCAAATACTAGCGCCTAGCCCCCAACTGTGAGTAGCATTGGAGAAGTGTGCTTTGGCGCAATGCTGCGTGCTTTAATGAGAAAGATGTTTAGAGTGACACGTGGGACAGATCATACTAGACCAAAGTTCGAGAATCCAGGGCTCATACCAACATGCTCGATACCATCACGCCTGTTGCACATTGGAGAGAAACTGAATTAACATTCTGCTTAAATGACTACCCAGGTAGAGGCCCAGCCGTGAACTCCCATGATAGGCGTGTACGCGGGCGTTGTGGAAAGATCGCGAATGATGCAGTACTGTTTCTTGTCTCCCATGGTAACAAAAGGTAATACTGCCACTTTTCATTTCTAGACGCAAGGTTCCCCGCGTTTTTCTTTCGGGGGTGAACAGGATGTGGGACATTTCCCGGCCGCCTCATTTTCCTTCTCTTTCCCGCTTCACCCGCGATTTTCTCCGCGCCGGTCACCCATCGGCGGAACGCACAGATGGAGCAAGTGCCGGCGAGGCGCATAGTGCTTCGGGGCGATTAGGCACGCAGAGCTCCTGGTCCCAGCTGCTTAGCTGCGAACAGGTCAGGCTGCCACCTACCCCGGCGTCAAGATGCACCACGTGCCATGAACTGGGATGCCGGGCCAGCCATTTCAAGACGTCAGTGATGCAGGCCACGATGCTACCGCGGTGCTGAAGGCCTGCATTGGGGTCGTGCCCCGCTTGAATCCCTGGAACGAGGACGAAAGCCGAGGGGACGTAGCACTCGGCTTCTGTCGCTCCGGCAGACTTGGGCGCGATCGACATTCGGCAGAGCTTGGCAATCGTGGGGTAATTGTCAGCTTCCCACGTCTGTCGTTGACCTGGCTTTTTGTTGGTGAACTGAGTGAGGGGGAGGTTTTGCCAAGGCAACATGATCAATGTATGAGGCTCGTGTGAGTGAGATCAACATATATATACCAGTCGGTCTCTGATCCAGTACATCGAGACGGGAGCAGGACCATCGTGAGGTGAGATCGGGGCTCCAAAACGTGCCGTCACGCATGGCTAGAAACCTGCTTTCTCCAGCAGACTTCCGCGACGAAATATGCGGTAGTTGTGAGGGGAAAGTCGGCAGTGAGCCGGGCCAAGTGCCTCAAAAAAGCAACTGGCTATGCAAGACGGCCGGCGATGGGCTGGCGCGGGGTCGACTGCGACCAAGGTTCTTCTTTCATGTGAAAGTGAAAACACTCGCACCAGAACCCCGTGTGCTGTATAAAAGCGAGGCTGCATTGCCGATTAGGCCGTTGAAACTAAGGAAGCATCAGCTCTGTCCTCTGTATCAGCCTTCTAGTAGTTCACTGACACCCCGCCCCGTCCTCTCTTATCAAGATGAAGTTCACTCAGCTGCTCGTTGCCGTCGCCGCCGCCCGCGGCGCCCTATCGGCCCCCGTTGAGTTCGAATCCGCCGCTCAGCTCGAGGTCGCCGCCGCGGAGGAGGCCTTCCCCCTGGCCGCGCTCGAGGCGTACTACGAGCAAAAGTTCTCCGAGCCCGAGTACCTGGGGACGTCGATCCGGGCCAGGCAGTACTCGTCGAGCACCTCGAACCAGCTCATCGACGGGACCCCCTGCCGCAGGGTGACGTTGATCTACGCTCGGGGCACCACGCAGGCCGGCAACGTCGGGGACGCGGCGGCCGTCGGGCCCGTCTTCTTCAACAACCTCGCCCAGCAGATCGGCGCGGCGAACCTGGCCGTGCAGGGCGTGACGTACCCCGCCAACGTCTTCGGCTTCCTCGCCGGCGGCGATGCCAACGGCAGCAGGACCATGGCCGAGCTGGCCGCCAGGGTAAGTCCCAACCTGGGGAGAAAGCCCACGAACTCTGGCAGCGGGCCGCTAACACGCACCAGGCCGTCACACAGTGCCCCAACACGAGGATCGTTCTCAGCGGCTACAGCCAGGGCGCGCAGCTCGTCCACAACGCCGCCGCGCAGCTCAGCGCTGCCGTGACCAGCAGGATCACCGCCGGTACGCACTGTCCCGTGACTGAGTGAGAGGAGCGCCTGCTAACATGCCGCAGTTGTGACATTCGGCGACCCCAAGCGCGACCAGGCGTTCGGCTCCATCCCGGCGTCCCGGACTCGCGTGTTCTGCAGGGCCGGCGACAACATCTGTGACGGCGGCATCATCATCACGGCGGCGCACAGCCAGTACCAGCAGGATGCTCCTGCGGCCGCCAGCTGGGTTGCTGCCAGGGTTTGAGGGACACGTCTGAGCGAACGGGCATACTGGGCACGGGGCGGAAACAGGGTGCTGGAGAGGGGTCCTGGCAAGCTTGTGAGAGCGACTCTGACTTTAGGAAGATGAACCAAGTCTATTCGCCATCTTTTGTGCCTGCCTTTCGATGCGTCGCTGTTGATTTGGCTGTTGATATTTCTGTCGCCTTTTGCCGGACTGTTGCCCACATCCCCGGCAGCCTGGCGTCTTGGCGTCTTGGCGTATCAATGCAACAGCAGAGCTTGTGATGTAGTCGAGGGTAGTGAGGCTGGCAACGACGAGACTTAGCAAGGGGTGAAAGCCAGTCTAGATGAGCATGAATCCAGTGACATTCACGTATAGACGCGCCTTTTAAGCCAATGGCCGCACTTCAATGCCTCTGGCCCAAGTGTTCGAGGGACGCCTATAAGTATGGCGGCAAGCCTGAATGAGACTACTAGCGGCTAATGATTGGGGTCTCGAACGCCAGGGTAATCCAAGAACTTTTGAGGTCGAACCCGGGGAGTGGTATTCTTGGGTCCTGTAGACTGAAATGCTAGTTTCGGTGCAAGAGGTACTTGATTTACAGGGGCTCTGCAAAACGCAGGCGTTTAGGACGAATCAGACTACGAGCTGTTCTCAATAAGGGAATGGCAGGGGTTGTGTGACAGGAACCCGAGCTTTTGGGTGCCTTTCGTGCTCCGGTAGTTTGGCATATCACCACCATGGTCTTCTTGGCTTCTCCCACGCTGTTCTTGAGTCTGAGTGTCAGGCAGCGGCAGTTGAGTGGCAGTTGCGTGACCAGGCGTAATCTGGCTTGGCACAAGTGCACCTTACCCAACGCGGAGCGACTCTGTCAAGGGCTGCAGGGACGCCGCGCTCGGGAGGGCCGAAGTGGTCGTGTATAAGGTTTCTGACTCGAACATCCTGGATCGGGGTTTGCCTATCGGGGTTTGAAGCTCTCGTGGCGGGGCCGGCGATGGGAAATAGGGGCTCAGGGATTGGCCGCCGCGGTGGGCACGGAAGGCGGCGACGTCCACGGGGTGGGTGCCTCCCTGTTCTTCTTCTTATTAGGATTCCACTCGGGGGGCATGTCAGTGGACTGTGCTGACTCATCGAGCCAAGACAGTTAAGGTGTCTGGCAGAGCAGATTCAGCACGCCTACGAAGCACTGCATGAGTGAACACCAGGATGGCGGCAGCCAATGTGTCGCGGAGCATGCGGCCGAGTCCAGGCGGCCGAGTCATGTGGCAACGGTTGACTTGGTGGCCGATGTTCATTTTTCAAAGCCCGAAGTGAGTCAAAGGTTCGCTGCTTGATGATAAAGCTGTCTAGAAAACGGTGGCGAAACAGGCAGTTAGCGGGGCACCGCGAGCACGTTTTCGCGCCCGGCCCTCGGCTCGGTGGTTCGGCCTGTGGTGCATCAGAACAGTGGGTTCAGTTCAGTGCATTGCAGGGATTCGGGGGGTGGGGTGGCGTGAGCTCAGGGGTGCGCGGGAGTCGAGAAGCCGCCCCGACGCAGTGGACGTCATTCGTCATGGCGCGCAGGCGTTGCGTGCCTGGCCGCCCTTACCTACAAGCAGGTAACCTACTAGTTGCCCTGCAGCCACTGCCACTGCCCTGGCCCGGACACCACTGTAGCCAATTGGGTGGTGGCCCCTAGGGCAAACACACCTATTACAGTTGCCATGCGGTGCCATCGCTCCTATGTCGGAGCCTCGCCAAAGACCGATCGAGGCGACGCACGGCATCCGTGTCGGATCCCGTGTCGGAACACACGTCACAGGCACGACGTGACAAATACCAGGACCCGGGTCGCAGGCAGGCAGATAGTGCATGCGTCGAGGGCGAATGCCGGAGGGAATCTCCCTATGGGTCCCGTGGGAAGCCGAGATAAGTAACGGAGCCTACCTCAGGCGCAGAAGTAAAGTGGCTCCACCGGGAATTTTTTCCACATGATCGAGTCGCGTTTCCTCTCTTCCCCCTCCACTTTGACGGCCTGATGGGGTCCAGAGGCCATCGCGGGCCAGTCAGGGCGCGCCAATTAGCTATTTCGTCCCTTTTCAGAATGCCTGGGAGGGTTGTGCTGTGCTGAACAGGACCGGCCGGGCGTCGTGGTGCTCCTGGGAAGGCACCGTTGACGACCGTCCGTCGCGTGAGGAAGGAACGTTCGAGATTTCTTCTCACATCCTCGAGTCGCCGCTTCCCTGCCCTTCTTGAACCCTTCCTTCCCTCTTCTCTCCATCTCTCCCTCCCTCCCTCCATCCTTCCACCTCACCCATCGTGACTTTTGTGTTTCCTCCCCAACACCCACGAAGTTCAAATAAGGTACGCTGCCACGCTCTCTCCCCCTTCCGTCTTCCCGACCCGACCCAGACATCACGCCCCTTTATCGCTTCCATCACGGCATCACTGACTCGTCCTCCGCAGATGGCCGCCAACACCTCCCGCCAGTTCGCCCGCGCGGCGCTGCGCTCCTCCACCCGCAACGCCTTCGCTGCCGCCCCCCGCCAGTCCTTCCGCCAGGGCCACCGCTTCTACTCGTCCGAGGCCCCCAAGCCCCAGCAGGCCAGCAGCAACTGGCTGCTCCTGTCCGGCCTCGCCGCCGTCGGCGCCGGCGGCGCCTACTACTTCACCAGGGAGGGCGGCGTGTCGGCCGGCTCGGCGCCCAAGCTGGTCAACCCGACGCAGAAGGACTACCAGGCCGTGTACAACGAGATCGCCTCGCGCCTCGAGGAGAAGGACGACTACGATGACGGCAGCTACGGCCCCGTCCTGGTGCGCCTCGCGTGGCACGCCAGCGGCACCTTCGACAAGGCCACTGGCACCGGCGGCAGCAACGGCGCCACCATGCGCTTCGCCCCCGAGGGCGACCACGGCGCCAACGCCGGCCTCAAGGCGGCGCGCGACTTCCTCGAGCCCGTGAAGGCCAAGTTCCCCTGGATCACCTACTCGGACCTCTGGATCCTCTCGGGCGTCTGCGCCCTCCAGGAGATGCAGGGCCCCATCATCCCCTACCGCCCCGGCCGCGCCGACCGCGACGTCTCCTTCTGCACCCCCGACGGCCGCCTGCCCGACGCCACCAAGTCGCACGGCCACCTGCGCGACATCTTCTACCGCATGGGCTTCAACGACCAGGAGATCGTCGCCCTGTCCGGCGCCCACGCCCTCGGCCGCTGCCACACCGACCGCAGCGGCTTCACCGGCCCCTGGACCTTCTCCCCCACCGTCCTGACCAACGACTACTTCAAGCTGCTGCTCGACGAGAAGTGGCAGTGGAAGAAGTGGGACGGCCCCGCCCAGTACGAGGACAAGTCCACCAAGACGCTCATGATGCTGCCCACCGACTACGCCCTCATCCAGGACAAGGCCTTCCTCACGACCGTCAAGGCCTACGCCAAGGACAACGAGCTCTTCTTCAAGGACTTCTCCGACGTCATCGTCCGCCTGTTCGAGCTCGGCGTGCCCTTCAAGGAGGGCTCCGACCGCTGGGTCATGAAGCCCACCTGGGACGAGTCGAAGCCGTAATCGGTTGAAGCCTTATCGGTGTCGAGGAGGGGGGAAGAGAGAAGACGATAGACTAGACGAGGGGGCGGGACGCCCGGATAGACCACGCGGAAGAGGCCGCCGCGGAAGAGAGTAGCGCGGCGACGCCACGTGTCGAGCTACGGCCGGCACTCTGTTGATATCTCCTTGCTGTTGTTATTAGCCTGTACAACCATTTCACTGCACTCGTGCTCCGACCGTCATCTGTGATGTGATCTGGTTCCTGTCGCGATCTGCGGTGATGCGTACTTTGATGTCTGAAAACCCAAGAATGAGGGTCGAGGAGATGAGGTTGAGAGTCACAGTCGAGGAGGTCGGCGAGCCAGACATGACGTTCCATCGAACGCCTGGCCCCGGCGTCTAGAACAAACCTTCCCTCCCCCTCACGCAGAGCCTCAATTCCCCCCCTCTCGCGCACCCTGGACTCGCTCGGCCGTTGCCTCGCAGGTCCCGACGGAGTGTCTCCCTTCCCCGCATCCCGGGCGAGCGCGCCACATGGGTCCGCGATCATCGCATTCCGCCCCCTCACGGCCCCGAAACCCCATGTTTTGGTATTTCTGCCGTGTCTGGGGGAGGAGCCTGGGAGGCCGCAACTCGGGGGGGCGTGTCACGAGAGTTCGGGTTTTGGGCACCGAGGGAGGCCGAAACGGTGAGGCGACCGTTCGGGGCGTTGGCAGGCTCGGCGCAAACAAATCGTCAATTGAATCTGGGGTTGCATCTCGCCAACACGTCTGCTTGAAGCATCTCGAGATGAATGAAGTCTTGATGATTTAGCAATGAGTTTGAGATGAGGAGGATGATGCTGAGTTTCGATGCATGGCGCGAGCCGAAACTATCCTACAAATCAGAGTATAAAATAGAGATGCCAGTATCGGCACACATTGAACCACCGATCATGACATGCGACTGATAGGCTTCAGGTGATGGATGTTGTACTTGTTCCATTTTTTGTTGCTGGAAAGGGGAGGTGCGAGACCTCTCACCTCGTGCCTCTTACCGAGGGCTTACCGAATCTCACCGACACTTCCGGCACTGACCGGTACGTGCGATCCTGCTAAGCGCACTGTCTCCAACCGTAGCAGGCACCTCCTCTGCGCCAAAGTCGTCCCATCTAAAGTCTCGCTACCTCTGCCCCCAAATATATCTCCTTACCCTACACAGAGCCTCGCCGTTCTCGAATAGCCCAGTCGGTACAAGTGCCGGCTGGCACTACAACGCCCACTTCGGCCCGGCCGCCCGCCCGGCCTCGATCCTCCGGTTCCGCCGCGTGTACAGCGCGACCAGGACGGCCGTCAGCGCGGACCCCAGCAGCAGCAGCGCGCCGTTGGTCCAGTGGCCCGTCGGGTAGCCGCGCGCCTGCTCGTCGGCGGTGTAGATCCACACGCCGAGGATCTGGCCGGGCGCGCCGAACGAGATGTTGAGCGCGAGGGCGAGGCCCTGCGCCGACGTCGACCGCAGGTTGGCCGACAGCCAGCCCAGCAGGATGGGGATCGTGGCGAAGGTTCCGCAGGCCGCGACGACGAGGCACCCGTAGCGCGCCCCGTAGGCCGTCGGCGGGAGCGTCGCCGACGCGATGAAGCCCGCCGCGCCCACGAGCATGAGGCCGATGGTCGTGGCCGCCCGCTGGTTGTGCTTGTCGCAGTAGAACGACAGCGCGATGGTGACGACGAAGGCGGCGGCGTCTGGCCCGGTTAGTCTCGGGGCACGCCTACGAGAGGGAAGAAGAGAGGAGAGGGGGGATGTGGGAAGCAAAGCAGAGGGGAAAGATAAGGCAAGGGGGAAAAGTGAACGTACACGGCGGCACCGTCATCAGCTGCGCGCGCAGCGAGTCGTAGCCCAGCCCCTTGGTGAGCGACGGCGTGAAGAGCGACAGGCTGGAAAACGGGCACGACTTGGCAAAGTAGACGACGTAGTGCAGGTACAGCCGCCAGTCGAGCAGCACCGCCCGCGCGTCCGCCCACGTCATGTGCCCGGCGCTGCCCCGCGAGCCGTTGAACTCCATGCGCAGCGTCGCGAGCTCTTTCTCCGCCGGCGTCAGGAACCCGGCCGACTCGGGGTAGTCCGGCAGCACGAACAGGATGAGCACGCCGAAGAGCACGGACGGCATGCCCTCCAGGATGAACACTACAACCCAAACCCTCCAGCGTTAGCAACGGCAAGCAGGAATCACGACTCGTGTTTTTATCTCGTCTCATTTTTAAAGATGATAGTAGAAGGGGGGGGTGGGGGAGAGGGGCCACTCACGCCAGCGCCAGCCCGCGAGCCCGCCCATGCCGTTGAGGTGGGAGATGCCGTAGGCGATGAGGCCGCCGAACGCGCCGGCCAGGGTGGCCGTGGAGTAGATGAAGGCCAGGCGGATGGAGCGCTCGTCGGCGCGGTACCAGAAGGAGATGTAGTAGGCGAGGCCCGGGGCGAGGCCGGCCTCGAAGACGCCCAGCATGAAGCGCGCCGCCGTCAGCCCGGCGTAGTTGTGCGTGGCGCCGAGGCACATGGAGATGGTGCCCCAGCTGCACAGCAGGAAGGCGAACCAGCGCGACGGCCCGAGGCGCTTGAGGAAGTTGTTGGACGGCACCTCGAACAGGGTGTACGCGATGAGGAACACCATGAGCGCGATGGCGTACTGGTCGCCCGTCAGGCCCAGCTCGGTCATGAGGTCGTCGCCGTCCTCCGAGTTCATGACCTTGGCGTTCCCGATGTTGGACCGGTCGAGGTACGCGAGGAGGTACATGGTCGCGCACATGGGGATGATGCGCCAGTCCTGTTTGCGCAGCAGCCGCTTGTTGGCCTCGGAGCTCTCCTGGCCCGCGAAGCTGTCCTCTAGGGGGACGTCCGCATGATCGCCCTGGTTCGTTGCGGTCAGCAGTGCGAGGGCAGAGGGCATGGGGTTCTGTGCGGGAGCCTGGCACGGCCCGTGCTAGATACCTTTTCGAGAATCGACGGGGCCTTGGACGCATCGTTCACATGGGACGCAGACGGCGTCTTCTCCAGAGACGTATCCTGAGTCGCCATGGTAGACTAAGGTGAAGTAAGATAGGTTGGTTGCTGGTAAACAAATCGACAGTCAAGAGGCAGTCTGTCGAGAAGAAACTGTCGAAAACAGAGCTTCCATACTTGACGAGAGGGGCTCGAGGTCGGCTTTATACGCGCGGATCGCCGTCGTCTGTCGTGTGAGCAAAGCCGAGCGTGATCACCTAAGGCGTCTGGGGTCGGTTACTTCACTTCGAACTGGGGCGATTTGTTGAGCTGAGAATGCTCTTAGAATGATGCCAGGCCTCCGTCCTCGCGTTGCCCCCTTGTCCTATTCAGGTTCCCCGCGGCCGCGGGGTATGGGGATTTTCTGGGGTCTCGCAGACGCTCCGATGGGGTACCCTTCAAACGACGATGTGACGAGAGTGTGGAGGAACTAAAGTTCTGAAGCTAGGGGCGCTCGCAGACCGTCCGATCAAGCCATCGGGCCCTCGCCCGTTGTCCGAAGGGGGACGACGCGCGCTCCACTCGTCACTCCGGTCGATTCAGCAAAGGCGCGGATCGTCAGTCGAAAAGCCGGCATCGGCATTGAGGCGAGAAAAGGCACATAATCATGATAATCTTTTGTCATAAAGGAGGAAGCACTGTCGGCCGTGGTCCTTTTCATAGACTCGCGGCTATACAATACTGCTGCAACCCGCCAGCGGCAACACCGAAAGGCATCTTCTCTTCCCCTGCTTGTTTATAAGTGCACCACACGGTATAGTTTATGGGATATAAATGTCAACAGCAGGCAAAATGACTTTGTTGAACCGACTTCAGACGCAAGTGGCCGCCGGGGCCCTGTGCAAGGTGAGACGGGACGGCCTCTCTGCCCCAGCACCACACTCCATCCTCGCCGTTCTCTTGCCCCTGATGACAATTATTGATGGTTCTTCCACGGCCAGGCGTTCGGCATCAGACTCGTGACGAATCCCGCCATCGTGCAGCTCGCCAAGAACGGAGGCTTCGACGCTCTTTTCATCGACCTCGAGCACTCGACCCTGTCCATCGACGACGCCAGCCAGCACTGCACGGCGGCGCTGCAGATCGGACTGACGCCCTTCGTCCGCGTTCCGTACCAGTGCGGCAATGGATACGTTCAGCGGGCGCTTGACGGCGGCGCCATGGGCATCGTGTTCCCGCACATCCACGATGAAGGCGAGTGTCCTTCCGGCCGGCCACCATTCGCTCGTCATGCGCTGACAGAAAAGCAGACGATGCCCGCGCAGCGGTGGGCATCTCTAAGTACCCGCCCCAGGGCACCCGCTCCATGACGGGCCAGCTCCCGCTGTTCCGCCTCGAGCCCACCCCAACGGCCACCATCGTCGCCGAGACCAACGCCCAGGGCTCATCCGTCATCCTAATGATCGAGACGCGCGCCAGCGTGGACCGCGCCGACGCCATCGCCGCCGTTGAAGGCGTCGACGTCCTCCTCATCGGCTCAAACGACCTCGCCATCGAGCTCGGGGTTCCGGGGCAGTTCCAGAGTTTCGAGTTCCGCGCGGCCCTCGAGGCAGTCAGCGACGCGTGTCGGAAACACGGCAAGGTGTTCGGGCTCGCGGGCATCTATGATAATCCAGAGATTCAGGGGTGGGCCGTCAACACACTGGGGGCCCGGTTCGTGCTGGCGCAACAGGACTCGGGGATCCTGGCTGGGGGTGGAAAGCGGTGTGTTGAAGCTCTCGAGTCTCTTCGCAAGCCGTAGGGGTATGGTCTGCTCAAAGAGTCGGCTCGTTACGCTGCCGAGACCAAATGTAGTACATTCAGGCATGGCGAGACAAACAATGGTTTCGGCCTCCGAGGCTTCCTTCCCAGACTGATGTGTTCGTGTACTTGTCGACTGAGCTGGTTGCTCGCTGCCGCCTCGGGAGAGGTAGTCACAACACTATGACTCATAAGTTTGTCTTCTTCCCTGGGCCCTCTGGCGGTGCGTCCGCAGAACGCCTTCTGCGAGTCGTCTTAGATGACCAGGTCCAATATCGGCAACAAGGTCCTCAACGCCGTCTTCCGTGCCCCGTTCGCCCCTTCCACCGCCCAGCATTCGTCGCATACACTCAATGATCGACCGATACTCATGCAACCGTGGGAACTGGCGCCCCACAACATCAAGCTTCTGGCACGCCAAGTTGAGCAAGTCGTCCCACGTGTGGTATAGCTGCTCCTGCTGCTGTTCCCGCCCTTCCAGCGCAGGCGGCGACACGCCGACGACTTGACAGAGCAGTGTGGCCAAGCCCATAGAAAATGCGCTGTAGCCCGTCGCAAGGGAGAGGAAGTGACGCCCGATCATTCGCGTGCGGTCGATACTACGGGCGACGGCCCGACAGACATTGATCAGGTTCGCAGCCCGGACGCGGGCCTCGGGATCGTCCGCGCCCAGGACGTGTTGGATGGCGATGCGAAGCATAAGAGTGTTGAACAGGGACGTCTGGTACAGGTAGGCCTGCTTGACGGACGGGCTGTCGGATGTCGGAGTAGAGGCTCTCCAATGGAGGAGGTGGCCCAGGTAGTAGTCAAAGTCGAAGCTGTGCGAAGTGTCGCTCGTGGCAGACGAGAGCAGGATGGCGTAGCGGAAGAGATGCGCATGAAAGTGTTCGTTCGTGGACAAGGTCAGTGGTATGGAGAGGGCTTCATCGGGCAAAGAGACGGTCACATCGCGGTCATCGATGGAGAAAGGTCGTCCGAGGGCAGCGCAGATAAGGCGGTCGAGGAGATAGCAACCCCAGAAGGCCCAGCGGCGCTGCTGTAGGTCTTCGGGGGTGAGGGCGGCGGAGGCGGAACGGGAGACTTCGCCGTGGTAGCCGAGCGCGATGCATTTGTTCATGGCGAAGCCCACAAGGTGCCAGGCGGAGCCCGCAGCCGAGCAGTGGATAGAGAAGATGACGAGGAGATGTAGACACTGAATAATGTCGACTCCGTCGTCCTGACGGAAGACACGGTCTAAGACCTTGAGGCACTTTCCCAGGAGGTGGATCGAAACGAAGGATCCCTGAGAGATGGGATAGTTATCACTGACCAGTGGCACGATCGCGATGACCATGTAAGCCATGAAGATGTGGGATGGGTCTCTGGCGAGCGTCTCGCGATAGCGGCCGTCATCGGCCGCCGTGATGGCGTCCATACCAGCCTGGATTTTGGTCACGGGCAGACGCGGAAACCGGAAATCAACCACGTCAACGTAGGTCTCGAGGGCCTTTCGTGCTTCGGCATGATGGATGTGTAAGCGGTGGCTGGGCCCGGCCGGGTGGCGGATGTACTTGGAGATGCCATCCCAGAGAGAGTCGACGCGGGCCGTGGCCTCAGGGTTGCCCCCGTACGTCTCGGTGACGCCAGCGATGATGCGAGGCATGGAGAGCTGCTTGAGGAACTCCCCTGCACGACTCCGTGGCTCGGCCATGGCACTGAGGGAGAGTGAGCTCAGGGCGGCTGCCCGGCCGGCATCATTAGAATCGTTTCCAGGACCGTGAGCGCCGTCACGGTCAGGGGTCGGGGTGCTGGCCGTCGTCTCGGCCTCCGTTCCCAGGTTCAGCTCGTCCACGGCGAGCCCCCTCTGCCTCGCTTCGTCCTCGAGGGCGGCAATGCGCTCGATAAGAGTCGTGACATAGCCCTTGCGTATGACCTCATTGTCATTGAGCTGCACCACGCCCTTCTCCTTGGCCGAGTCGGTGCATTCGGAGCCCGTGGCCTGGCACGGAGCGCACGCGGGCAAACCCCTGTCACAGCGCTGCTTGCGCCGTGAACATCTCTCGCAAGCGAATACCCTCTGGGCGGATGTGTCCTCCGGCTGAAGATTCATCAACTCCATGTTGGATGTCTGGGGATGCGTTCGGACGGTTTGCGAAGGTGGTTGGAGAAAGTCTGTTCCATGGTAGGTAGCGCGAGTAAGGTGGTTCGGCGGTAGCAGTCACTCGGATCGTCGGCCGATACGTCGTGATTGGCTTCGCCCATCGCCCGATGACCGGACTTAGCCCTAGCGATGTGGGCGCATTGGTTTCGCAGCTGCTCCGACGGGCGAATTCCCGAAAGGTATCCACGCCCCCGTCGTGGGGAATCGGGGTGCGTCCGTGGGGAACAGCACCAACAGGACCAACGTCGATGTGTTGGAACTGGACTCGTGAGCCGTGCCATGCCGGCTTCTGTGTAATCGATGGCCGTTAACATGGCGTCCCTGCGTCCGACCCTTAGCTGCCTTGATCTGCCTTGACCATGCCTCGCGGACCCGTGCCGCTGATAAAAGGCACACGTTCGAGGTGGCACCCGTCAGATCCAGTTCCATCACACATCTACTCTCAAGTCATCTTGCCTTACAGCAGCCCATATTCAACAGCGCGGAAGCCATGGCGCCCTACCTTACAAATACTGAGGGCAAAGACCTCATCGTCCAGCCAAGCGGGACCCCATCTTCCCAGCCCAAACCCCAACTGTACATCCTCAGCGACTTTCACCCTGAAGCGGTGCAGCACGCCCAAGATCTTTTCGACTGCGTCTTGTATGGCGACCCGGAGGGCGACAAGTGGCGCGACAATGCCACCGCCATTCTGATCAAAGACTACTACATCACGGACCAGGATCTGGCGGCCGCGCCGCAGCTCAAAGTCATCGGCAAACAGGGTGTCGGCCTGGACAAGATCGACGTCCAGGCGTGTGAGAGGCGTGGTGTCCAGATATGCAACTCTCCGGGCGTCAATGCTAGCGCAGTTGCCGAGATGACCCTCTGCCTCGCGCTCACGGTCGCAAGAGAGGTACCCCAGTTGGTGTTGCGGCAGCGCGTAGGCGGCGAGGCGGTGCGTAAGGAGACGGTGGCTGGCTGCCTGTTGTCGAACAAGGTGGTTGGTGTCGTCGGCATGGGTCACATAGGGCAGGCTGTCGCCCGCATGTTCGCCGGAGGGTTGCAGGCGTCGATAGTGGCCTATGACCCCTATTGTCCCGCCAAGGGGGGCCCGTGGGAGTCGATTCAGCATCGCCGCGTCCACAATCTGGACGATCTGCTCGACATTGCAGATGTTGTGACGCTGCATGTTCCCCTGACACCGGCCACCAAGGGGTCCATCTCGTTACCTCAGCTGAAACGGATGAAGAGTACTGCCATTCTGTTGAACACGGCGCGTGGCGGGATCGTGAACGAAGATGACTTGGCCGAGGCTCTGGAGCAGGGCCTGATCTGGGGCGCCGGGTTTGATTGCCACGTTCAAGAGCCGCCGACGCTGGCGAGGTATGAAAGGCTATGGAACTGTAAGCGATTCGTGGGCACGCCGCACATCGCTGCTGCGACGGATGAGACGCAAATCGCCACCATCAATGCTGCGACGGACAAGGTTTTCGATTTCCTTCGTGGCCGTCAATAGATCAAATGATGAATCGGTCACATTGCAAGCATTCTCGTCGTGACTGAATCAGGTATCCCACGATGCAGACGGTGAGCCCTCCCAGGGGGGCATCATATCCCAGATGTAACCCGAAATTCCCGAGTCAATCCCTTCCATCCCCAGAACGTTGGGGAATGTCCAGTATGCATTCTGCAACAGGGGAACGTCGCTGCCAGTCATCTGCGCATTATCCGACTGCGTCATGTACGGTGTTAAGTCGAACATGTTCGTCATGCCTGAATCCACGGGGAGTAGTTCCTGGTCCATGTTGGAGCCCACGCCGTCATCTCCGACTAATCCTTCGTATGCGATGCCTTGTTGGACATCTAGAGGTACTTGCGGCGTCAGGGCCGGCGCCGGGGCCAGTCTGGCAAGTTGATTCGCCTCTTCGGCGCCGTTGGCGGCCCGGCTACGCCTCGACGTGCTGCGGCGACCACTCTGAGACGCCGGTCTCGCCAGTCCTTGCTTGAGGGCCTCGAACAAGTGCGTGTAAACCGCAACGTCTGGCATCTGCTCAGCGAACCAGGCGAGAATGTTGCCGGCCACGGAGAGCGTTTCCCATGCCTCTTGCGGACCAGGCTGAGGCGAGCCGTCGTCAAGGTCGGCAAGCCAGCGGTCGACATCGACCTCAGATAGAGACCGTTCTTCCTTTCGACTGACATTATGCATCTGCGTGTTCATGACGGACACTACCACGAGACTAGCGAGGAAAATGAGGTGCGTGAAGGCCCGAGTAAAGGTAACGAGATTTTTGCGCTTGAGTTCGTTGAAGGAATTGATGATGCTGCATGCGGCTTGCAGACACGGCCGCGTGAGATGTTCAGGAGGAGAAGCGGCCGTGCCGGGGAGCTTGTCAATAGCAGCCCTTAAGAGCCACATTCCTCGTTCTTGATAGGTGAGCTCGAAGAACTCTTGCGTCTCAAAAAGACAGGTAGGCGGCTCAAAACAGGGTGCAGCTCGTCGCCACTCTCGGAGTTTGCCATGGAATTGGCGCAGCTGAGAGAAAATGTCGCTTGTGCCAACAGTACGGTCGAGCATGGTGGTAGTCGGGCTCCGTCTCGAGGGGAGCGACGACGAATCCTTTCTGGAGGAGGTTCGCTGGTGCATAGAGTAGTGTATTCCCGATGTAATCTGGCCCAGACGAATGAGCCAAATAAATATGGCTGTCTCTGATGTCGAAGACTCAGGATCCGATGCCGAGACTTGGCCTGAGCCATCGATACTTGATCGGGGCACATCGGTGGGAAGGTCAGTGCTGATGGCGGCATCATCGATGGCAAAGGGCCGGCCGAGGGTAGAAGATGAGAACCTGTCGAGATTATATGATTCCCAGAAGACCTTGCGGGCACGCTGCGTATACGCTGTCCCACTGGCCCCGTCATCGAGCCGTTGCTGATGAAGATTCAATTCGATGGCTGTGCGTACACACAGACGGCCCAGTTCCCAAATCGAACAGCCAATGTTGTAGTAGATACCAAATCTGGCAATCAACAGCAGGTTTTCAATGTCCTCGAGCGAGTCGAAAGCCGAGTCCGAAGGCGGGTTGACTTCCAACGCAGCGGTGAAGAAACCGAATGGGTGCAGATCTATGATGCCGTCGCGGAATAGACGGACGCCACCAATGGCCAGAACCATGTTGAGCTGGAACAGCGCATGCTTTGCGGACCGTGACGGTGAGGAAGAGAGAGCGTGTCGACTTGACAAGGTGGAGGCGATCCTCTTCGGGTCAAGGAAGGGATGAGAAAGGTGAAACTCCCGAAAACTAGGCAAATTCATGTGAGAAGATGAATACGAGCGAGATTTTCGTGCCGCAGAACGGGAAGTGTGCGTGCATTGGGATGACGGGACGTACTACTCGTTGATGGCTAGGGACGCAATCTCCGTCGAAGGGAACGAGTGCGGCGCACAATAGAAGATGGACGTCGACTGAGGCTGCGGAGTGAACAGGCTATTGAGGGCGTTGTGAGATTGGTTGCGAAGCGCATGGATGCCGGATAGAAAGAATCTGGAATGGGACCAAGAGCATCAGTAAGACGCATGGACACCAATTCATGCTCGGAACAGGGGTAATCTAACCCTATGCCGTTCTCCGTCCCAACGAAGCGAGGTGCACTCGAGCTCGCTGGAGAGGGATCATCGTTCTGGCCATCATCTGGGCGTCCTCCTGTCCGGCCGCTCCCAGGGTGGAGGGCGGGCGACACTGGGGTCGAGGAAGCTGACATCCGGCCGAGAGCTGCTTCCAGGCGGAGGAGCTTATTCTGCAGAGCCTTGACCTCTCTGCTGAAGCATTAAAATTTCCACTCATGCATTGAAGTCGATAGGAGGATGGAACTCACGCTCGGGTGTAGTCCCGCAACGTTGAGTAGTCGGCTATGATGCATGGAACCTGGGCCTTGACGCATCCCAGACATGACGGGAACTCGCCATCACACTTGACTTTGCGCGAGCGGCACCGCTTGCACGCGATGGCACTCAGGTCTGGGGCGGCATCCAGGCGATGCGTGCTGGCGAACCTGGCTCGTTTGGTGGTGGTGCGGTGTGATGAAGCCGCAACGGTGGACGGCGAGGAGGGCATCAAGACGGCGACTTGCTCTTGGCGGTGTTGGCAGCGGACAGACAACCGGACGAATTTCTCTGCATCGATCGTAGCATGGAATATGGTGTATGAAGTTCGTGCTGGGATGGCATGCTGTAGTTGTTGCTGAGAGGTTCATCATGAGGGACGACGTTGGAGACGGCGGCACTAATACGGAGCAAGAGCAGGCGGGCTCCGGGGGCAGCTGCTGGGGAGAGGGGTGGAACCCCAACTTGCTTACCTAAGGCCATTGGGGATCCAGGGTCGGCGAGCTCCAGAAATTATTAGCTACCTCTCGTCTCGTAGAACCTGGCGAACCTCACATCGCGAACACCAGCTCCGACAGCAACTCACAGCACCCGCCGGCGCCGCACGCCACGGGAACACACATCAACCATGGCCTCCTGTCGCACCCCCGCCCTGCGGAACCTCCTCACCTCGTCCACGCGGGTCCTCCGCGCCGCCAACCAGCGCCGCTGGGCCCAGGTGCACGACGTCCGCTTCCTCGCCACCACCCAGCAGCCCCGCGCCATCGCCGAGAAGTACCGCGAGAAGCTCGACAGGAAGGCGCGCGCCGAGGGCCACCGCTCCATCGACGACCTCAAGGCCGCCTACGCAGAGAAGATCGACGACCTCAAGAAGAAGGAGGCCGTCGAGATCCCCCTCCCCGAGGCCACCCAGCTGCCCACCCCGCCGCCGTCCCCGACCGGCGCCTCCCCGACCGGCGCCTCGTCCCCCTCGACCTCGTCCTCCCCGCCTCCGCCGCCGCGGCCCGCCGCCGCCTCCGCCGCCTCCTCCGCCTCCTCCAAGTCCGCCTCGGGCGTGAAGCCCCTGGGTGACATCCTCGACCTCGAAAAGGCGGCGGCGCTGCCGGCGAAGGAGCTGACGGCCATCTGGCGGCTGCGGCACGCGCACACGCCCAACGCGCTGTGCGCCGTGATCCCGGCGCCGACCTTCTCGGCCATCGAGGCGCTCGCGCGGCGCGCCCCGCAGTTCGTGCTCCCCGTGCCGCGCGACGGCCAGGGCGCCGAGATCCACTTCCTGCAGTGGGTGTTCGACGCGGCGACGCGCACCGCCACCGTCATGTTCACCCAGCTCGCCGAGTTCAAGGCCCGCGGCGAGTTCGCCCAGCCCCACACCACCGTCACCCACTACACCGACCTGCGCGACGCCGAGGCCGGCCTCGTCCTCATGCAGGGCCAGGTCGTCGACGGCCGCGGCGCCTCCGTCGAGGACGCCCGCTGGCTGCTCATGTGCCTGCAGCGCTTCTACGGCGGCTGGGACCTCGAGGCCGCCGGCGGCGAGCCCGACCCCCAGAGGCTCGAGCGCGCCGTCGAGAGGCGCCGCCTGCTCGAGTGGTTCGCCGCCGCCGACCCGCGCTTCAGCGTCGACAAGCTGCTCGAGGAGGCCGAGCGGATGGGCTGATGCTGCCGCGGGGCCTGGAGCTGTCCGGTTGGTGTGCCGGGGGGATTTGATACCATGAGGTTGTACAACATGTAAAAACGAGGCACAGGAGCGGATGGAGCCGCAGTAGATGTACCGATAGCCGCATGTAGAAAGGCATCATGTTCTTGCCGTGTAAAAGTCTTTCGTGGTCAGTCATGGCTACGCGAATTACAAGTACTGTGAGATCCTGCCGTGTAAGTCTTTCGTGGTCAGTCATTACTACGCGATCTACAAGTACTGTGAGATCCTTCCGTATATCTAAAGTCGGGGCACCCGCCCTCTCCATCCCATCGTCTACCATCACAGTCGGGTATCCAGCACTGATAATGCGGCTCCAAACGCCGCCCGGAAATGCAAAACGCCTCGCCAGAAATCACTGCGCCTTCTTGCCCTTCGCCAGCGTCTCCTCGCTGCTGCTCGACTGCAGGTCCCCCTCCGAGGCACCCCCCGCCTGGGCCTCCTCGGGGTCCCACGCCGCCACCTCCTCGCACCCCTTGGGCACCCGGCACAGGTCCCGCACGTTGCACGTCTTCCACAGCACCTCGCGTATCTCGCCGAAGATCTGGTCCGGCGCGTCCATGGCCCAGATGACGTCGAGGTGCTCGTACTCCGGGATGACCTTGCTGTGCACGACGCGGACGTGCGGCTCGCGGCCCTTCTCGAACCGTCGCAGCAGCTTGCGCCCGTCGACGAGGTCGTCGCTGCCGGCCACCCACAGCGCGAACGGCGGCGCCCGCTCGTTGTACCACGCCGTCGCGCCGCGCGGCTTGTCGAGGTGGGCCCGCACGCCCTCCTCCGACGCGGCGCCGTCGGCGCCCGCTTCTCCGGCCGCGAGGCTGTGCTCGCCCGCGCCGCCGTGGTCCTCCTTCTCCTCGGCCTGCACGATCTCCTTGGTGGCGAGGATGCACTTGTGGTTGGCGAAGCAGTCGCGGCCGAGCCACCAGCGCATCGACTCGGCGCTGACGTAGACGGGGGCGAACTGGAACATGCGGTTGCGGAGGTCGCGCTCCCAGCGCTGGTCGGACCAGTCGAAGAGGAACGAGAAGACCTTGTAGCCGAGCCAGCCGTACAGCCGCGGCGGCAGCAGCCTGTGCATGGTCATCATGAGCGGGATGAAGGCGCCGAGGCCGAAGACGACGCGGAACACGGCGGGGGAGATGATGCGCATGAACTTGAAGTAGGCCTTGCCGATGAGCGGGCCGGCGTAGGCGGCGGGCGCGAGGGCGCAGAAGACGGTGAGCTTGTCGCCGAGGTCCGGGCGCTGCTCCTTGGCCAGGGCGACGAAGGTCTGCGTGGTGCCCTGGGAGTGGCAGATGAGGCCGATCTTCTCGAAGCCCGTCTCGCAGAGGACGCGCGAGGTGAGCGCCGGCAGGTCGAAGACGCCCATCTGGCGGATGTTCCAGCAGAAGTGGCGGGGGTCCGAGTAGGAGAGGATCGTGTGCTTGGGCTTGAAGCCGCAGCGGTTGTTGCCGAGCCAGACGTCGTAGCCGGACTTGCAGAGGTAGAAGGCGAGCGAGTCCTCGTCGTTGACGCAGTAGGCGCCGGCGCTCTGCAGGAGGCCGTGCATCAGCAGCACGGGGAACTTGGGCTTGCTGGTGGGATCCTTCCGCTTCTTCGCGGACTGGGTAAAGACGCGAGGGCCCATGGCCTGTCGCTCCTCTTCGCTGAGCTTGGTGTACTCCTTGGGGTCGTAGACGTGCCATAGGTCGATGATGAAGCCATCCTCAGTCTGGACGTGGAACTCCTCAATGTCGAGGCCGACGCGGCGCGCATAGTAGCCCGGGTCGCAAATGATGGGATCAGGGCCTCCTTCGGTGGGCACGTACTCGTCCGCGATTTCTTCCTTGTCGGGGCCGAGTCCCTTCTTCAGGTTGTTGTGCTTCCAGTTTCTGTTCAGGTCCTGGCGCGCCTTTTTCCTCTTGACCTCCTCCTTGTAAAAGGGCCTCGTCTCGTCAATGTTGCGAAGGGTCAGGCGGTACCAGATCTTGTTGGCGAAGAGGGGAATGCTGGTGAAGAGGGCGCCCAGGACGATGACCATAAGGAATGCCAGGCTCAGCCAGAAGGAGGTGAAGCGGAAGATCCAGGTCTGGAGATCGCGCAGGAGAGAAGGCGGTCCGTAGAGGGGCAGGGGCGGGAACAGGGGGTTCGTGTGGGAGGGAGGCATCTGACGGCGCAGGGAGCCCGACTGTGCCTTCTGCAGGTCGTGGCCCTTCTGATCGGGTGCCACGGCGATGTGGTCGGACGACTGGTCGTGGCGGCCCGTCGAGTTGCCCACCTCTTCCTTGACCTCGTCATCCCGTTTGATCTGCACGACGTGGGGTCCGTCCTCGAGTTCCTCCTTGAGCAGGTTGAGCTTGTGCGCCTCTTCCAAGGGCACGCCGGGTATCCTGTTGCCGTCGGAGGTGACGACCACGGGGTCGTGAGGGGTGATGAAGTGGGCTTCGACGGGGACGTCGGCGTCCTCGTTCTCGTCGGCGGGGTGCCGGTGTGCGAGTTTCGCGGCCTGCTGGGTGAAGTCGACGGCGGATTTGGCGACAGAGGCGGCCGATCGGCGGGAGGAGGTGGTCGAGGTGCGAGCGACGGAGGAGGCAGAGGAGCTGCTGGGACGACGATCGTGCGAGTCGGTCTGGGTCTCGGTCTGGGTCTCGGTCATGGTCTGCATCTGCGCCGCCTGGTTGGGGCCGCCCGAGGCGCCGGATCGCGAAGTAGATTCGCCCATTGTCGGATCGAGGGTGTAGCGGTGTTGGTGTGCATGGCTCTGCACCCTCAGCCGAGTTGGCATCTGAAGACTAATTACTGACGGGAGGAGCGCAGAGAGGGGGGGTGACCAGATCGGGGGGCTTGACAGGTGGTGCCCAGATCAGATGGGACGAACGGGAGTCCGGCAGCACGGTAGGGGTGATTGGTGAGGTGCAGGAACCTTGCTGCGTGTGCAATCCCCGGCGGACAAGGGGGGGCTGGCTGTTTTGTGGAGGAGGAGAGATTTGGAGCGGCGATCGTCGAGCTGGGGACCAAAAAAAAATGCTGAAGAGCTGCTCGTGAGGGGACCGCATCCTCACAAGGTCTATTTATTTGGGCTCGACGACAACAGGCCAGGCGAGGCGAGGCGGTATGATGTCGACGATTGAGTACAGGAGAGAATCGTCCGGTGGCGGCTGAGGGAGCAGCAGCGCTTGAGGCTTGTCTTGGAGGAATTCGCCCGGCACCCGCGCTGCTCGGTGCTGGAGCGCGCTGTAGCGCTGCTTGGTACAGCAAGTACCAAGCACTGCAAAACGTGCGCCCGAGACAAGCTGGGCGCTACTACCTGCTGCGTGCTCGGAAGCAGCACTTTGCAGCAGGAACCTGGTAGGACCTTCCTTCCTTTTGGACCTAGAAGACGCAAACACGCAGCCGACATGCCAAACGCCCCCCACCTACGTCATGAAGCAATCTGGGAGCGCTAGCGCTTCGCTCCAGTCCAACCGGGAACGCTTCCACTAAGGCACCTAGGGGCGTTAACCCGGCCCCCCAACGCAAACGCCAACCACCATGAGGCCGGTTAGGAGCCGGTACAGTGCACGCATGGTCTTTGCAGTGCATGTATTACTGCCGCGCCGAGCCAAAGGCAAGGACAGCAACCGCGCTCTCTTGCTGCCCAGGGGCATTAACCATGAGGTGATCAGGGCGGCGGTCGGCGATCGGTGGGTTGGTGGGCTTCGGCGGTCTGTAGGTAGCGAAAGGTTGGTTAGTTGGGTACCATCTGGCCCGTGGTAAGTGCCTGATCTAAGAGTTTGTCGCCGAGAGGTAACTAATGAGCTGACCAAGTTTTCCCAGATATACGACTATGCTGCGAAAGTACTCTGCAGAGGTTTGAGTTCTTCTTAGCTAGGCTGTCAGACAAATTGTGTATGTAGGCAGGCTGCGCATGCCTCACAGTTTACGTGACAGTGTATGCCTTGATCGAGCTCAACACGAGTGCTGAGGCGCCGTCTTGCGGGAGGTTATGCATCATCACCCAAGCTAGACGCTTCTTCCTAAACTGCTCATCACGAGTTGACCCTTCACACAAGTGTTTGTTATATGTTCATAGAATTCAACCAGGCCTATTCGTGTGCTTGCTTTCCTGCACAGTTTTCACGAAGAACGTGCCTCACAAGATGCCAGCAGCCAGACTGAATAGCTGCTCTTCACCGACTCGTAGGCGGGATTCTCAGCTCTGAGGCACCTGTACAGCACGGTGCGCGGCCTCGGCGCTGGCTGGGCGGTTCAAGCTGATAAGAGCACCGAACGACAGATAAGAGCTTCCCCAGAGAGGCCCCATCAAAGCATGTGACTGCTGACTGTCACCGTCATCCCCGTCCTTTCGGGGGCCCGATACAGGGGCCCGCTGCACCTCCCCACCTCTCTCCAGGCGACCCCCGCCATTGGCCACAGCCTGCCGGCCATCGCTCCAGAGCTAAGCCGAGGCCTGCGGCGCGAGTGCCTGCCGCAACCGAGCCTCGACGCAACTCCACGAGCCCCATCGCGACCACCCCTCGAAGCAAGCGGGACCTATGCCTCCATCACCAGCCGCATCGCGACAGCTCCCCTCTGCACATACACCATGCCATTGACCCCAATGCGCCCAACATAGCTCTCTCTGTCCTCCGTTCACCCTCCATCATGGCCTCTGCTGCCCTTTCGAAACACAGGCGTCGCCGCCGAAGAGCCGACAAGCCAGCCGCCGCCGCGACTCTTCTGCTCGACAGCAATATCAAGGGCGAAGTCGGCTTCGTCTCCGACGACCTGTTTGCTGACCTGTTTCCTCAGCTGGCCCATGGTGAGAAAAGCACATTCTTCTCTTTCTCCCTGCGCCAAACCCCGCTAATCTGGACCTACCCCCGACAGCCTCCTCCGTCGACATCCAACACGTAGCCATCGCACCTTGGGCTCCCAGAGCCTCGCCAACCGAGACATCATGGACCCTCGTGCCGGTTCTCAAATCTACCGAGCTCGGTCCCTCCATCCTCCAATTCTCTCCCAA
This sequence comes from Verticillium isaacii, assembly GCA_002851775.1. Taxonomy (NCBI): domain Eukaryota; kingdom Fungi; phylum Ascomycota; class Sordariomycetes; order Glomerellales; family Plectosphaerellaceae; genus Verticillium; species Verticillium isaacii. The sequence goes on along the minus strand of NMXN01000007.1, from coordinate 850,398 downwards.
GTCCCTGGCGCTGCAATCCTTCCGCACCGCCCTGCAACACCTGGCCCCTTCCAAGCTCATGGGCAACGCCCGCGGCGGCATCGAGATCCTCGTCCTCGACGCCGTCGCCCTGCCCCTCGACTCCGTCTTCGTCAACCTGGAAAAGGAGTCTATCAAGCGCCTGGAGCAGGGCGAGGGCACGTTCTTCAACGGCCACTCCGACAACGGCAAGGGCAAGGCAAAGGCAGCCGCCTCGCCCGAAGACCGCCTCACCGAGGCCTTGCGCGTCGCGCTAGGCTGCGTGGCCGTCATACACTCCGGCGACCAGTTTCCCTTGCCTCTCTCGCCGCACCCCGTCACCCATGTCCCGCCAAACGGCGGCGAGATCGTCATGTGCGAGCCCTACAACCAGGGCGTCCTCACGCCAGACACCAAGATCGTGCTGATGCGCGGCAACGTGCGTGCCAAGGCAGGCCGCACTCCGATCGCCATGGCTGCGAACCGCGGCCTCAACGGAGTGCCCGAGGACGACGAAGACACCGCCAACGACCAGTTCTACTCGGCTGCCGAGGAGCGCTACAAGACCGATGCTCAGGTCACCGAGATGGAGACCGTCACGGAGACGGAGGAGTCCGAGGCTTCAGGTCTCGAGCAAGACGACGAGAGCTCCGACGACTCCATGGACGAGATGATCTCTCTCCAGGCGCCCATGCTGCCGACAACAAACGCAAGCGGCGTGTCCACGATGCAGCCGGGCTCGCCCATGACCATCGGCCGAGGGAGGAGGACCAACGGCATCGCCACCCCGGGCTCCGTCTTCTCCTCCTACACTGCGACGACCGCCCGGCCTGATCGACCCCGAGGCCGTCTCTTCAAGGCGCAGGGCCTGATGGAGCAGATCCCTCAGGTTCTCCTTCACCCGAAACCCACCCCCGAGGATGACGAGGAGGCCAGGATATTCGTTGATATTTCTTCGCTTCTGAAGATCGGCTGCTTCTCGGGAGACTGGGTACGTGTCGAGGCGGCTGAAGAGCCTCCTGTCAATGGATTTGGCGCTTTTGGCTTGGGAGGTCTTGGCAGCTTGACTGCTCTCGACGCCGAGGAGCCGAACTGGCGCCCGGTCAGGGTGTACAGCCTCCCCGAGGGGTACACACAAAAGCCAGTGACAAGGATACCGAGCTCGAGGCACCTTCAACGAAAGACATCCTTCTTTGAATCACAAACGCAGAAGCCCACCGGCCCAGCAGCCTACCTGTCTCCCATCCTGCTCGCAAACCTCGAATCGCCGTCATACCTTCGCCTCTCGCCACTGAAACCCAGTACGCCGCAGGGCAAGAGGTCGGCTGCCAAGTTCTCGAGGAACTCTCACCCGCCGTTCGCTCGCGACATTACCATCCACCAGGTCAGGTCTCCCATCTCCGTCGAGCGAGCATACCAGACGGTGGTCTTGGCGGGCCTGAAGCGCTACTTCGCCGAGAAGGTCCGGCTGGCCAAGGCTGGAGATCTCATTGCTGTTCCTATTGATACCCTGCTTGGGAAAATGTTCCAAGATGCCGAGGTCGACAACATCATGGCCCTCTCCACCGACTCGTCTCGAGTCAACCAAGTGGTATGGTTCAAGGTCGGGCATGTCCAAGCGCAGAAGAGCGACGACGACGAAGACTTGATCGAGGACCTCTGGAAAGGCGTCGCGTGCATCGACAGCGAATCTGTCGGGATGAACCTGTCAGGCTTTGTCACCAGCCGGCCCCCAGCTAGCCTTTCCAGCACCTGGGAATACTACACCGGGGTCAGGAAGGCTCCCGTTCGGTCTTCGGCTGCGCCCACGCCAGCATTACCGGCGCAGGACCAGCGCTACATCTCACCCCTGAGGCACAGACTGCAGGCCCTGCTGGCTGCGGCCACCAGTCCGGCAGCCATTCACGGCCGCATGTCACCAGTGGCCATCCTGCTGACCTCTACACATCGGTACATTGGCAAGACGACCGTCGCCGCCGCCGCCTGTGCTGATGTCGGACTGCACACATACACAATCGACGCCAATGATCTGCTGAGCGAAGCGGAAGGAAGCGGCAGCGATGTCAAGACCGAGGGCTTCCTCAAAGCGCGAGCAGAACGGGGGTTGAGCTGCGGGGCCGACTGCACGGCGTTGTTGTTTAAGCACATCGAGGGGTTGACCGCCGACCGCATGGTGTCGACGATGAAGGGACTGCTCCAAGACTCCAGAGTCTTGATTGCGACGACAAACGACGTCGACAAGCTGCCCAAGGGCCTCCGCAGTATCTTCACATACGAGCTCGAGATGGGTGCCCCTGATGAGGTAGAGCGAGCGGGCATTTTGAGGAGCGTTGTCGACGAGATGGGACTCGACCTGGATCTCGACGTCGAGATCACGGGGGTCGCCCTCAAGACGGCCGCTTTCGTGGCGGGCGGTCTCGTGGATGCCGTGGAGCGGGCTCGGGTTGCCCGCAATGTTCGGCTCGAAGAGATGTCCCGCAAGGCCACGAGCGAGGGCCGGCTGGTAACCGTCAGGGACATCGAGTTGTCGGGCGGCCCGCAAGCTACCGGCTGTCCGGCCGCGCGGAGCGTGACCAAGGCCGACTTTGACGTCGCCGTTGAGAAGGCACGCAAGAACTTTGCCGGTGCCATCGGTGCGCCGAAGATCCCCAACGTGACCTGGGACGACGTCGGCGGTCTCGGATACGTCAAGGACGCGGTGAAGGAGACCATCCAGCTACCCCTGGAAAGGCCGGAGCTGTTCGCCAAGGGCCTGAAGAAGCGCTCCGGCATCTTGTTCTACGGCCCGCCGGGAACGGGCAAGACGCTCCTGGCCAAGGCCATCGCCACGGAGTACAGTCTCAACTTCTTCAGCGTCAAGGGTCCCGAGCTGCTCAACATGTACATCGGCGAGTCGGAAGCGAACGTGCGCCGCGTCTTCCAGAAGGCCAGGGATGCCAGGCCGTGCGTCGTCTTCTTCGACGAGCTGGACTCGGTCGCGCCGAAGCGTGGCAACCAGGGCGACAGCGGCGGCGTCATGGACCGCATCGTGTCGCAGCTCCTCGCCGAGCTGGACGGCATGTCGGGCGGCAGCGACGGCGGCGGCGGCGTCTTCGTGATCGGCGCGACGAACAGGCCGGACCTGCTGGATCCGGCGCTGCTGCGGCCCGGCCGCTTCGACAAGATGCTGTACCTCAGCGTGGCCGACACGCGCGAGACGCAGCTCAAGATTCTAGAAGCCGTCACCCGCAAGTACGTGCTCCGTTCCCTTGCAAGACCTAAGAACAGTCCCGCTGACAAGCTTTCAGATTCACGCTCCACCCCTCCCTCTCGCTCGACCGCGTCGCCTCCCAGCTGCCCTACCACTACACGGGCGCGGACTACTACGCGCTCTGCAGCGACGCCATGCTCAAGGCCATCACGCGGCAGACGTCGTCCGTGGACGCCAAGGTCGCCGCCATCAACGCCGGCCGCGCGGGCCAGCACCCCATCTCGACGGCCAACTTCTTCGACCACCACGCCACGCCCGACGACGTCGCCGTCGTCGTGTCGGAGGAGGACTTCCTCGCCGCGGACCGCGAGCTCGTGCCCAGCGTCAGCGCCGGCGAGCTGGCGCGCTACGAGACGATGCGGCAGTCGTTCGAGGGCCCCGCGCAGGGCGGGCAGGACAAGGACAAGGTCCAGGACAAGGACAGGGGGGCGGACGTCGCGCGGCCGGGCGGCCTCCGCGCCGTGTCCGGGTCGTCCATCGCGAGCTCCAAGGGCAAGGGGAAGGCGCCGGCGCGGGACAAGGGCAAGGGCAAGGCGCTGGCGGCGGACAGCGACGACGAGTACGGGTCCGACGACGAGAGGGCCGGGGTGAACGGCCGAGCGAGCAAGGGAAAGGGCAAGGCCGCGTTCCAGCACGGGACGGCGGATGACGACGATGATCTGTACTGATATACCGGCTGACAATGGCAAGCACTTGGACAGACGTGATTTACGTTTCCGCACGACATGTCGAGTGATCAGTGATCTCTTATGGTATTGACGCGATAACTACGGCATGCACCAGGGTAGCTTCAAATCAGAACAGACACCGTGGAAGCCTGCCTCCCCAGAGTAACGCCAGCTCCAAAACCGTCATGGCAGACCTCCTGCTGCATCACGTCCACAGCTACTTCTCGGCGGCCGCCGCCGGTGCAACGGCAGGCGCGGCGGCAGGCGCAGCAGCAGGGGCAGGCTTCTTCACCTCTTCTTCTTCATCTTCATCGTCCTCCTCGCTCTCGCTCTCACTTTCACTTTCGCTCTCGACGGGCTTGGCGGCGGCAGGCTTCGCAGCAGCCGCAGCAGCCGGAGCAGCCGCCGCAGCAGGCTTGGCAGCCGCAGCCACGGGCTTCTTCACGTCCTCCTCCTCGTCGCTCTCCTCCTCGCTGCTCTCTTCGCTGCTCTCCTCGCTGCTTTCCTTCTCCTCCTCCTCGGGTATCGCCTCGGCTTTCTCGACGGCGGCAATCTCTTCCTGCGAGGCGGCGGCCAGGGCGGACCCCATGTGGCTCATGACGGGCGGCTCGTACGCGGCGGCGGGCTTCCAGCGGGCCGTGGTCGGCGACTGGAGCGTCTCGCGGAGGGCGTCGGTCGAGGCGGCCGATGTGGGGACCCAGGTCGTGCGGGTCGGGGACTGGAGGGCTGTCGGGTTCAGGGGCGCGGTGGCGGGTTCGCTGGAGGAGCCGGAGGAGCCGGAGGAGGACGTCGTCGCGAGCGAGGCGCTGGAGGTCGTGGCGGGTGCCTTTGTCGGCGTCGTGGGCGCCGGCTTGTCGGCCTCTGCGGCGGGTTTCGTCTCCTGTTCCGCGGGCTTCGTATCCTCTTCTGCGACAGCCTTCTTCTCCTCCACCGGGCTGGCCTTCTTCTCAGCCTCCTTGTCGGCCTCGGCCTGCTTGGCCTTGGTCCCGTGGACCTTCTCGCGCAGCGCGGCGAGCCGCAGGTCCTTGGCCTTTTGGGCTGCCTCGTCGGCGATGGAGCGGACGGGGAGGGTGACCTTTTCGACGGCGCTGGGCTCTTGCTTCTTCGCCGGCGCGGCGGCAGGGGCGGGCGTCTTCTCGCCAGCCTTGGGGAGGGGAGGCGGGGCGGGCGGGGCGGCGGGTTTCGAGGCCGAGGCTGAGGCGGCGGGCGCAGCACGGGGGGCGCCGGTGATGGGGTGGACGAAGCGCTTGGGCGGGTCTTTGGGCTTGTTATGGATGTTGGGGATGGTGAACTCGTCGTAGTAGATCTTGACGTGCTGCTTCAGCTCGCCGTACTCGTTCCAGTCTTCAATCTCGACAAGGTCCTGGGACAGGGTTCGTTAGCCGGGGCATCAGTGCACTGGGCGGGCTCGGACGTACACCGAGGATCACGCCCTCCTGGGCCAGGCCGGGCAGTTTCCGCAGGCGGCCCGACTCGTCCTTGCCGGCGCGGCGGCCCCAGAGCATGCGTGCCTTCTGATCCGTGGCGATGTCGACGGCCTTGAAGGGGATGCGGTTGGCGCGCAGGATGGTCTCGAGGCGGGAGGTGGCGGTGACGATGTGGGAGGAGCCGGCGGTGAGAGAGGTGAAGATGTAGAGGGCTGGGTCGGTCGAGTAGGTTGTCATGGCGGGCAGGCGGGCGCGGGGTCTTCGGCGCCGGAAACCTTGCTGAAAGAGAAGTGTGGGAGTGAAGGAAGAAGCGAAAGCTGGGGCTGTCTGTCGGTTGATAGAACGAGAGTGACGGTGCCTCCAGGGCTGTCCTGGGTTGCGTAGTAGATGAAGAGAAGGCTGCGGCTGTACGAGGTGATGTCCGGGAAGCTGAGGCCTTGGGCGTCGGGGCTGGTGTTGGGTGGTGTGTGTTGTGTGCTGCGTGTTGGCGTCAGGTCGGGCCCCACCTCGGCCTCACACTGCTGAAACTGAGGGATGTCGTGGTCGTCGCTGTCGTTATCGCTATCGCTGTCGCGGTCGAATCGAACGTGCGGGGGCGGGGTAGCACGGCACACAAAGACACGACCCTTGTGGCCTTCGCTACGGCTGTCTTTAAAGGCTCGCTACGGCCGCCTTTAGTGACCCATTCGCAGGCCGCCGTCCACCGAGGCGGGCTCGACTTCGACGAAAAGAGAACAATGCCCAATGTCGTTCTTCGCTCTTCGGATGTCTCTAAGAATGTTAGGTAACGGTGATCTCGTGAAGGAGATCTTTTCATACTTTTGGGTCGTACGAAATCGTCAACCGTCCGGTGCTACTTTCCTGATGAACCTACCTGGGGTGGAAGCTGTATGGATCACCGGACCGCTGTCTTCTGGAGATTGCATCCTTGGTACACTTGATCATATCAGCTCGGTCCCTTTTCGCTCGGGTGCAGCCTGATGCTCGTACTTGACATGATACCGGTGAGACAGCCTTGTGACCACACCAACTCGTAGATAACCACTTGCATCTGCGAAATAAACTTCTGCGTCCTCTGTTTTGCCCGTCCCCGGGTCTCAGGCCGTGTGGGGGCCAACTGTCGCCGAGATAATGTCTTCCTGCCTTGGCTCTCAATGGCGACGGGCCATGATCATTTTCGACTGTTAGAGCGCTGACTAACCGGCCGCGCAGGGAGGATACACTAGAACAAAAGAGGGTGCTCAGGCACATCTCGCAGCAGACACTGCACCAGGAAGTTTAATCTCGGTGGTCGAGCGTCTGGCTTATACACGGGCTTTCACATCGCGTCTTCCCTCATACACGGTTATGATAGCGCGGAAGGACACCCGTCACCGAGAGGCTTTACTCAGGCCCAGGTCTCCCGGAGACGTCACCACGAGGAGACAGCCCTGGAACATGTTGAACCGGGACGCGGTCAGGGGCGCGGTCAGGGGCGCGGCCCCGGCCTGGCTGGAGGTTGCACTCCGTGCACCAACAGAAGAAGCCAAGACGATCGCGGTTGAGGCAATGTATCGATCGAGCTCCAGGATGGTAACAGACAAATCCTTAGGACGGAGATTGGCGTTGGGGCGTTGCCAGCAGCAGGCACGTGACTTGTTGCCGAGACGTCATTGTCCTGCCTCATCTCAGGCAATCAACTTGACTCACAACCAATCTTGCTCATGAGCCGGGCCTTTTTCCGGGGCTCGTCTAGACTTGATTAAGGTTGTCGGCCGCCCTCGTCCACTGCAACGTCCTCCCTGGCAAAGCGGCCTCGTCCACGTTGCCAGGCGAGGAACTAACGGCGCAAGTGCTACGGTTTTCTAGCGCCGCGCCTGTCAGTCCCGGAAGCCATCGACGCTTGACAGTTCCGCGAGCCCAGGCCACGGCTAGTCGGGGCCGCTGCACTGCCCTCGCGTGGTGGACAGCGTCCAGCCCGTGCTGTGTATGAGGCATTACAGCACAATCCAGCGCAGATGGAGGGGAGGGCCTCGGCGGTGGAGCAGGTCATCTTTCGGAGTGGGAACGTTTCACGGCCGGCCAACCTTGTCGAGCTTTCATCTTCCCCAGGTCCCTGGAGGAAGTTAGGGCCTTGGGGGCTTGGGGCCTTGGAAGTTTCCTGGGGGCCAGGGAGCGTCGTGAGATTGCTGTGTGAGGGTTATGTTTCAGGCCCCTGGCGCGGTCGCTGGGACGATGGATCGTGACCGTCGATGGCGCCAGTGCCGACAGTTGCACAGCGTCGGGCTACTGAATGAAGGGTTGAAGCAGATCCGCGGTGAGGTGCACAGCTCGCGCACCCGGGTTGCAGGCCGCATCGCAGGTAGCCGCCACCGGGACGGGCATGATCGGGGACGGCTGAGGCAAGGCGCAGAGATTTCCGCAGGGGGGGGGAAGGACCCAAAGAACCAAAGAACGCAAACGGATGGACGAGCTCGACGGCATGTGCTGTTGGAACCCGACGGATGGTGGCAGTGTTGTGAGAGGGCAGAACGTGGTCGAGGAACGACGGCGATGAATTTCGATTGGACGGGGAAGCTGGACGGTGCGATTCGAAGATGGATCGAAGGCGTGTGTGGCCGCCGAGTGGAGCTAGCGACAGGCTTTGCGCTTGCGTTGTTTTCCTGGTCCTGGTGGATGGCGATACTTGGCGCGATTATGGGTGGAGGAGAGGGGGGGGGGAGGGATGGCAAGAGGGGAAGCTTTCGTCTTGCGAGAGCCGGGCCAGAATCCTGCAAGCCGCTGGCACCAGCAAGGATCGGCAAGGGAGATCCACAGGGGCGTAAGGGCCTGTCAGGCACGATGCGACTGGGAAGGCCCCAGCTAAAACAGGCACAGCGTGTGCAGCCCCCACTTGCGTGCCACTTGGCCCCAATGGGATCGCATCCTTTGAGGGCCAAGCCCGAATGCTGCAGGTACCGCTGGCGGGCGGCCGGGCGGGCATGCATCCAAGCAGGTACAACGGGCAGGGCAGGCAGGATGGGCAGGACAGGGCAGGGCAGGGCAGGAGCAACTCTGTCTGCCCAGGCCCAGACGTCCTGGAGAGACGACAGGGCCAGATGTAATGAGCAATGAGCAGGACGTTGGAAATGACGGGATGCAGCGTTGAAATGATGCCTGGGTTCTTACTCACCTCTTGTTTCCTCCTCCCGCTCTCCTCAGACAAGTCGTCGGTCCACTCGGCCACTGGCTGAGCAACGACACTCAGCTGGGATCCACCGAGGGTATCAATATTCTTTCCTTCTCCCTCGATGCCCTATGTCGTCGTCCAGGAAAAAGGTACTCCGGCCGTCGATGGGGGCGGGGCGAGCGGGCGACAACGAAAAGCAACGGGGCGGCCAAGTGGCCAACCCAGACGCCATGGCCCCAACGTTGGCCCCATGGCCCCATCCATCCATCCACCTTCCCCCCCCCCCCCCCCCCCCCCCCCCCCCCCCCCCCCCCCCCCCCCCCCCCCCTTCCTTGCCCTTCCACATGCTCCCAGGCTAGCCAGGCCTTCCCTCGCTGGCGGCAGATGCGAAATTTTCCCAGGAGCGCGGGTGGGTTGCTGCCCACTGCCGGGTACGCTACCTGAATCGGTATCTCTGTACCACCTCTGCCAGGCCCCGGTCAGATCCCGCCCGCCTTGTCTTTGTCTGTGTGCTGTCGGGATAATAAATATCACACGTCTTCCTGCTCGCCCTCCTCCACCTCCGGCCTCTCCTGCTCCCCTCCTCACCATCGTCTTGCTTTCGCTACGTCCACGTTCTCTTCCCCAAGTTTCACGCCTGTTGCTCTGACTCGTGCCTCGCTGCACCTTACCTTCCTTCACAACACTTCCGACGTAACGAGCTTGTCACCTTCATTCGACTCACTCGGACTCCACACCGCTGGTCGCTATCCCTTCACTCAAAACCAACAACAACAAGAACAACAGCACCGTCAACATGCGTTTCACCGCCTTCTTCGCCGTCCTGGCCGCCGGCGCCGCCGTTGCCCACCCCGAGGGCGAGGTCGAGATCGAGGAGACCACCACTCTCACCGCCACCACCACTCACACCATCACCATCACCGAGTGCGATCCCACCTACGTGGACTGCCCCCTCAACAAGCCCACCAGCACCGTCGTCGAGGCTGCGCCCACCACCTCGGAGATCGTCATCCCCACCTCGGAGCCCGCCGTCGAGACCCCCGTCTACGAGACACCCATCATCGAGACCCCCTCGCTGTCTCCCGTCCCTCCCCCCGTTGAGGAGGAGGCGCCCGTCGAGACCTCGTCCATCCCCTACTTCCCCGTCTCCAACTCGACCACCCACGTTGGCCCCACCGCCACTGCTCCTCACACCACCCTCCTCCCCGTCTCGTCCTCCGTCGAGGGCGACGTGCCCGTCGTCACCGAGACCGAGGTCATCCCCGAGCCCACCGCTCCCGGCGCTGCCGAGACCTCCGAGATCCCCCAGGCCGCCGCTGCCGGCGTCTTCGTCCAGGGCGGCCTTCTCGCCGGCATGGTCGCCATCGGCTTCTTCGGCCTCTTCTAAGTGCCGTCGCACGCCAGGCCGTTTTTTTTCTTCACTTCTGGCCAACCGTATCTTTTTTTTCCACACTTCTCGGGGGATAGTTTGATTGGAGACCACTTTCATCATACCACTTTGATTTTCAGCTTAGGGGAACTTTTCAGGATTTGATACCATTTGGGGGGTTCTGGTTCACCAGCTACTGGATGGCGCATCGACAAGCCTCACTTTTCTGGGGGCTCGCAGATACCTGGACCTGGCGCAAGTAGGGTAGATTTGGATGGATGGGACTGTTGTCGCATGGGGCATTCGTTCGCGTGTTGCGTACTGTGGATGCCTCGGCTGAGATCGTGCACATATGTGATATGAATGGCAATCCTTTGACAACATTTGACCTTACACAAAACGTGCTGCTGCTGCTTATAAACAGTCTCTGCTGCTGATAAATGGAGGCTGTTTCAACCCCTGGGGATCCACGCTTGTGGTTGTTGCCATCCCGTTCACCCCGACCGAAACGCACGCTTGCTGTTTCATCTGATTCCTGGTAAGGGGGTGAGATGAGACGGAAACAACGAGGTTCGATTAAAGATGCTCTGGAATGCGACAGCTATCGAGACGGCCAGTCTCCTTCCGTCACACAGAGGTACCCAACCTCGTCTCCCCTCCTTTTACTCGGTGAGGCTCCTGGGAGTGGGAGTTTGGGCACGTGCCTGTAGCCCACATTCCACGGACCGGCCCGGGAAGGTTCAGCCCACTGGTGCCTGCCACGACGGCCGGCGACGACCACCTCGTCCTGCGTGACAATTCCCTCTCGTTTTCGTTGGTCGCGGCCGCGCATTTTCCACCCTTGTGCATTTCGCCCACCAGGACCTCGCCTCATCTCGCCGAGCTGCTTCATCCTATTCCAGTCTTGTTATCTGAGCACTTGGGCCTCAAGGTACCCGAAGGCAGTCAATCGCATTGGCTCGGCTCACTGGCCATTGGTTTGCATTTCGTTTACCATCGCGCCGTATAGTACATCGCCTAAGGTTGAAACGATACCACCGTTCACGCTCCACCGAAGATCCCCTGGCACGGGCTCTCCTTCGCCTCTGCGCTCGCACGCTCTGCACGATGCTTCGTCCACAAGTCCCGGACGGGCTGAGCGGCAGTTCCACGTGCCCTCGCCGTTGCGCCTCAAAACCCGGCGCAGCCGCTCAGCCGTCTGACGGCCCACATATCTACCTTCCCCCCAGTCTTCTTCACATGGTCATGCCCCATGCTTGAACCGAAACCTCCAGAAATTTGCGGCGAAAAATCACCCCCGTCTGCTGAAGATCCAAAAGCTTGCTCACGCCGGCCCTAGTCTGCGATGGGAAGGAAGAGTCAGCGCACCAATGCGTCGCGCTGACGCGGGGCATGGCAACTCACGGGCATTTGCCTGACGCACAGTGATCACAGAGTGGTTGTGACGCCGGCACTCTTTGCTGGCAGTTGCAGGGGCTCGAGTGAGAGTGGTCGCACGTCTTGAGAGACATGTTGCGTCTGGGCTCTCCTCACGCTTGGCAGAATCCGATACGCGGTGAAGGGCAAAGACGACAACCAAGTGGTGATGGTTGCTTCCTCGCTCTCGTCGACCGTTGTTGACGCTGCGGAGGAGGTAATAGCTGAAAGGCTGCCGAGTCGGGCGGCTGGCGGGGTTTCGAAGAGAGAATCGAGGCCTGTCGGGGCTGCAAGCTAACACGGGATGGTCTAGATGCTTCCCTGTCGATATGTCGAGGCGTGGATGAACGAGAGATCGAGGTACTTTCCAGACAATGAGTGACCCAGCACTCGGCACTCTACGAACGGAGAGAGCTTTTATACCAGCCCAGGCCACCGGGCGGCGCAGGTCCATTCGACGGGACTGTCTGCGCTCTCCTGCAGGTGGTCGTGCCAGGGGATGGATGCCCACACGACGTCAAGATCCTGTCTAGGACACGAACATGGCTCGGCTGCATGCGTTGCGGGAATCGACACCCCCGTGGTTCGCTGCCCCGGCGGTCATCCCACTCTGATCGCCTTTGCAGGTCAGGGGTCAGGATCTTGATGGTCCCTTGCCCACCTTGTCAGCCGTCGCGTGCCCAACCAACTAACTGCCCGGCCACCCTCTCCTGTGCGCCGCCAACATTGTCAGGCCATTCCGACATGTCGTTGGTCTTCACGACATTGCCTCTGCACACGCGTGCCTGGAAGGAGTCGACAGCGCAGGCACGGAGTCGCAACACGCTTGAGACTTCGCTGGACCGCCCCGTCACTGGATTCGGCTTCTAGCCTCAAGTACCAAGACTGTCGCGTCGTACGCGGGATGGGACCTCGACGCGCACCTGGGACAGCCCTCTGCGCGTCGTCAGGTATGAGGTGCATATGTGGACCGTGGGTTGGACCTGGGCGCATGGCATCCTGGCTCACGACCAAAATAAGGATGGATGATGTGAGCAACTCCTTGCCTCAGGTCTACGGGAAAAGGGTTGCAGGGCACACCAGTTCAACCTATCCCACCTATCCCGTTTACCCTCTCGGGGAGTTCTCCTTGCGACAACGCAGTCCTTTCATTTCCGGCCCCTGTTATCAAAACCTCTTGACCACAGGTCTCGCTTATCCGAGCTTGGTCCGGCGCCCACAGACGTTGCCGTTTCGAGCCGGACGCTCGACGTTGATCGGCGTTGCAGCATGCAGCATATTTGATGCCAGCCGTGACTCAGCCTTGATTTACCACCCAGGAGGCACGCTGACCATTCGGCACTGCAGCTTCGCCTCGTCTCGTGTGCGCCTCTGGTACGAGGAATCATGACTTGCCGGTACCCTGAAAACTTCACCACGGCCAAGGCCAGAGAGCCCCAAGTCGGATGGTTGCTGATACGCCCTAGACCCAAAGGGGGACGAACCCCTGGACAATGCATCGCGGAAGATTCTGCTTTTGGTGCCCAAGCCTCGTTCGCGGCGGATGAACTGTACAAAGCCGCAGCCGAGATCCACGACTGCGTGTCATCGATCCGGGGCGCACGCCGCCCTCGACCGGCCTGATAAAGTGTGTCTCGAGCGCTTTTCGAAACTTCTCCGCGAACCCCCCCACAGGAAACCGGGCCGCCCGACGATATTCGGCGCAATGCCGAAAAACAGGGGTTTGTAACAAGCCAACAGAAGTCCTGTTGTCTGGGCCTTCGCTGAGTGGAAGGGGCATCCAGGCAGCTTTCGGGGCGTCCCCGTCTGTTTTGGGGCCTTTCGGGGTCACCGGACCAGGGCACACAGACGCCACACGACGATGGGAAGAACCAGGTCTCGTACAGGCCAGTGGCAAAGCTACAGAGTCATATACACGCAATGACGATCCGCAGGCGAGGCGGTGCCGACACCGAGCTGACCGAGGTTCTTCCTCCTCGGCACTTGCCGACCACGTCCACGACCTGGCCTGGCCTTACCACCCCAGAGCGTTTTCCTCCAGCCGCAAGGGGGAGGGGTCCGTCAAGGGTTTATAGTACGACACCACCGCTGTCCATGGCTCGTCCTACTTCACTCACCCAGACAGACGCCGGCCGGGCCCCTGGGCTCATCACACCTGACCACGGGTGCAGGTCCAGTGGTGCCGTCCCAGCGGTGCTCCGGATGGGCAGAATAGCCCCCAGGGCGCAGACTGTGTCGGGCGGTGCCTTGATGGCGAGCCGCGAAGATTGCCAGATCCAGCACGGCAAGGCAGGAATCCGGATCGCCTGGAAAAACCAGTCGAACCTTCTAACAGAGGAATATCGTCATGTGCACGAGGGCGAGTCAGAAGCTCGTTGCATCGACCGTCATCGAGAGAAGTGCCTCGCAGACGAGCCAGCCAGTCGCGGACATGCCGCCGGGAGGCCACGGCGCTGTTGGCTCCCGCATGGAGCATCTCCCCCGTGACCCGTAACGGCAGCGAGGTCTGGCCATCGCCTTGAGGCGGCGCGTCAAAGGCTCCAGGGGGGGGGTACATAATTTCAGGCTGCCGCACGAAACGAGGATGACGCCGTGTCGTCTTTGACGGTGAATTTGCGGCTCCCCGATGCCCCGAGCCATGTCGCAGCGAGGGCTGGCCGGGCTGGCGTCCTGTCAGGTCAATCATTGTGCGGTTTCGCAGTTGTAGCATCGCCGGCGAGCCTACGTCGACATGTCCGCGGCACACCGGCGGCTTGGTAGTTGGGTAGGAATGGCAGCCTGAAGGACAGATCCCTGCGAGTTTCTCGAAGGTTTTGGTTGGGATCTCCTGACCTCGGGCGTGAGGCGTGACTCGCAGAGGAAGCCTCCAAGACTTTGGTGTCTTGGCCGCTCGTACGCAGCTGGTTGGGAGAGATTACGAAGGCATGTAGCAGTGCTGGCCGATGGCCCCATTACTAGCTGATGAGCGGCATCACAAATTACCAGGTTCCCAAAAAATCAGATGCATCACGAAGGAGAGGAGCTCGCGTCTAGGGGTATTTGTTAATGCTACTTTCGACTATCTCCGGTTATGCTGCTCCAGAGCCACATTTGTCCTCTGTGTCAAGCAGGGCCTGTATATGTTCCTCGCGCCCAGAACAGGGGAGTAGTCATCAGACTGCTTTACGACCGCCATCGCTCAGCGAGAAGAACGCCAAGGTAGAGCAGCAGAGCAGCAAAAAGGGGCAACGCCATGACCGAGCCTACGCGGTCAAAGTATTTCCCGACGCGCGACCGCGTGTCGAGATGACAGCAGCAGACCCTCCTGCCCTGCTGGCAAGGCACGCCGGCCTCGAGATCCGGTGTGTTCTTCGCCTGGTCTGCAGGTCGGGCGGCCGGAGGGCGTCGTGGCGTGGCATGGTAGGCCGGGGTAGGAGGGTCGGGTGATTTCGATGTGCGGCCGCTGCGCGGCGTCGTGGCGAGGTCGAGCGAGGACGGAGGGGATGAGGTGTTCGGGGGTCTGACGATGACGGTTCTGCGGCCCTCGACGCGAGGCGCCGGGTCGTCCGAGGGGGGGACGCTCGACATGCTGTGCTGCGATGTTTGGCCTTCAAGACGCGGCGGATCGTAAGCCTATCAGTGATGCTACGCAGTGGCGATGATTCCCGAGCTGGGCACTGCGTTTCCTGTACGCGTCATCTCGGAGAGGGGAATCCAGCAGCAAACATGCAGCAGCTGGCCAGCCCCAGGGAAGCTCAGGCTACCACCCACTTGTCGAGCAGCGCCACCTGCCACCCGTTGAACGACCTCTCGCCGGCGGGCAGGAGCAGGCCGCTCTCCTCGAGCCCCCTGGCGGCAGCGGCGATGACGTCGGCGGGCAGGTTCACCTCCTGCACGTCGGAGGAGAAGGACTCGAGCATGGCGTCGGCCTGGGCCAGGGGGACGCGTCGGTAGAGCAGCTTGAGGGCGTCTCGCGGGCCGCCGCCGCGGAGGCTCGACGCGTAGGTGATGTTGCCGTTGAGGACCCAGACATGGAGGGCGTCCTGGGGGGTGAGGCTCGGCCCGCCGCCCGCGGACGACTCGAGCGTGGGGACGACGACGGACTTGGAGGAGCCGGAGCGGGACTGGGTCGCGAGGAGGGTGGCGGCGAGGCAGTCTGCGCCGGTGGGCGGGGGCGCGGTCGAGGCGGTCTGGCAGGTGGTCTGCCACTTGAAGAGGACGACGGAGGAGAGGGTCGTGTTGAAGAAGCCGACGTGGGCTGCGCAGCGGGCGCAGGTGACGTGGAGCATCCGGGGGGCCGAGGGGGTGGCTGAGGAGGAGGAAGAGGAGGACGAGGAGGAGAAGGCTTCCAGGGCGGCGGCGGCAGATTCGGCGGTTGATGTTGCATCTGGCGTGGAGAACTGCCGCGAGAATGAGCATCGGTGTGTACAGCGGGTGTCACGAGCGTGGGATGGGCCAGAGCCATAAGGGGGGGAAATAAAAGGCATGGCTTGAATTTGGTTCTATCTCTGCGCTGCTCGCATGTCTCTCGTCGGGGTCCGGAGGGCCATCGCCTCTCTGATGGCCTCGCATGGGCCCCGCGAGAGCGTCTTCCTGCCCGACAACCATACGAACCGCGCCGTGCGCCCCCCAGAGAGGGGACAGGGGGTTCGAGTGGCGCGGACAAGCCCGCCCCCGGGAGACCGGGATGGGGGACGACTGGTGTGTTCATCTTGGAACTGAGTATCGGTGACCACGCCATTGAGAGAGGACGAGCCTGGACATGGCCGCCTTCTTGTAGCTCCGTGCAATATCGAAACCATTGGGGGTGATGGGAATGAGGGATGGAGGGAGGCTGCGCGGGATGAGAGGGGGGACTTACTCGGAGCTGGGTGCAGTCCTCTTCGGCGAGGAGGAAGGACGTCAGATCCACGAAGCCGACGCGCGTCTGGGCAGCGATGGACGAGTTGGCGCCATAACCTCGCTTGGTGAGATGCTCCTCGTCGTGGCCGTTCTCGCCAGGCTCGTCGCCGTGGTTGTGCGGCTTGTGGCAGTGCCAGAAGTCCATCATCTCGGCCCAGTTCTCGCTCGGCAGGTCCTTCCACACATCGAGCCTGCCCTCGGACACGACGACCTGGCCGCACTGCCGGCACGAGAGGGCCGACCCGGGGGTCAGGTCCTGGGCGCTCCACGGAACGGTGGGCTGGAGCTCATCGCGCGTGCTGGGGAGGGTGACGGATGGCGCCACGGGGAGGCGCCAGGCGAGCGAGGTCGACGCGGCGGCCGGGGTCCTGGGGATGGGGAGAGACGACGGCGCAGACACTCGTCCGGGCAGACGCGCCTCCTCGGACTCTCCCCCGTGCGTGACCAGGATGCTGTCGCCGCTGGCGGACGTCTGGACGGTGGTCGACGCGTCGGGAGGCGAAGGCAGAGACACGGCCACGGAGACCTGGCGGATGTTGGGCAGGAGCTCTGCATATATGACGATGGCTTCTTTCATCGCCGTGGGTGCCATGGGTGCCATGCTGGGCCTCCAATGCCTGGGGTGGGTGGAAGAATGGCAGGGTGATGTGTAGGGTCGAGCTGAGAGCACAGGCTGTGAAGTTGTACTGAAGTAAGTGCTGCACCCACGTGGTACGTACCGAAGTACGAAAGTACGTACTACCTCGATAGATGTGATAGTGAATGTGAATGTGAATGACCATACCCCACCACACCCGAATTGGTCTAGTCCCGATTATTGACAGAAGCTCTCTCGAACTCGAATCGAACCTCCACCGCCGGCAGATGCTAGGAGCTCTGAGAGCTACGTGCAACAACACCACCGACCTATCTTGCCTGGACCCGTGTCGCGCTCTCTCAACCCACGACCTCGACCCCCGCAACATCTCTCTCCCGTCCCCACCCACGCAGGGAGCCTCAGAGCGGTCAGGCAGTCACCATGTCGTTCCTCCACTCCTACATGAACAGTACGTCCACGCCGGCCTCCTCTACATCGTCAGGCCCGACTTGCGCCGTCGGGGCTGTCTGTTCCAAGCACGCACTGACCTCTCGACAGAGAAGGTCCTGATCATCACGGCCGACTCGAGGATCCTGGTCGGCAACCTGGTGGCCTCCGACAACAACACAAATCTCGTGAGCCTCCCCTGCCCCGCCATTCCCCTTCCCCTTCCCCTTCCCCTCCCCAAAGCTTCCTCGCAGAGCCCCGCGCTGACCCCCCGCCCCCTCACCCAGGCCCTCAGCGACGCGCACGAACGAGTCATCCAGACGCCCGACAGCGACGACCCCTCCGTCGAGGTGCCCCTCGGCCTCTACCTCGTGCGCGGCGACAACGTCTGCACCATCGGCCTCGTCGACGAGCAGCTCGACAGCTCCATCAACTGGACAGAAGTGAAGGGCTCGGCCATCGGAGGGATAAAACACGTCTAGACACGATGCCACGCTGGGAGGTTGCCCTTCGAGAAAGAAAGAACAAAATTTAATGATGTTACGTTTACGAGCCGGATACCCCGACGGCCCCCAAGTCCAGGCCGAGGCCACATACGTGTAAGGCGGCGGCGGGAGAGTCACAGCGAGAGAGAGAGGAACATGGAGGGAAAGAGAGAGGAGAAGAGGGAGAAGAGGGAGAAATTTGGGGACGCCGCTATGGGATTGGTAGTGAATGACATTGGGTTCCCCTTTTGGGTATGCGCCGCCCTTCCCTGCAGACCACCTTCTACTTGTGAGGCTAACATCTTTTCCCCCCCGGAGACTCGTCCTCTATGCGAAGACCCTCTTCATGAGGTACTCCGCAAACGCGTCCTCGCCCGGCGACGCGATGATCCTGTTGATCCTGTTGCCCTTGCTCACGCTGAGCCAGCCGTCGTCGTCGCCCGGCACGTCGTCCAGCGTCAGCACGTCGACGTCCTCGCCCGTCGACTCGGCTAGCGTGACGGCCGCCTCGCCGGGCTTGGCCCGCGTCCGCCGGTCCACGACGTGCATGCCGCGCGTCCACTGGCCCGACGTCTCGATGCGGATGTCCTCCAGCTGCGGCGTGCCCTTCCACCGCGCGTCCGACTGCGTGATGGCGTACCAGATGGTCAGCGGGTCGTGCAGCGACAGCCCGGGCTCGTTGCCGTCGCCCACCATCGTGTCGATCTTGTTGAACGTGCCCGCGAGGAAGTGGTTGACCCACACCGCCAGCGGGCTGCCGGCCTCGACGAACGGCCTGATGCGCTCCGTGAAGTAGTTCTTGTTGAGCAGGTGCGGCGTCGTGATGTCCAGCGGGAAGAGCGTCAGCCGCAGCCGCCGCGACAGCTTGGCCGGGTACGCCGGCAGCGACGACCGCGTCTGCGACAGGGGCGGCATCGTCGACCGCGGGTTGGGCGACGTCAGCGCGAAGACGCGCGCCGTCGCCACCGTGTCGGCGTACGTGTTGAACTCGGCCACGGGCGTGATGTTGCCCTCCACGCCCACGGCGCCGCCCATGACGAGGACCTCCTTGGCCTTGAGGAACGTCTCGGGGTCCTCGGCCGCCGCCAGCGCAAAGTTGGTCATGGGCCCGACGGCGATCAGCGTGAGGGTGTCCTTGGGGCTCTCACGCAGGAGGCGGAGGATCTCCTTGTGTGCCGGCTCCTTGGAGGGCGTGAAGTACTTGGAGTACGGGGACGGGTCGTGGTCCAGGGCGGCCGACTCCTTATGGAAGAGGCTCTTCCACGCGTCCTCGGCGTCCAGGTGAGGGTGCTCGGTGTGGACGCCGTGCAGGCCGTCGACTCCGTCTGGATGATCTGTCAGCCGGGGGCAGTCTTTGTCTCGACGAACGGCCACTCACGGAAGTAGTCGGCCATGAGCTGGTCGTCCTCCAGCGGGTGCTCGGCGCCGACGGCGATGATGGGCTTGTGCGTCTTCATCGTCTCGAAGTTCTCGGCCTTGCCATTGGACTTGCGCCAGGCCATCTCCTTCTCCAGCACGTGGAAGAGCGCAACGGCGTTCTTGAGGCAGCTGGTGTCTTGTTAGCACGCTGAACTGCCTCACGGGAAAGCGATGCGTCACTTGCCTCTGAAGTTCGACGTTGCCGTACGTAACGGAAATCATGGCAACCTCGAGCTCGTCAGCGTTGACCGAGAGGGCGAGGAGCATGGCCAGGACATCGTCGACGCCTGTCAGCATGTGTTAGTCTTGGACGTCGAGGCTCGGGGCCGTTTTCATTTTTCTTACCCGGGTCGGTATCGATAATGATGCGGTTGGGAGCCATGGTGAATAGAGATAGAGGCAGTGAGTCGAATCTGGATATGAAATGCTAGTGTATCCAAAAGACTGGAGAGACTCGATGCCGCGCAGGATGGAAGCAAAGAGGCACGGGGTTTAAGAGCGGATTCAAAACTAGTTGTACGCAGCGGAGCTGGCCGACGTGTCGGCTTATCGACCTTCGAAAGCCGAGAGATAATTCGTGGTGTTCCCCGTCTTTCGCGGTTCCCCAAGGCCATGACCCCTCTTGCCCTTCCCCTCCTCGCATGGTGGGGTGGGTGCCTGGAAGGAAGCCGCGCTTAAGGATCCGGGTTAAGCCTAATATGGTAGGCGTTGGAGCTTCATGACAGCTCTGAACCGCCAGGGTGGATCGAGACCTGTGCGAACAAGAGTCTCAATCCCAGATCAACCGGGTCCTGCGCCGAATTGAAACAGCCCGTGACAATATTGCCCATCTCAGACAGGTAAGCTGACATCGGCAGGGTCTGGCCGGTGCGTCATTCCCAGCTCGATGTGTCACTCATGTTTATGGGAAATCTTGGCTGAACAGTCATTGATATTCTCAAAAGCGATTTTTGCTCGCCCATGATAGGGGAATAAATGCCAGCGAGCTAGCCCTAAACCGTATCCCAGCTTCTGGCCGGGAGGCGCTACAGATGAAACGGGACTAGCGTTCCGTGACCGGCATCTTTCACGTGATGTGGGCTCCTCTTTCCAGCAACACAGTACCGCAAGAGCATCAGCGAATGCCCTCTAGGTACCCTGGGGGAGGTCGAATGGGCGTCTACACTTTACGGCTCAAAGAATTGCTGCTCACTCGCTCTCCTTCCCCTTCCGCACTGAAAACCTCTACCTCCTTCCCTACCCTCACATCCCAATCGAAGCATCACGACTTCACCCTCCCCGCCAACCGCTTGTATTGCCCTCAGAACTCCAGAACATCACGACCTCAATCTCTCCTATCGATAACCAGGAGGTAACGTGTTAACAACGGAGCCGCTCCACCACATCTACGAACCACAACCTCCCATCGTAATCCATCGGCAGAGCGACCCTGTCCTCGTTCCCTCGACCCCGACGCACCAGCGCACCTCGCACACCACCTACCTGCAGGCCCTCCAATTTCTCCACAGACCACAGAGAGCACGTCGCCCCCCTTGCTCACAGCTATCCGGTCATTGAAGCCACCTGGTAAGTACTCGATCACCTCAGCTTTTTTGCCTCCTCTCGTCGATCTGCGCTCCAACATCACAACCCGTCCATCAACTACGCAGTGTAACACACCCGCGCACCTCTTTCTTTCTCTTCCTTCCCTGCAACCATCGGAGCTGCAATTTGTCGCCGACGGCCTGTTGCCTTTTCCGACTTGTTGAGAGAGCTCCTCCTCCCGGGTCATTTCCTACCCCTGTACGCATCACTTCCCCTTTCCACGCGCCGTCTGTCTTGAACCTTAGACCTTCTCCTTCACCTCTACCATCCGGCAACTCGCTAACCAAGCTTGATTCATCCAGTGTCTGTACGATCCGAGCCGTTCCATTGAGCCATCAAAAGCTTGGTCCCTCCCACGGAAGCTCTGACGCACCGATCAAGCTCTCCCCGGTCCTGCCCTCGAGAGGTTCACATTTCATCGAACATCTCCCCAACCAACTCATCGGTCTCCCACATCGCTGGTCTCTTCCGATCAGCATTCCATCATCTCGACTCTCACACGCCGCTCGGTCAACATGTCTTCCGAATATCTCACCACCTCCTTCGTGGGCGGTTGGGCCACCGTTCTCGCTATCGCCGGTGCCGTTGGCTACAACTACTACCAGAAGCAGAAGCCCGCTGCCGCGCCTTCCAAGAACACCCAGGTGCCCTGGAGCCCTCCCAAGAAGGGCAACCGCGCCAAGAAGCAGCGCCAGGAGGCCTACGCCACTGCTGCCCAGAGCGCTCCCCGTGACGAGACACCACGTGAGGAGCCTGCCGCACCAAGCTCGAAGAAGAAGGAGCGGGATGAGGATGAGGACAACAAGGCCTTCGCGAGACAGATGTCTGGCGTCAAGGAGGGCATGAAGTTCTCCGGCAACAAGTCCGGCGCCGACAAGCAGAAGAACAAGCAGAAGTCTGTCAAGCAGAGCCGCGCGGCCGAGCCCGCCTCGGAAGTCTCCAAGCCCGTCGAGCTGACACCCGCCGTGGCCGAGGAGGCTCCCGCCCAGGAGTCGTCCTCTTCCTCCAACGCCGACGCCGACGACGACCGCTCCCCCGAGGTCAAGCCCGTCGACGCCAGCGGCGTCAGCGACATGCTCGAGCCCTCCGCTTCCGGCCCGTCCGTCCTCCGCCTCACCGACACCGACAAGCAAAAGTCCAAGCCCAAGGTCGCCAAGGTCGCTGAGCCCGCCGAGACGAAGAAGCAGCGCCAGAACCGTCGCAAGGTGGAGGAGCGCAAGGCCGCCCGCGAGGAGGAGGAGAGGCTTCGCAAGATCGCCCTGGAGAAGCAGCGCCGTGGCGCCCGCGAGGCCGCCGGCATCCCTGCCAAGGACGGCTCTCAGTTCATGGCCGCCACCAACGGCGGCAAGTCTGCCTGGAAGGCCGGCAGCCCCAACGGCCAGCAGGAGGGCAAGAAGGAGACGATTGACGTCCAGCCCCTCGACACCTTCGAGACGGCCGAGACCAACGGCACCGCCGCCAGCGTCGCTCCCGCCCGCACCCAGAAGGCCGACTCGTGGAAGGCCTCGGCCCTCTCCGAGGAGGAGCAGCTCGAGCTGCTCCAGAAGGAGGACGACTGGGCGACCGTCCCTACCAAGTCGTCGAAGAAGGCCAAGAAGACGCAGAGCAGCGACACCGAGGCGCCCGCTCCTCCCAGCGCTCCCGCCAAGGAGGCCCGGCCCGTGCCCCAGCCCATCACCAACACCAAGAGCAACTCGGCCAAGGCGAACCAGTCCTACGGTTCCTTCTCCGCCCTGAGCTCCAAGGCCGACGACAACGCCGCCGAGGAGGAGCTGGAGTGGGACGTCTAAAGGAGGGTAGTGCGAAATGGGCGCGTCCGAGGGGAACCGGCACCCTAGCCACCCAACGTCGTCGGACACGCACGCCATGAATGCCGCCGGGAAGAATGCGGCACGACTTGTTGTTCAATATGTACAAAACCACGAGGGGACCCTCTTGCTACGACGGGCAGATGATTTCTCGCTCGCAACCACCAGAGCAAGGGGCAGGCGGGCAGGCAACAATGGTGAGAGGGGGAAAAGCACGGGGGCGCTTCTCAGTCCCTCCCGCGCAACACACTGAGCACGATGGGGGGCATGGCGGGCTGGATGGAGCAATCGGAACCCCCTTTCTTATTTTATTTTTTCGAGTGTGTTCGCACTTGACTTCCGGGGCCGCCCATCTGAAGTCTTCCATCTTCTCCCCCCGGCTCAGCCGCGCTTAGGGGGGAGAGCCTGGGCAGACTTTTGTTCAGCTCTCGCCCGGGGAGGCGCCACAAAAGGGAGTTGCGCGAATCATTTGGGGTTTCGCGCGCACATGAGCCAGACAGCTTTTCATAGGTCGTCAATTCTTTGCTTACACGGGGTTGTGATGTGATGTGTTCCTGCTTTACTGTGCATGTTGAGTCGGTGTCGAGATTGGTTGGGTGTGAGGCTGAAGGCTTTAGGTTGTAAACATGTCACAGGTGGTTGACGCAGAGGTCTCATCGAGGCGCTGTGAACGCTTACAGGTCAACGAGGCTCACGGCCGGGTCATGCGTATGCGAGACCGGCGTGCTTACGAACACGTCTACGAGACTGTCCCGTTTTCACATCGAGGAAGACGCCACCAGGGGCAATGGCTTGAGCACATCCAGGCGCGTGCTTTTGCGAATAGAACCCGGTCACGTTTCCGGCGGTGATTCGAGGTGGCTCGACAAACGACCAGCTTGGTCTGTCGGTCAGGGAAGGCCCCGCTCACAACACGTCCTGCTCAACAGCACAGCGCAGCACATTCGTCGCAAGCAGGCCAACACACACAGCACAGCCGCCAGCCCAGCCGCCGGTTGACGCCAGCAGGAACATCCCGTCTGCCACGCAAGCGCATCGTCACCGTCAGAGCACACCGCACTCTCGGACTCTCACGGGGTCGTCGGGCCCGCGCAGAGCAGCGCCCGGTCCACAGCGACGACGGAGGAGGGAAGGGGCCAGGGGGGGTTCTCGCTTTCAGTCCGCGCGGTTGCTGAGTGGTGGCCCCGACAACCCACGGGGGAGACAGACGCAAGGAGGGAGATTGGCCGGCGGATCGTGACAGGGACGAAGGGTGGGAAAAGGCGATTGGCAGGGCGGGCTATCGTGCAGGTCTTGGCCCCTTGCAGCTTGTCTGGCGCTGCCCGCCTGGGGTTGAATGGAGGGGGGGGGATGCAATGGGGGACGAGAAGGCCCGGAACTGGGACACGCGGCGATGTGGGCGTCGTTGCTGTGAACGCTGGGCCGGTTCTGGTTCTCGTTGCTGGCTGCCCTGCTTTTTGCTGGCTGCCTTCGGGCATGACGGCCTGCGGGCGGACGGAGTGACCGGGGCCAAGGCGGTCTAACGCGTGCCGAGAGTTCGCTGGACTGGCTGACTGGCGATGGGGGCAGGACGGAGGACGTTTTCGTGGGCGGGCGGCGGGGATTGAGTTCACTTGGTTGCTTGGAGGGCGGGGGAGGGGAGGGGGGGGGTTCAATGCGGATGGGGACTGGATGCCGGATGTTGCATGCTGGACGCTGGATGCTGGGAGCCAGTGACGACGATCATGATGGCTTGGGGAGCGTTCGCATCTGCATTGACGGGAATGCGAGGAGAGAGGGTTGCTCCCTGGAGCGAGGGCGGTGTTGTTTCCTCATGCGCCTTGGACCCAAGGCCTGGTGCTGTGCTGTGCTGTGCTGTGCTGTGCTGTGCTTGCTGTGTGCTGTGAGAGGCGAGGGCGAAGCGAGGCGAGGTGAGGCGAAGCGGTGGGCGACTGACTACTTGCTAGCTGCAGTGAAAGGGGGCGTCGAAAGAGGAAAGTTGCGTCGAAATATTGCTCTCGTTCTCGTGGTCGTCCGATGCGCTGCATGCAATGTGGTGGAAATGGGAATGGAGGGAGGGGTTTTCTCGGAAAGAGGCCGGGGAGGTTCCAAGAGGCTGGTGGCCGCTTGTGATTTACCCGGCGACCTTCTTTTTCTCTCTCAGACACCGGTCCCGTCGAACGGGCACCCCTCATGCCAGCGCGCGGTCTTTTTTTGCCCATTCCACCCTTCCGTGCTCTTCACCTCGGAGGGGTCTCACGACGGAGGGGCGTCTTGATTCCCAGCGGCGGCCGGAGAGAGGAAGTCGAGCTGCGGCGGATGGCAGGGCAGCCAATGCCTGGGTCACATCGGGACGTGGGTCGCAGCGATCGTCCGCAGCGCGCGCAAACGAAACACGGACATTCAGGAACACGACACAACACAGCCCAGGGTGACACCTGGGCTTGCTATCGACGACGACTATCGAAGACGTCCCTGGCGGCATCTACCAGTCGTCTGGGTGACTAGTGGGTTCCTAGCCCCCTCTTATCCTCGACTGGGGTGATTGAGTTCGGGTTCGGGTGCCTCTGGCCATCAAGGCGGACGGATTTTATGATGCCTGTCGAACTGACGCGACTTTTATTCGAGGGAAGCTAGGCGCTAGTCGAGGATCGAGAGGGACCGAAGATAGGGGACGCAATCTCTCTGTGGCAGAGGACGAGCGCCGAAACGAGGTGGGACGTCCACTAAAGAAGATGAGACCCCTCCCCGCTCGCTCGCCCTCCAGGGGGCCCAGAAAAGACACCCCCCTCAACCCGGGCGACGACCCAGGCGACGAACCAGGCGAAGACCCAGGCGACGAATGGCAGCGGAGGTCACCCGTAGCGGCTGCCTATGTCGGAAGAGACCCACCCCCAAATCAACTCAATTACGCCCCCCGCCTGCATCTGCCCAGGCGTCGTCACTGCACCACGCCAACCCCCCCACCTCCCTCTGACCCCTGGCACGGATCTGCACCTCCCCCCAATCGTTCCCGTCCTCTGTCTGTCTGTCTCTGTCTGTCTGCCTGGCCTCGTCGTCGTCCACCTCCCGTCCTCTCAACCTGGAACTGCTACCTGTACCGCAGCAGGCACGGGCTGGGACGACGCCTTCACTTCCCTTCCCGTCACCCATACCACCCCCCAACATCCCCCTCCCGTACACCACACACCTCCCCCCTCTTCTTTGTCATTCTTTCGCTTCCCACACAATCACACAAACACCCGACGACACCATCCAGCGCCGGCCCAAAACCACTCCAGCATACTTACGCAAGCGACCGTACTGTCGGCTCCCGCGGCCTTTGCAACCGCCGCCACCCATTGCGTCGCAACCCCCTAAATAGCAACCGCTCTGAAACTCCGCCCTCCCACGGGCCTCAACTCTGCCTCTCTCTCCGTTGATCGAATCGCCCTGGACCTGGTGAACATCTGCACGAAACAAGCCGAGAGAGACACCCCACGAACCGGACTGGACATTGGGGTCTGGTACCTAGGCCTCTCTGCGCCGTGCTACAACACAACACCACCCACCACCACCAACCTCTGGAGGTTGACCTTCGGCCCTCAACCCTCGACTTCTCACCACCCGTTCAATCGCCTGTCCCAATGACCTGCCGCCCTCACACTCCCTTCCGGTGCGCACTTTCGAACTCTCTCCGCTCTACGACACGGCAACATCCCATTCCAATGCTCCCCGGCGCGCCCCAGCTGTCTTGACAACCTGAACCCGACCCCGACCCCGATCCCGAAGACACCCGTGGCGCACGTGAACCCCCCCGCCCGCAGCAATCATGTCGCTACCCGTGGCCATCCAGTCGGTCATCTTCTACTACCTGGCCTGCACCCCGTGCAACGATGCGAAGGGGCGGTACAGGGCCAAGCAGAAGGCCAAGAAGGACCGCGAGAAGAAGACGCACCTGGAGATGGAACAGCCCGGCCTCTACGCGCACCCATCACCCTTCAACACAAATCCGTACTGGCAGGAGGAGATCGACATCGGACCCAAGCTCCCCAAGAAGACCGGCACCAAGAACTCGAGCCAGCGAGGCCTCAACAGCGCCGGCACCAGCGCCGGCCGCGATAGCACCTCGGCCAGCCTGACCTGCACCAGCTCCAACCTCGACCACAGCCCGACGGGCCGCACCAGCCCCACCATCATACCCGAGGACGACGGCACCAGCACGTCGGGCGACGGCTGGAACAAGACGAGATACCAGCGCGAGGACGAGGAGCTCTGGGGCAACGACCTGACCAAGATGGGCCATAAGCTGGTGGACAACATCGTCAAGGCCGGCAACTCGGCAGGCCGCATGATCAAGGGCGAGCTGAGCAAGGAGAGGCAGGTCACCGAGGAGGAGCGCCGCGACTTCTACTTCACCCCCAAGAACCCACCCGTCAACGAATACCACCCCCCCATTGTCGGCAGCACACCCGCGCACAAGAACGCGCTCCAGTGGATGCTGCAGCCCCCGCCGACCGCCAAGCTCATGGAGGGCCGCGTGCCCGTCAGCCGCGCCAAGAGCTCAAGCAGCGTGGCCAGCAGGGGCAGCCGCGCCAGCAAGGCGAGCAGGACCCCCGGCACGGAGGACGCCTCGCTCGCCCGCCTGGTCCGGGAAAAGGCGCTGCAGGAGAAGCTGCGCAAGAAGGAGACGCCCTCCGAGACGGAGCTCATCGACGCGCTGATCGGCTCGCGGTCCAGGCAGACGACGGTCTCTAGCCTAGGCCGCAGCATGCGGAGCCGCAGCCTCTCGCTGGAATCGGAGATGTGCTCGGAGCCGTCCACCGACAGCGAGCTGGTCGAGCGGAGGAGGCACGCCCGCCGGCAGCCCCACTACCGCGGGTCGGACGACTCCAGCCACGAGGACGACGCGGACGTGCTGCGGCAGAGCCGAGACTCGCTCCGCGCCCGGGGCTCGGCGCGCGCGGCGCAACGGCCCAAGCTGGGCACCATCCGGAGCTCAGGGACGGGCGGCAGCCACACGCCCCGCGCGGCCCTGGCCGCCAAGCCGACCAACACGCGGGCGGAGAGCATCACGCCGCGACCCTCGTCGCCGACGACGCCGGCCAAGGCGCACCTCGTGGCGACCACACTCGACAAGAACGACGAGAACCAGAGCATCCCCGCCGGCTTCTAGGACGACAACTGGTGGGGCCGCGTGCCCGCCAGGCCGTTCTCCCCCTTTCTCTACGAAATCCCGTTTCCTTTCTTTGTCATGCATCATTTCCGAGAGCATAGCGTTTAGGGTTCTTTCGTGTTTCTTCACTTTTTTCTCTCTCTCTTTTTTCCCTTATTCAAAATTTGTTTTCAGGCGTCCGGGGGCCGTTTGGCGGTTTATCACTAGCAAGCATATCGGGCGTTGGGGTAGGCTGCCGTTTCAAAAGGTGCTCGCTGGCAGGCAGGCAGGCAGGCAGGCGGTTTTCGATAGTGCGGGCGTTACTTGAATCGAACCAAGTCTAGCATGGTGGTGCTGCTGCTCATGAGTGACGTGGTGACATTATGGCTCGGTGACTCGAAGATGAAAATGACAATGCCTGTTCAGTGACGCGAGGATAAAATAACCACCAGCGCTCGCTCAGCGACCAGCAGATGAAGGACTCGTTTTGCTACTTTCGAGCTGTCCGTGGCAGATGACTGCCGTTTTTTCTTTTTGGTATTATCAATTCCCCGACCCAATCCCTAACGCCTCCCCAATGCAGCCAGCCCCATGCAGGTACGTCGTCGCTTCGTGGACCAGGCGGTCGTCCCGGTGACGCCGCGGGTCGGAGCGATCAGAGGTGCATCCCGCCGTCATCATCGTCGCCGCCCAGCTCCCGCATGCGCTCCTCCATCGCCCGCCGCAGCTGCTCGTCGTCCAGCCGGCCGGCCGTGGGCGCCGCCGCAGCACTCGCGCCTTCGGTCGCGACCCCGTTCGGGGGAGCACCAGCACCAGCACCAGCACCAGCACCAGGAGCAGGAGCAGCGGGAGCAGCAGCACCCCCACCAGCGGGCTCGTCGTAGCGCAGGACGCCCCCCCGGATGGTGCCGACCTGGAATGTGCCGTCCGACCAGGCGGGGTGGCGGCCGTCGGCGATCCTGTCCTCCTCGAGGCGGGCGTCGCGCAGCCCGTTGGTCACGGGGGCGACGTCGGCGTCGGCGCCGGCGCCGGCTTGCGCGTCGGGGGCGTCCTCCTTGGCGGCCTCGAATTCGCGCCAGCTGCAGCCGCGGGTCTCGACCTCGGCGCGGATGAGGGCGATGCGCTCGTCCATGCGCAGGATGACGGCCTCGTTCTCGCGGATGGCGTCGGCGCAGTCGGGGTCCGGAGCGGAGCCGGGAGGGTCGGTTCCGAGGGCGTAGGGCAGCAGCTGGATGTTGGAGGTGCGCAGGTGGGAGATGGAGTTCCGGATCTCGAGCACCTTGAGGTGGAGGGTCGGCAGGGAGAGGGGGGGGAGGGCGGCGGCGAAGCGCTCGGGGGCGATGGGCGTCGTGTCGGCTGTTGTCGTGGGGCGGGACATTGCGGTGGTGTGGTGGTGTGGTGAGGTGTGAGATGCGAGGTGTGAGGTGCCAGGCGTGGTATGGCGAGGGGTGAGGAGTGCTGAGGTGAGGTTGGAGGTTGTTGCTTTTGCTACTGTAGGTAGAAGGAGCTTGACGACTACCGCCTGCCTGGACTTCCTCATCAGTAAAGGCAGCTACGTAGGTACCTACCCGCCTGCCTTGCAGCGATGGCGGGGTCCTGTGGGGTCCGCTCCACCGACGCCCCGGCGTGCTCCCCTTGATAAGATAAGGCACTGTACCAATACAGCTGCAGTAGTACCACCGGCAGCAAGAATGGGACGACGAGCGTTGGAGAAATTCATGACGCCGCCCCGTCGAAGCTACCACCTCGAGTGACGTATCACGACCACGACCAACCCAACCCACCCGGCCTGCTCCCTCGTCACCACAAGCCCACGACAGCCCGAGGCGTCCCCTGACATGCCGTCCCGGCCTCGTGAGCCATGAATGCCCCCTTCGGTCTCCTCCCGCGGCCGCTCCTCCAGCTGGGCCTGCGTGCCGTCTGCGGCCCTACCTCCTCCCGCGCCCTCGCGACCAGGCTGCTCTCGACCTGCAGCCTCTCCCTCTCCCAGACACAAACGCCCACGCGCTCCCTCGATGGACCTGCCAGGCGGCTGCCGCACCTCGGTCTCGCCCAGACCCAATGGCCCGCCCCGAGGACCTACGCCACGGCGCGCACCATCGTCATCGACCGCTATGAAGACCTGCCCGATCACTATGTCGACAAGGACGGCCTGCCCTTCCGGGAGACGGACCTGACGTCCGCCGAGGTCAAGAAGATCTTCGGCCCCCGGACCAAGAGCGTCAACGCCAACAAGCTGCTGAGGATACTGCACGGCCGGAGGGTCGCCGGCACCCTCAAGGACCCGGCCTACAGCGGCAACACCTACTCCTTCACCAAGGACGAGAAGCTCAGGGCCATGGCTTACCTGCGCAACATGGTGCCCGTCGACGAGGTTCTCAACGAGGGTCTCCGTGCCGAGGATGAGCTGCGGGAACTCGAGCGCGAAGCCGCCGGCGAGGCCGCCACCGACGAAACCGCCGCCGCCGCCTCCTCCTCATCGTCACCCTCCCCCGACACTCCGGCTCAGGACGATATCAAGAAGCTCCGCCGCAAGTCTGACTCGGTCTACGGCGACAGCGTCTTCGACTCGATGCGCGCCAAGAACATCGCCCGGCGCGAGGAGCGGGAGCGAATCGAGGCCGAGGAGCGCGCCGAACGCGAGCGCGCCAACCCGGGCCCCCTCGCCAAGCTCTCCGACGGCCAGCCGCGCCAGCTCTCGCCGCAGATGCAGAAGTGGTCCGACGCGGCGACGTCCGACCTCGAGGCGCCCCCCGAGATGACGCACTTCGAGCGCCTCCTGCCGGCCACGACCCTCGTCATCCTGCTCCTCGCCGCCCTCGCGGGCTTCGCCGCCGTCTACACCCCGCCCAGCCAGCACGACCGCCTCTTCCCCGAGGTCTCCCTCGCCACGGCCACCGTCGGCGCGCTCATCGGGATCAACGTCCTCGTCTACCTCGCCTGGCGCGTGCCCCCGCTCTGGAAGTTCATGAACCGCTACTTCCTCCTCGTCCACGGCCTGCCGCGGCCCTCCTCCCTCGTCCTCGCCTCCTTCAGCCACAGCAGCCTCCTCACCCACCTGCTTCCCAACATGGCCGCCCTCTGGGTCCTCGGCACCCTCCTCCACGAGGACGTCGGCCGCGCCAACCTCATCGCCATCTACGTCGCCTCCGGCGCCGCCGGCTTCCTCGGCAGCCTCTACTGGCTCACCCTGCGCGGTCACCTCCTCTACTCGTCTCTCGGCGCCTCGGGCGCCGTCTACGGCCTCGCCGGCGCCTACTTCTGGCTCCACCGCTTCGACCACTTCAAGATCCTCGGCTTCCCCCCCGCGCCCCTCGAGGGGCCCCAGGGCCTCGCCTTCCTCGGCCTCGTCGTCGGCGTCCACATCTTCGCCTTCCTGCGCCCCAAGATGACCGTCGACCTCATGTCCCACATGGCCGGCATGGCCGCCGGTATCCTCGGCGCCTCGTTTGCCCGCCGCGCCGCCCCCGCCGCCGACGCGAAGGGCGTCGACCTCGTGCGGGACGTGCGCGTGACGACGACGTCCGCCGGCGAGAAGGGCACGACCTCGTGACGAGACTAGGGGGGCGCGCGGTCTAGAGGCGGCATTCATCTGTATAACATGGGACAGCGGAGTTGATTTTCCGGCGCATATACGGCCGTCTTTTTTTCTGTAACACTTTCTGGCAGAATACACGCCCTTGGCATCTCGGGGTACCATTTGTGAATCCATGTCTTTTCAGTAGTGGTGGTGCTCTCTCCTCGTGTTACGCGGTTGGGCATTATGGGGCTATGGGCCTGATGCGCTGCAGAATACAACCTTCAATGGAACAACACCGGCTGCTAAGTGACATTTCCCGACCAGAGAGCCGGGGCCAGTGTGTTCCATGCCACCGCACAATACGGCAGCTTGGCACTCGTAGATGTGTACGGGCTGAACACTCATCAACAGGCATCCAGCCGGACGTCGAGAGCTCGAGAGGGCCTCGTCGAACATGTCTATCAACTTGGCTTCACGCAGGACGATGTTGGACGCCATCTCCTCATCATGACCATGCAGGCAAGAACCATTGGATTCTGGTTTCGGTGCAGTCATAATACAACCATTGATCTAGGAAGACGTATCGTTCCGTTGCGGCTCGACTCGTGTGCTAACCACTGTGCAATGCATAGCATACGTGTCTTGGCTGTGATTCAGGGGCTATTCCATGCTGCTGGGTCAACATCGAACAGCCAACACGTGTGCAGCGCTGACCGGCATCCTGGTTCCCGTGGACAGCCTTCATCACGCAGCATCACTGCAGCTCCTCCCGAGCCCAGACAACCGGATCACCCAGCGGCACACCATCTTCTCACGCCTGCAAGAGGCTCAGCCCTCCCTATCGGTCCCGAGAACATGGCCCTGGCTGCAATTTTACCTCGTGTCAGGCCTTCCAGCCCAACACCTGCAGTCTTCGATCCACGACCTTCCCCAAGCATTGTGCGTTGGTGGCTGGCCACCCCCAGGAGGTCACCAGCGCAACGCACCACCAACGGTTTGCCCCTCGCTGTCCCGAAACCCCTTCCCAGAGGAGCGCTCGTGTTTGCTTCCCCGCGGCAGGCGACTCGGCGCTGTTACGTCTCATCACATGACCTTGGCATCCCCAGGGTCGCAGATGAGATGCCACTCCGAGCCAGGTCGCCGATGAGCCGCCAAGTGCGTAGGGCCGCGAGGTGTTGGCCGCCAACGGAAGGAGCCGGCATTGTGGTCCGTGGTCCGTGGCGGGCGGGAGGGACGAGCTAGACTTGCCGGCTCGATTCTCGACGATGCACGAGTGCATGGCTCTCGGGTCGCGGAACGCTCGTCTCGACGGCTATTTTCGAGTCATCGAGTCAAGCAAGCCACATGGTGCCATTGATGCGCTGGAGAAGCACTCGTGGCAGCCCGGACACGCCGAGCAGGTCGAGCCAGGCTCCCGGGGGCGGCACGAGGTTACAGCCAGGCCTCAATGATGTGACGAGAGGTGCAGCCCGTCACAGCTGAAGACAAGGGCGTGGTATGCAAAGCAGAGGTGCAGGTGTCATTGTTGACACCAATGACCAGACAGGCGGTCGCTCATCAATCAATCACATCCAACCCATCACATCACCAACTGGATGGTGGTCTGGACTCGAAGGCTCGCGGAGCCGGATCCGCCGCTTATTATTAGGCCCTTTGACAAGACAGGGTGAGAATGGACGGTGTTCGTGGACTGGGCTGGGCTGGCTGCGCGCTGGGGTGCGCCCCAGAATCAATTACCAACCGCCAGCTGAACGAGATGACATCGCTGGGGTTCGGGACATGTAGGTGGGCGTCTGGTCGCGATGTGACGGTCGAGGAATCTCTCGAAGATGAAGAAGTCGTAGCGGAGCGGAATCTCCCACTGAGAAATGGACGACGGGTCTTGCCATCGGCGTATCATCTATATCTGTGCTGCTAAGCCGCAACAAAGCAGGGACAGACCTGGCTGCGTGTCTTACTCTGGAGCCGCCGGGCGGGAGACCGCACAACTGTGGCGACGCAGTGGGCAGCGTCGCAGTGGGAGTGGCCACAGTAATGCGCCGGGGCTGTCTGCGTGTGCAAGTGTCGGGACTTCAGGTCGTAGGACGGGCTGACGCTTCAGCGCGGTGATCAGGGTGCAGGAGGTGTGTATCCCGTCATGCCGATGGTCCAAGAGATTCATGATAGCTCGAGAATGTCGTGTTGGACCCCCGCCATGATACTCTTGAGCAATGCCAGTCTGGTCATGTCGACGATGAAGCCATCCGCTTAAGTTTCCTCGGGAAGCCTTTTTTGTGCAAGGGTCGTCCCGGATAGATTAGGGACTGTCGCCGGTCGCACATGGACGCACAGCACAGGCTCCGGCCCAGGCTGTTGGCTTGCTCGTGTGCCACGAGCCAGATCGTGGCCCTCGCGTGGGCGCCGGGGCCCCGTACCTCTCTGCCAGAAGCAGCCTAGCCACTCGAGAGCGCTTGGGACCTGGAGCTAGCGAATGTCAGGAACGGGCACGGCGCGAGGAGGGTGGGTTGGCGCGCCGCGGCATTGGTGGGATGCCGATGTTAGTGGTGAGGAAAGCGCTGAAGATCCAGGGGTTCGTTGTCTTGTTGGAAGCTGAGCATGCCAACACCAAAAGCCAGGCCACGAGCCACAGGAGCGTGCAAACAGATAGAGTGAAGCGTAGAAGACACTGGGTCAACAACAGCCCTTGCTGCTTTGGGAACACGGAGCTGAGCCAGCAAGACCAAGACATGCATGATCTGTACGTGTAAGACGCCGGCGAGGAGTGGACGCCAACAAACGTACCTTGCATGGCTCTGCCTTGTCTGCGTCCTTCTCTCCATGCCAACCGTATTTAAGACCTCGTCCCCCTTTTTGGCGTTCTCTCGGAGGCAAGGGCCCCTCATCTCGCCTACCCTCGCAGCGGTCGTCGTCGTCATCGCCATCCCAAGGAGATCGATCCTCTCCGGCTACTGACTTATTGACCCTTTTGTTTGACGACCAAGTGCCAGGAAACTGACGCAAAGGCAGACCCGGGCGTCCAAAAGCGTTGACGATCAACATTGCCCTATCCTCATTCGAAGCCCCTGCTCTGCCCATCTCTCCTCTCTCTCACGCCCCGGTCCCTGGCTGCCAGGGCAGTGGCCTGTGGGCTGTGGAGTACAGGTCACTGTTCGCCGCGCTGACCGTGAGGTGGAGGACGGGACAGAAAGGAACCATGACAACGCTGGGTCTGTCATCTTTGAGCGTCGTATCACGTCGCGACTCGGGGGCTCGCGAGCCCAGGAGGCATGGGCATGGGAGTCCCTGGTCGAGGCAGAGCCAAAGCCGAAGTCCAAGTCAGAGCCAGAGCCAAAGATGCTCGAAGGGGGGTGCGACCGCGGAGGCTGAGCATGGCCTCATAAGGTTCCTCGACACCGATATGGTCGGCAGATCTCGTGTTGACTCGGTTCCTGCGTCTGCGTCGACTGCCGCTTTCGCTTCCATGTCTGCTCCTGGTCCAGCGGCGTCGGCGTCGTCGTCGTCGTCGACTTTTCTATTTTCTGCTCGGTCCAGCCTGGCTTCGATTCCTTCATCACACTCGGCAGCGTCAGTGTTTAATAATAATACAACAACAACCACAACTTCTTGGTCGCCTTCAGCAATTGCGGTCTCAGCAGATTTCAGCAGCAGCAGCACCGGCAGCAGCACCAGCGCCGGCAGTTTCCACCCCAGGACACTAAGCAACAGCACCGGCAGCAGCACGAGCACGATCAACGTTGGCAGGAGCAACGGGAAAGGGGCAGTTATCACCACAGGCGCTACCTCCCCTTCACTTTACCCTTCCAGGACGATGCCGTCGGCCACGACGGCAACTACGACTGGCGGCAGCGACGGCGCAAGAATCAGAAACAGAACCAACCTGGAAGGAGCGGCCGGCGTGCAAACCCAGCTGCTGGACTGGAACTCCACCACGACTTCCCTTTTCAATCTAGACGCACAGTCGCAGCTGTCTCGCCGATCGCAACTCGATTACCCAGCCCCAGCTCCAGCTCCAGCTCCAGCTTTAGCTCATGATCTCGAGCATGGTTTCAGGCACGACTTTGATCGTGATCGCGTCCACGACTGGAACCTGAAGACACACCAAGGGTCTTGGGCCCACGCCTGGCATGATCTCTCACCTCCCCCATCGCTGCACTTGGACTTCAGCCAGGATCGCCGACCTTCGTCCTCCAGAAGCCACCACTTCCAGTGGCCCAGGCGAGGCAGCAACACGACGCACGATGAGCTTCTGGCGCTCCCCTCGGAAGGCCGCATCAGCTCCGAGTCGGCCATGACGATTATCGGTCGCCGCAGCAGCTACGACAGGAACACTCTCAAGGGCGACATGCAGGGCACCGGCCGAGATGAGCCGGCAGGTCAGGGTCAACATGAGCATCAACAGCAGCCCGGCGATATCACGGCGACCATGACGAGGCAAGAGTTCGAGGCTCTCCCTCCCACCATCCAACGCAAGGTATGTGTCTCTCTGGGCATGACCCGGCTTCCTGTTTACCGTCTCATGTCTCATACTCGCGTGCCTTTGCTTTTCTTTTACCCGCTTTCTTCCCTTCTGTCGCTCGCTCGCTCCCTTCTGTCGCTGCTTGACGACCCCCGTCCTGCCTCCCCACTGCCCAATCTGGCCAAGCAGCTGGAGTGCATCTGCATCTAGCTGCACCTACCTACCTACCTACCTACCTGCCTGCACCTGCACCCTCTGCCTGACACGCCCCCAATCCCAAAGGGCAGAAGCGCCCAAGTGCAAGTGCAGCACGCAGGCAAGCCCCCACCCCCTCCCTCTTTGCCCCCCAAGACCCCGGCCCGCCCAACTTCGCAAAGCCAGGCGAGGCTCTGGGCGCTCGGACTCGTGTGATTTGGCAACCCGCGACAGATAATTTCATTCTGCTGAGGTGTGCCCGACTCGGTCATGGACAGGAGCATGGGCATGGGCGGTGTCCACCCTCATCAGAAGTCTGGTCTGGCCTTGCTCGTTCCTCTGGCGAGCTGCGAGCTGCTGGCTGCATCTCTGTCAACCTGCCTGATGATAAGGGATCATCGCCCCCAAAGGTGCCATATCTACCCGCCCCATTCCTCCACCCATCCATCCATCCATCCATCCATCCGTCGCCTTACACCGAGTACGACGTGCTGCTGTACTTTTGGTACGCCCACCCACCCTAGGCCCAGCCCACTACAGTTGCGACCCCCTACTCCAGCGACAGAGATACGCGCCCGGCGTCACAGCTAGCGTCTTCGCTCATCATCCTCCACATCCACCCAAACCCCACGGCAGACGGGACGGACGGACAGACGAACAGATAGACACAAGCGGCAGGCCTGGTATGGAACCTCAATGATCGACCCAGGCACCCTCAATATTCCCCATCGTGTCCCTCCTCCCTCCAATCGCCGCTGCCCGTCCCACCACACTCTTTTCTACCTCATCCTCTCCTTCCCTTCTTCTGCCGGCCGACCTTGTCTACACCCGGCCCAAGACCCTGCCAGTCTGCTTTGCCCCCCCTCACCCGCCAAGCGACGTCTGTGGGCGCGAGGCACCTCGCCTGCATGAGCGTTGCGGCCTGGTCTCGAGCTACCAAGCTTCCTCTACCTGTTCGCGTCCGCTCTGAGCACTGATGTGACTGACCGACTCGACGACTGGAACTTGGGCCCTCTGGTCGGTTGCGCTTGACATGCAGGTCCCGCATCCAGCATTCTCACCCCCTTACGCTGCGTTCCTGCATTGAGACATTCTGTTTCTTCCCACTGCTGTTATTGCTCCTCTTCATTCCCCCCCCCCTCTCTTTTACCAACACCTCCTGCTCCTTCAAGACCTTCGTCCCAAGACATGATACTCGATCTTCGTACTAAAACCGTTCGCCCCGCCCGCAGTACTTCTCGTCCCTCGAGCGCCTTCGCTTCGCCCAACTGCCCCCAACCAACTTAGACCAACCTACCGCCGCCACCCTCAACAGCAACACGAGCACCAACTTCACCGCCACCGACCTTGATAACCTCACCCTCTCCAGCTTCAAGAAGCGAAGAAGGAGGTCATCGCGGATCGTCTCGGACCATAACGCCAGTCGTATCAACAGGAGATCCTCCCGTCGCCCCTCCTTCTATGCGAATCTCCCTGAGAAGATCAAGCGCCAGCACTTGACGAGCGAGGAGCAGATCGTTGTGGCCAGACTGCGAAGGCACAATATCAAATTGGCCTCCCCCAACGAAACGGTACGCAGATCCGGCCGAAGAGCCTCCAACGTGGCCATCCCCGACAGCCTGTACAGCCCAACCCTGGTTCCCCCTCGACCCCAAACCATGGAGACCCACGAATCGCAACCTTGGATCCCCGAGGCCGTCAAGAAGGGCCCAGACTCGTTTTACGACAGCTTCAGGTGGCTGGAGGAGGACGACGAACTCGATCTGCGCTTGCATCTTGACGACTATCATGCGAACCTGCGACAGGAGCTCCCGCCGCCTACCAAGTCACGCAGGCCATCCTTCCGTCGGCATCTCTCGATCACCAAGGTTCCCTTTGGACGCTCCTCCATCTCCTCCAGTCGCCCGGGTACGACACATGCGACGACGCCGACATCACCAGCGCACCCCCCGAGCAGCCCATTGGCCAACCCGCCAGCACACGCCCGGCGCAAGTCCAGAGCACTCTCGTTGATCTCACCCAAGCAGAGCCCCAAAGACAAAATGGCAGGCTTCGATCCCGCAGCAGCTCATTACCAGGACCCCGAAGCCCGCCAGAAACTCAAGCTCTACCTCGCGTCCCCCCTCAAGTTCGACGAGGCCGTGCAATACGGATTTCCCTCAACAGAGGACGCTGTCAAGGAGACGAAGCAGGCCGAGGACGAAATCATCGTGCCCAAAATGCAACAGAACCCGCGCACCTTCCTCGCAGACGACAAGTCCTCCATTTACAGTGACGAGCTGTCTGCCGCCGAGTCGGATTCGCCAAAGACGCCTCATGCATTTGAGAAGCCAAGCGTTCGCCCTCTCCGGGTACATGCCGAGTCTGACGGACCAGGCAGGCTGGCCGACGACGCTTCAGGGGCCCCTTCCTCCAGGGAGATGACGTTGCGCATGACCCTCACCAGACCCGACCTTCGGGCCAACGAGGAGCAGATTTACGGCTGGCAGCAAAAGGCCAACATGGCCGGCCGCAAGTCAACGTCCAATGCCCTCAAAGACGATTTCGACCCCGTGACCTGCGCCAGGGAAGGCAACTCCAAGGAGAGTTTCGAGAGGCAGTTTGCCGCCATGGATCAGTGGCACTCTCAGGTCAACGAACGCGGCGTCATGAAGCGGTTTTGGCACAAGGTCCGACGAGCCCCGTAGTCGATCGGGCGATCGATTTTCACGACATTTTCCTTTACCGAGCGAGCGTTGCAGCGTCCTTTGCGGCTTGACGACTCAGATCATCATCTTTCCCTATACCCTGTATCTGTATACCAACTACTTAATACGCACCTCGGTCCCTCCATCTTTCTCGCTGACTTTCCTTCTTCTCCTTTGTCTTGGAAGCGGGCTTGCTTGGGATACTCGCACTAGTTAGGCGATTGGCGTTGTACCGCGACACTACAACAGCATGGAACAGGCGTTGGCTGGACTTGACTCTCGGGCCTTCAGCATCATTGCTTTTTCTCCTCCCCACCCCACGCGGGTGGATTGGCAGGATCGGGAGCGAATCGCAGGGGATCGTCAGCGGCATCTGAACCTACTCTTCCTTGACGAGGCGTCATGACGCTCGTTTGCCAATACAAGCACATGGGGCTTCTCCCCTCCCCTTGAACACGTTGCCGCACGCCGTGACATGTAACACGCCGTCGCTCAGCCCAAGTGACGAGGGCACCATGGCAGGCATATGCCTCCCCGTCACACCGGAATCTCGTGTCGGCCGCGTGTGGACCCGTGGGCAGCGCTGCTGCTAGTCGACTAGCGGCCCAGATTGTCCAGGTCCAGCGCTCTTGGGAGGTGGGTAGGTGACGAAAGGGCCCAAGAGTCGATAGCAGAGCGCCTCCTCTGGTCCCCGCGCTGGGGAACCCGGGCCATAGCTGGCGGAACTATGCGGCAGGACACACGCATGCTGTCTCTCGCACGACCGGAAGGTCACGCTGTGGTGACGCCCTGTGAGACGAGTGCAACGTGAGGAGGGAGGGGGGGGGAGCCCAGCGGGCGTGCTTTTTCTCTCTGTGGACGGGTATGGGGAAGACAGCGCAACGATGTGCCGCTGATGGGGATGGCCCTCGCTGGCAACGTGATGGGGGACCGCCGGACGATCAGCGGGTGCGGGCGATCGGCGCCGTCTGCTCCCTCCTACGTCCTTCGGGGGTCAGGGAGGGAAGAGGGCGGCGAATGGTCGAGGGGTCCGTTGCGACGTCTGCAGCCGACGTGGGGCGGTGTCTCGGATGCTTGGATGGCAGGACGTTCGCTCAACGCTCGGATCGCCAGCGGCAGTCAGTTTTCCTTTTTTTTTCCCCTCCTCTCCCGTGCCCTCGCGGAGGGAAATTTTTCATCGCGACGCGCCCTTTCCTTACCAATGCCAATGATTCACGCGTGATGGTGTTCGCTCTCGGGTTCCCGATGGTGGTCCCCGAGAGTCTGTGTGGCCCGGCTGCGAAGGCACCTAGCTCGACTGGAGTGGGTATGTGGCTCCCGAGGTGTGGCCGCTTTATTACTCCTGTGAAGGGGGAAAGAAGGGGAGGGCCGACAGTTTGGAAGCAGGGAGACGGTATGGCTTGGGCTAGCGAAGCTAGATGGCTCACCTGGGATTTTCGATCGGTTCACCGCTGTTAGGGGAGCGTTTAAGCTTTGCGAGGCCTGCGCATGCGATGCAGCTAGGCGAGCGTGCGTTCGATGGCTGGGATGTTTCCTGCTGGTATACGCAAGCAAGCAACGCATCAGTGACCCGGCTCACGAGCTTCCTGCGACTGTCCGTCTGGGGGTACTGAGAACAGGCCGCAGGGAGCTCGTTGCGCCTGGTGAAGATGTGGCTAACAGAGATCCACTCGCAGAGGCCGTAGAGGGGACAGGGCGGCCCGTCCGCGAACACTCCGGGGGCGGTGCTGTTCATGGCCCGTAACATGGCGGCTGCTACTCAGGCGAAGACGCCGTCGAGGGGAACTACGAGCAACGACGAGCAGTGGCTCAGATGCCACGTAGGACGCAGGCTGCCCTCCTGATCACATCTCACAGCAAGTTTGATATCACAATGTCTTAGGGAGCATCTCAGCTGAGTTACCTCTGCGAGTTGCCGTTGACTAATCGTCAATCCCGAGCTAAAGCGGCGACGCAGACCAGCCGCATCAGGCCGTCCGAGACGACGAGCCCGAGTTGCGGCGGAGAGTGGGTAAGCTGCTGTTGCGCTCTAGCTCTGGCGCGCCCTGAGATAGATGGGTTTGGCACGGACTGGCTCAATAGTTGGGGAGTTATAATTGCGAGGAGATGTGCGGTCGCTGGCGTGTTCGGACGTTGCGCGCACGGATGTGGCTTTACGGATTGTCGGGATCGAGCAGGGCGAGTGGCCCGGACGGCGTTGAGGTAGGGCGTCGCCGGCGGAGGGACGGCGTCTTCGGCGGGGAGGGTTCTAGCGCGATGGCGATGGCTGCTGGATACGATGGAGCGCCGATGGCAGCTGAGACGGAGGAGGGTGCTGCTGTGATGGCACTCGTGCGCTCTCGGCGTGTCATTTCATCCAGACTGCGTGATCTTTCGAGCTCACTTGGCGGCCTGGCTGTTGGTCGGGAATGCCAAATGGTGGCGGGGATGGATGGGCGAGAGGCTCGAGAGTCGTCTAGTGGGTGGATTCGCGGCGTCGAGGCAGGGTTCACGTTGCTTCTGGGCGCGAGGTCTGCATGTATGTGTGTGCTGTTTTGCTGTGCACCTGCGATGCCTCCGTGCCAACCAACCAACACGCATGCGGTCCCGACGCCGGATGGTGGTGATACAGCCCGACCAGAGTAACATGCAGTCGGGCAGGCAGCTGGCAAAAGAAAAGCCGTGTGAGGCACGGGCC
Source organism: Verticillium isaacii (assembly GCA_002851775.1). Taxonomy (NCBI): domain Eukaryota; kingdom Fungi; phylum Ascomycota; class Sordariomycetes; order Glomerellales; family Plectosphaerellaceae; genus Verticillium; species Verticillium isaacii. The sequence goes on along the minus strand of NMXN01000007.1, from coordinate 809,274 downwards.
TTCGTGATGGGACCAGGGTCGAAACATGGGATGACCACGACGTGACCGCGAGATAGTCCGATGACCGGTGGACTTCGCGGCTGTTGGATTTCCGGCGTGTTCCAGAAGCTCCTCCACTTGACTTGTGACGGTGATGAGAACGAGACTTGGTAGCGAGCATGTCGTCTTCAGGGGCGTGCAGGTTCCTTCCCAATTCGGAGCCTTGGGCCTTGCGTCTGCTCCTGCAGCGGGGTCGCATCCTTCGGCCCCCCTGGGTGTTGGCGAGCATGGCGGTCACAACCCGCTTGATTGTGTCATCGACGGCTCTCGACTGCGTTCTGAGCCCGGGGGCCGACGATGTCACATCTCAGGACGAGGCGCCCGTGGCGGTCAGGGAAGGTTTCGGGGTCCGGCCCCTGCAGGACGGGGGCTTTCGGGGGCCCGAATGGCAAAGAGGGAGTAGGCAGGCCTGATGATCTTCAAGGACGAGACGGTGTCAGTGGTGAGTTTCTGTGTCCCTGTTAGTCAGCCGTGGTTTGCGTGAAAACGGAACGGCATTCCGCGGATAGTTTAGCCTGGGCCTGTCAAACGTCTCTCGGACAGACTCATTATGAATCATTGTCCGCCATCTATAGTTAGGTAAACGTTGACTTGATCGCTCGTGAACATAAGCGACATCTAGTAGCCAGACACCAGGGATAGATACTTAATCCACGACACTCACTATCTAGACCTCTCTGACGAGTGCAGAGATCGACAAATTTATTGTAAACCCGTTAACTTACATCTCGCCTCCTTCGGCTTGATAGCTCCTGTGAATTGCGTCCAGTAACTCCACGATGGAGACCCCTGCTCCTGCTGACCCCCCTCGCGCTTCCGCACCGTCACTGGAATGCCGACTATGCGACCTATCATTTGATTCCGCCGAAGAAAAGCGGCAACACGCAAAAAGTGACTGGCAGTAGGTGTCCCGTCCCCCACTTGGGTCCGGTTTTGCGAGTTGGTTGGTTTGTGCAGTCTCCATACTAACACTCATGTAGCGTTTACAAGATTCGCTGTCGAGTTGCAGAGCCCGGAACGACAGTGACTCCTCCAGACTGTGCGCCAAAAGCATCGGCGAGTAGAGGACGTCGGGAATGGAAACCAGCCACCAAGTCACTTCTGGTCGAGGATGAGGACGAGGACGAGGACGAGAGTTACGACGAAGAGTCGGAAAGTGACACATCACCCGACAAGGACATCGTCGAGTTCGCCGCCGAGGAGTGCCTCTTCTGCAACCAAACCAGCAGGAATTTTGACGAGAACTTGTCACACATGCACCAAGCCCACAGCCTCGTCGTTCCCTTCCAGTCGTCGTTGGCGGTGGACCTCCAAACATTGATCTGGTTCCTCCACATGGTCATCTTCAGCTATCGCGAATGCATCTGCTGCGGAAAACGCCGCCGAACGACCGAGGCTGTGCAGCAGCACATGACGTCGACGGGACACTGTCGGTTCGACGTGACCGAAGAGATGAGCGAGTTCTACGATATGGATTCTCTAGGCCAGCAAATCGCTGGAAACACGGGTCATCCAGACGATCGCACCCTCAGACTACCATCCGGAAAGCTTCTCGCCCATCGCTCCTACGTCGATCCAGCTCTAACAAGCAGGCTGCGGGAGAGGTCATCCGCCGGCCCATCTGCCTTGCCTCTCTCTCAACAAGACGGCACCGGATCGCAAGCTCTCGCCAAGAAAGACCGGAAAGAAAAAGCGCTCACGACTCAGGTATCTCAGCTACGTGCTGGGGATCAAACCAGTCTCATGCACCTGCCACAAGCTCAACAGAGGGCGCTGCTCGTGGCGCGCAAGAAGACACTGGATGACGCGAAGCGTGCAGAGAGGCGGAGGCGAGGTCGGCTGGACAATGTGGGGAACGCCACCGCTATCCATACGAATTATTACAAGCAAGAGGTACCGGTGTACATGGGCGGCTAGGTGGGATGCTTGTATTCACAATGAGCAATGATTTGATGTCGATTCAGGTGACGAATGTTCCTTGGCTGCGGGTGTGACGATGGGTGTAAGCGGCACGAAAATTAAAGGCGCCCAGCAGTTTCCCTATTGTCAGCTCCTGCTCAAAATTACGAGAGCCTCCTAGATTTGAGCGGGAGGTCTTCCACATTTGGACGCCGAAGATATGACATCTGAACAAAAAAGCAAGAAAAAGAGGATATTGCTGGTCACTACTTTATGCTTGGATATCCATACAAGCCCGGAGCTCTGGCTGTCTCATTTTCTCTCTCTCTCTCTCTCTCTCTCTCTCTCTCTCTCTCTCTCTCTGCAGTTGTTGACTCGAAGTTTTCCTCGATAATGTCTTCGATAGCTCCCGCAAACCTTCGAAAGGCATTTCGTTGGGCCTCAATATTCCCTCCTTTCTTGGCATCAGCAGGCGGATTTTAATCCCGTAGGGAATCGTTAAATCGATCCTCAGGCCTTCTCCCCAGCGGCAATGGCTGTCCTGATTTTTCAGCAACCATGCCAGGTGATTGAAGTACCCATTAGACGTCTCGATACTGAGTCTTGGGGACCTGATCGTGAATGGCAACGCAGAAGCAATATCACCTACTATTCGCCTCTCACCAGATTCGACAAGTTCAAATGAAGTAGGAGGCCGCACCATAAATATGTCTGCGATTCAACACACAGATATCCACACTCGCCAGTTTTGCTTGATGCACGCCCGGTTCGAGACCGCCTCCCAGCTTCTAGCAATCTACATCTTACAAGCCCTCATTAACATCCGCAGCAACAACGCTCCCGGTCGAATTGACGCCCTCAATAGTGAACTTCTCCCGCAAGGTTCTCTTTCTAATGAAGATATTCCAAGACGACAGCGTGTACTCAAGATAGAACTCCGGGTCGGTGCCATACTGCAGGAGGTCTTCTAGCGACTCCTGGGCGTACTCTGGGTTCCAGTCGTACTCGGTTGTCTTGGGAAGGCGCAGATTGGAGGCTATGGGGAATTGAATGGCCGACCAGCCGTTCTCGTCCGTGACTTTGATGAAACATTCCAAGTCAAGAGCGCTGTACTTGGTGCTGACGTCCTTCCAGGAGATCTTGATGCTCTCGGCGGAGAGGTCGACCTTGGAGGTGGGAGACGTAAACTTGAGGGCGTCGATTTGGGCGGCGAGAAGGGCGGCCAGGAGGGCCAGGCGGGGTGAGGCGAGCATTGTGAGATGTTATTTGTGTCGATAGACGAGTTGGCTGGTTGTGAAAGTGAGGAGGGGAAGATGATGCATGAGATCGTGAACCTAATCAATGAGGATGACGACGTGCTGGTCGTCGCACTTTATATCCTCAAGGTCAATCAGGCCATCCTGATCGCGACATTCCCTGAAGTCCTGCACACATCTCGAGTCCAATTGGCTCGTATGGTCCGAGCAGACAGCTGGCCTGCCCCTTGGCGTTGCTGTGCCGCTGGACAAAACTCCTTTGAGCGTGCTGGTAGCGGCGGGGATGGGGACCTATGCTGTTTCGGCGCCAATCAGGTAGATCGACCTGCGTAGCGAGCTAGGCATCAGCATAAGGTCCTATCATGTCGCTTACCAGGGCATCCAGGCTTCAGCATTCCCGCTGCACGGCGGCAGCCTAGATGCAAGCGCACGGACCTACATGTCCAGGAAGCAGGTTGGAAAACAGTTCTAGTTCGAGGGATAGAGACGTGCAGGCCACCCAGATACTAGATACCACAGACATTAATTGACTTCAAGACGGTAACGATGACGATTTCCACAAAGAGTCTAATTAAGCACTGTTGACGAGTAGGTCTCATCCTCCCTCTGAGGCGTGCGAAAATACTGCACGTGAGCTGCCTCTTCAGAAAAAAATAAAAGCTAGTCGGCGTTCAAAGGTTCGTGTCTGGCGCGAGTTGGAGGGTATCGGCGGCCACTGAGTAGTTGGCGGTTGAGAAGGACTAATGAGGTTGAGGATTTCAGATTTAGCGCCGAGGAGGGTCTGACACCCATCTCGGCTCTGCTTCGTCATGTACATGAAATATCAAGTTGTTTGTTGCAAGTTCTGACGATGTGCTCAACTGATGCAGTGTTAGGCTCTGAGAGGTGAGATTCGTAGAGATATAATGTGACTGATCAGGCTTCGGGATTAGAAGCAACATATCCAATGCGCTTTTTAAGTGTCCGTGAGCATCTCTATCATCACCGTAAATAAAGAGGGTTCATTCACAACGGCCTCGGGAATAGTGAAATCTACGTTTGGTCCTTAAGGCCTCCCGAGCAAATTGCTTGCAGTTGAAAATCTCTGTGCTGCGACGAATTGCTACCAACAATTAACCAGTCATGTAAGTTTCATGCTACTGTGTTTGAACCGCAGTCTTGGATTGCCACAGTCGGAGAAACAGGCGTTGAACGGAGGGCAAATTCTGACAAGGTCACGGTGCATCGACAGTAAATTTTCAATACACAAGAAAGACACATATTAAGACTTTACACCTATGTAATATACTGGACCTGGATTGAGTGACGAAGTTGGAATGCCTCGGACAAAACGATTGCCGATGTTCTCACGGGTTGAGCTGATCACGTGACTTCGTGTGCATGTCCTGTGGCGACGTCACATCAGGAGCGAAATTTGCGTGAAGACCCTCGCGTCTGAATCCGATCCACTTGATCTCGCCCAGCGCTGTACCCTCACCTCAGCCATTCCCATCATGTTACAGCGTACACGGCGGCCATATGTCTGTTGGAGATGCGTGGTCTCTTCCACAGAGGCTGTTTCTCCGGCGAGGTCGATCTCGAGGGCTTCGACCGCTTCGCTGCGTGCTCATCAAGGGGCAAGACGTGTGGGTGCCGTCATCTCACAGTCAACGCTTACGCAGGCTAATGATCCCCAGAACCACGCAACCGTCACAGAGCCTCATGGACAAGATGACGGCTTCGACAACCTGTCCGCAAATCTGACTGAGGATGACCTGCCTAGGATCAGCGTCCGAGATAGACTTCGCCTTTGGGAGCAGGAGAACCAGGCGTCAGCTCACAGGCTTCTTGATGATCTCCCATTTAACGAGAGGCTAGGCAATTTCCTCACCAGGCCGCAGACGGTGCGCACATTTACCGACGAGCATGACACCAAGCTAGCAAGCAACGACCTGTATGATGGCGATGTCCTATCAGACCTTCGCGGCCAGACATCAGCCCTACTCGCCGGCGACCTTGTTGAGACCCGTTTCGGTGGGAGCCGTCTCCCTGTCCTCGCCATCTGCCTCGGTCGTCATCACGGCCTGCAATACTTCTATCTCAACACAGGCGAGGTGTTAGCCTACCAGAGCTTGATCGCCCTATTCACCGTCACCAACTACGTGGATCCCTCTCTCCTGCAACCGATTGTCAACCTCATCCCGAAGGAACCCTTCGACCGACCGCGCAACGTCTTGCACCACGTCCGCACTCCAGAAGCGTTAAAGACAGCGGCCGATCTGCAGGGGAAGCTGACCACGTTCTACGCCGAGGCTGTGCACTTTTACCAGTCGTCGCTGAAGTACATGGACGGCGCCAGTGAGCACGTGGCGGATCCGAGCAAGCGCGTCTACCTGAGCCTCGAAGAGCTTGCTGAAAGAATGTTGCCTGCCTTCCTTAAAGAGGGCGGCACATTCTCGTCCCAAGTTTTGTATGCCGTTCACCTCGCCCTGCAGCGTCACGGCTGGGGTTTCCGGCCGCTGAATGCAAAGTGGCATCGGCGCAACTACATCTACGAGGTGCAGCCGGGGTCGGACATTGCTCTGCTGCAGCTGGTTGAGTCGAGAACGCGCCGGCTCATTGACGGAGCCTTTCTGCGAGACAACCCCGGGCAATCAGCGTCCCTTCTGAAGCAGAACGACCTCGGACGCTTCATTCTGCGAGCGCGAGCCATCGTCAAGGCCAACCGCAGGAAGAGGCCTTGGACGCCCCACGGCATGGTCGGTCCCAGCAGCCAGATGGCCGAGGACATGCCACAGTGGGAGGAGTCAGACCTGAAGTACATCCGCTTCATGGAGCTGTGGGCGTGCAGAAGGGTCATCCCTCAGGCGTCCCAGATTGACAGCTTAGGGTCGACGATCCTGCGGCTGACGCAGCTGTACACCGAGTCTGACTGGGTTGCCAACTGGACGGCCTTCACCTTTCTTCAAGAGATCGGCTGGATCCCGCCGTGGGACATCCCCGCTCGATACGAGTACCGGTTCCCTGACACGGAGATCAGCCGGGGTGGCAGTCTGACTCGACCGCTTGTTGACGTTGAGGCGTCCATGAGGCCTGATATTGCCGCGGACGCGAGGCGAGACTGGGGCGAGACCAAGATCTTCTGCGTTGATTCGGACCAGACGGCAGACGTCGACGACGGGTTCTCTGTCGAGGCTACGGACACTGCGGGCCAATATTGGGTACACATCCACATCGCAGACCCGGCGTCTGTCATTGACCCTAAGTCGCCACTGGCTTCGTACATGGAGTCCATGCCCTCCAGTCTCTACCTGGCCGGCTACCCCGAAAAGATGTTGCCGCCTGAGCTGGAACAGCAGTTCTCTCTGAACCCCGGCAAGCCAGTCCTCACTTTCAGTGCAAAGATCAACGAGGATGGCGATGTGCTGGACTACAATGTCGAGCCGGGAACTGTCCACAACGTGGTTCACATGACGAAGCACGAGATCACCTCTGTTTTGCCTGGCCTTCAGACCCTGGACAGCGGCGTTGATGCGGCTTTCTCTGTCGGAAGGGATCCCGGCCCCCGCCCACCTGTCAAGCAGATCACCACGGCAGACGAGCTGACGCCGAAAGATCGGGACGACTTGCTCCTCCTGGACCGCCTGGGCGAGGCGCTCAAGGGCCGCCGCGCCGAAAAGGGACAGCTACCCACTCTGCAGTCAAGGCTCCCCTCTCCCGAGGTGTCCTTCCGGCCCGTCTCTGCGAAGCAGCACGCCACAGACCCCAACGCATCCATGGTCTGGAACGGCGACCCGTTCATCAAGTTCTCCCACTCAACCTACAGCCAGGCCGACAGGCTCGTCGAGCGCCTCATGCACACCGCCGGCGAGGTCGCCGCCAAGTGGTGCCGGTCGCGCAACATCCCGGCCCCCTACAGCACGCAGCCGGAAGCGCTCCGCAACGCGGCCGAGCTCCAGCGCCTCCGTCGGGACGTCGTCGACCCGCTGACCGCAGCCGGCAAGCCCCTGCCCCCGGCCCTCCTGCAGCAGCTCTTCGGCCTCATCGGCACCTCGGAGCTCTCGGCCCAGCCGGCCCCCTTCTACTCCGTCGGCCTCGACGCCTACACCAAGTCCTCGTCGCCGCTCCGCCGCTACACCGACCTCATCGTGCACTGGCAGATCCACGCCGCCCTCGCCCACGAGCGCGCGGCCGCCGCCTCTCCCGCGTTGCAGAATGAGGGAGACGCCGCCGCCGGGCCCGCCCTCCCATGGACCCACGACTCCCTCTCCCGCCTGCTGCCCGCCCTGCAGGCCCGCCAGCGGCAGATCCGCGAGGTCGACAACCGCGACGGCCCCGCGCAATGGGTGTTTCAGGCGCTGCTCCGCGCGTGGAAGTTCGGCGAGGCGCCGCTGCCGGCGCGCTTCGCCTTTGTGGTCGACGCCGTGCTGCCCTTTGGCATCCGCGGGCGGCTGCGCGACTTTTACGGCATCAGCGCCGTGGTGCCGCTGGCGCGGCTGGATGTCGGGACGAAGCTGGCGGAGACGAACGTCGGGGACGTGTTCGAGGTGGAGATCCGGGACATGAACACCTACACGGTGGAGCTGGAAGTTGAGCCGGTAGGCAGGGGTGGCGAGGCAGAGGGTCAGGCGGAGGCTGAAGCGTAGAGCACCGGACCCCAAGGTAGAGGCCCGTGAAGGTGGCTGCGCGGTACTTGAAGCGATGCTGCTGCTTGCCTGGCTGTATACTACTTGTCTGAACCGTGGGCTCTCTAATCACATACTACCTGGCAGCTGGCCTGCAGACACCGATTTGTAGGATATTCTGCTGTACGATATTTGTAACTGTAGACGACGGGACGATCAGATAGACTGCGCTTCCCGAAGCCTTGATCCCTCCAACCACACACACACACACACACAACCCTCTCACATATTTTCCCGAAACAAAGCGCAGTAAATCTGGTATCATTCCATCATGTGGCCTGCACTCCTCCGTGACCTGCGCTGCATGCCCCTCTCTCCCCCTCACAACCCGGCCAAGACCCCTTGGATACCTATGGACCCGGCGTCGTCCCGCTTCTGCACAAAGGCGCGGAAGTCGGGCTTCGTCAGCTTCCGCCCAGCGCCGCCCATCGGTCCCGCCGCGGCCAGCGTCCTCGACTTCTCCCGCAGGGCCTCGGGCCCGACGATGAACAGCGACCCCACCTCGGTCAGCAGCTCGACGCTCGCCTCGACCTCCTTGGCCAGCGAGCCGAAGGCCTTGAGCGTGGCGGCGTACTTGGAGATGTCCTGCGCGACCATGAGCCCGCCGGTGGCGTTGACCTGGAACTTCTTGAAGTGCTCGAACAGCAGCTTGAGCACGGCGAGGGCGAGCTCGGAGGCGAACACCTCCATGTTGTGGCCGTCGACGGCCTGGGCGACCTGGCGGGCGGCGCGGGCGAGGAAGGTGCTGATCTGCAGGCAGGTGGCGGTCTGGAGGGAGTCGAGCTCGCCGTCGCGCGGGCGGAAGTCGAGCTTCTTCTGCGAGGCGAGGGAGCGGGAGACCCAGTTGGCGAGGACGTCGATGGAGGACTTGATGACGCTGTTGGTCTTCTTCTCGATCGTCTCGATCGACGTCTTGGTGTGCGCGGACATGGTGCGGCGGACGGTCGTGTTGGAGTCGGCGAGCCGGATGAGCACCGTCGTGATGAAGCGCTCCATGATGGAGGTGATGGTGACGGCGGGGCGGATGGTGGGGAGGTAGCTCATGTCGGGTTCCGTCTTGACGTTCTCCAGCGAGGAGGACCTCTCGAGGGCGGCGTCGAGGCCCGTCTCGATGTAGACGTGCCCCATGGTGGCCAGCAGCAGGTTGAGCAGGATGTTGACGTCCTTGGGCGTCTCCGTGGCGGAGCCGAGCTCCAGCGTCCGCCGCACGCTCTCGGCCAGCCACTTCATCATGCGCTTTGCGTTCTGCACGCTCAGCTGGCCGTCCTCCTCGGTGAGCTCCACCTCGTTCTTGCTGTCTCTGTTGGCCGACAGGCCGGCCACGCGGAGCATCATGGTCTTCTGTGTCGGCGTCAGCTCGGAGGAGTCGAGACGCTCGAGGTAGGCATCCTTGGCCGACGACATGAGCTGCGTGCTCTGCTGCGCCAGAGAGGCCATGAAGCCCGAGGGGGCCTTCTTCCTCTTTGCGTGGAAGGCGGTGAATTTGAAGAGCAGGGAGTTGTACATCTCCTCCAGGCTCTTCCTCTCTCTGTCGATGTACGAGTTGCCGACGAGGTAGGGCACGAACAGCTCCTCCATCTGCTGGTCCAGAGTCTGGGAGATCTGCGCCGAGGCGGGCTCGGGGTGCTCCGTCAGGCCGTGGGTCTTGAGGTCCTCGATCAGGGTGCTGATGTAGGCCCTGGACGAGTGCAGGGACCGCAGGAAGGCCAGCGACGAGACCGTGTTCGCCTTGTCCAGCACCAGCTCCAGTCGTTGCTGGATGGATTGCTGAAAGACTCTCTGGATGAACTTGATGAGCACCGTCTCGTAGTTGGGGAACGCCCGCTTGATGATGAAGGACTCCTCCTGCATGACAATCTTGACCTCGTCGATCAGAGACTGCAGGCTGGGCTCCAGGGCGGGAGGGTCGGAATCGGGGTCGGCGAGCTGTTCCCAGGTCTCGCCGTCGGTGGTGACCTCGTCGGTGATGAGCTGATCGCGGTCGATGAAGAACTGATGCTGGTTGACGAAGACGGCGATGACGCTGGCGCCGCCGTTGAAGTCCTGCAGCACCTTGGCGCATTCCATCATGTCGTCGAAGTTCTGGCGCCGGTAGCTGTTGTTGAACTGCTTGAGCAGCTCCTGCTCGAGACCCTCGCTGAACTTCTCGAGCACCTCGCGCGTGTTGTGCGACCGATTCGTGCCCGTCACGCCGTTGGTGACGCCGTTGGTGCGGGCTCCGTTGGTCTGGCCCCACGAGGCCGGGTCGAGCCTCTGGCTGATGCGCATCAGCTGTCGAGCGATGACGGCGCACCGAACCTTGTTGTCCGCGCCGCCGACGCGCTGGATGTCCTCGAGGGACGAAAGCCGGCCGGTCTCGCTGACCTCGAGCCAGCACTGGATGAGGAAGCTGGCATCCTGCGCCCTCCTCCTCTTCTTGTCGAGATCCTCGAGCTTCTCGCCGATCTGGACGGCGACGTTGCCTCCGCCCTCCTGCCTCCCGCTCCGGTCTGGGGTGCCGTTCGAGTTGTTGAGGTTGAGATCGAGGGCTTCGAACGAGCGCATGGACTGGTCGAGCTTGCGGCCGAGGGTGTCGAGGGTCTGGTCGTGTTGGATCTCGGCTCGTCGCACGTTCGAAAGCAATTCTGATTCCTTCTCCTGGAGTTCCTCGGACAGGGTGCCGAGCTGGGCGAGCGCGTCTACACGTGGTTGTTAGTCACTCTTGCGCCGGGAGCTCGTCGGCGGAGGGGCCGTACTCTCAAAGGTCCGGATCAGGGGTTTCGAGTCGAAGGCCTGCTGCGCCGGACCAGATCGACGGTTCACTGGCACGGCGGTGTCGGCGAGCGAGTCGATAAAGTCGCGGACGATGAAGTCCTTGCTGGAGAAGTCCTCCAAGGAGAAGCTGGGTCCTTTGGGGAACAAGGACTTGGCCGTCCCCGACCCAGCTCGCTCCATGGCGGCGGTCGCGGTGGATGGTGGGGAGTTGGTGATTCGGGTTATCTGGCTACATCAAGCGCCTCGATTGAAGTTGCGAATGTGGTCGCAGTAGAGGAGTCGGGGGATGGGGTCTCTGTGTGGGTGTGTCGTCGGCGTCGTTGGGGATCGGTACTCCTGCTCTGTCTCACGAGACAATGGCCGAGGCGGATGGAGGCTGCTGGATACGCTGTAGTCGCCGGGGAAAACGAAAGACGGTGTTGACGATGATGCCCCGCTACTTGTCCTTCCGAAGTGTGCCTGCGTGGGATCGTGGAGAGAGACGAGGTCGAGGCCGGGACTCGTCTCGATGGATGGCGATCTACAGGGGGATGCGTCCCGCTGGGGAAACATTCCGGCCAGCATCACGGTCTCCCCCCACCAACCGCCTAAGCCACAGGGAGCTTCAGTGGACTGGTGGCGCAGCAGGCCGTCGTCGTCAGTCGGGCGGTGGGGGGCGGATGGGAGTGGAGGGAGGGTCCCCCAGCCTTGCCCGCCAATGCGCCGATGCACCAATCCCCAAGCACGTGGGCCGCGCTTGAATCGCCTCGCCTCGCCTCGCCTCGTTACTCGTACGTCGTAGTAGTACCGTAATACCTAGCTTGGCCCGCCGAGGGCTGATTTCCAGCTACCTCACCACCTCGTCGTCATCCGCCAAGCCAGCTTCGGATTGCTCCCCAGCGCGCCTTACGTGGCATCCTGTATCGTGTCAACTACTTAGTGAGCGCGTCGACCGCTGCCACCACACTATATTCGGCCCTCTTTATTTCGAAGTGCCTGTCTGCCTACGCATACCCGATTCTTTTCCCTACGTCACACACACCGACAGCCAAACCTTCTACGACCTCCCATACAGAGACCCCCCCCAAATCGAAAAAAAGCCCGTCATGGCGATGCCCGTGAGAGACCGCAAGCTCTACAAGGCCGAGATCCTACACGCGAACAAGGTCCTGAGCGAGCAGGAGAGGAAAAAGATCATCCACGTGCGCGGCAACGCCAGCCCGACTCGCGGCGGACCTCTACTGACCGTCAGCAGGACTACAAGCCCGAAGACGTGAACGAAGACGAAGACGACGAGTGGACAGACCACAATGTACCCTCCCAGCCCCGGTTCGGCCTGCGACGCGCCCTGCGCAACAAGCTCCACCTCGCCCTCTTCACCATCATGCACAGCATCTTCTCCCTCTACATCAGGATACGACAGGCCTGGCACACGGTGGCCTACCGCATATCCTCCATCCTCTTCTACCACCACCGCACGCCCGCCTTCATCGAGAGGGACGTCGAGGGCCTGAAGAAGAAGCCGCAGCACCTGAGCGTCGTGCTGAAGCTGGAGCAGGGCGGCAGGCACGGCGCCGAGCTCGAGCGGCTCGTCAACGAGGCCGCCGAGATCGCCGTGTGGTGCACATGCGCCAAGATTCCCACCCTGACCGTGTACGAGCGGACCGGTAAGAGCAGCAGCCTAGGCCCCCCCCCCCCCCCCCCCCCCCCCCCCCCNCCCCCGCCCCCGGCGGCGTCTCTCCGTGCGCCCCCTTGCTGACAGGCACAGGCATCTTCAAGAGATACCTCCCCCACGTGCAGCAGTCGATCAACCAGAAGTTCCGCTCCTACTTCGGGCGCCACCAGCCGTCGCTCACCGTGTCCATGCCCCACGCCGACGAGGTGCTCGAGTCGCCGGCCGTCGGCGACTTTGCCCGCGCCGACCCCCGCCACCTCAACATCTCGTTCATCTCGGCCGAGGACGGCCGCGAGTCCATGGTCGACCTCACCCGCACCCTCACCGAGATGTCGCAGAAGAACAAGCTCGCGCCCAAGGACATCGGCATGGACCTCATCGGCGCCGAGCTCTCCGAGGGCATCATGCCCGAGCCCGACCTGCTCATCCTCTTCGGGCCCCACGTCGAGCTCGACGGCTACCCGCCCTGGCCCATCCGCCTGACCGAGATCTTCTGCCTCGAGGACAACCAGGAGGTCGGCTACCAGGTGTTCCTCCGCGCGCTGCGCAACTTTGCGAGCGCCCAGTTCAGGAAGGGGAAATAGGCGTGCCCTCGGTGCTATCACAGGAGGCACAAAGCACGAGACGGTCTTTTTTTCTTTTGTTCACACGGCTTTACTACATCGCAGCTGCCAGCTCACCCACTCGATACCCTCATCTCCCGCCCCGCGTCGTCCCACCGGTAGACGGGGCCCGTCCCCACGTTGTAGTTGTAGTAATTCTCCGTCCCGCCCTTGACCATGGCCCGCCTGAACGTGATGTTGATCCGCCCGCCGTCCTCCGCGTTGCGCCCGCTACGCTTCGGCACCGAGTGCAGCCAGTTGGCCTGCGTCGGGCCGCGCATGAGGAGCATGTCGCCCGACCCGAGCGGGAACTTGAGCGTCGCGGGTGCCGGTGCTGGTGCTGCTGGTGCTGGTGCTGGTGTTGGTGTTGGTGCTGCTGTCCGTCCTTCTGGGTGAGGCGGCGGCGGCTTGTGCCTCAGCAGAAAGTCGCGACGCGCGCCGAGCGAGAAGGAGGCGATGGCGGGCGCCGGGCCGAGGAAGCGCTCGTCGTCACTGTGGAAGGAGATGCTGTCGGCGCCCGTGGCGTAGTAGTTGACGAGGCAGACGTTGAAGGCGCAGCCGGTGGCGGCCTCGGCGGAGCGGCGCAGGCCGTCCAGGCAGCCGGGCAGCGGCCGCGGGGGGATGCGGTCGTAGCGGGCGTCGGGCGCCGCGGGGAAGCCCGAGGCGGCGTCGACGGGGACGCCGTCGTCGTCGAAGCGCGCGGTGGCGTCGAGCCCGAAGACGGTGGTGTAGCGGGGCGTGTTGACGTCCGTCTGCACGCCGCCGCGCGTGATCTTGTACTTGACGCGGTAGAACGGGAGGTTGCCGCGGAGGAAGGCGAAGAGGTGCTTGGCGAGGGCCGGGGGGATGTACGGCTCAAAAGAGAGGAGGTCGAGGTCCGGGTGGGAGGTGATGGCCTTGGCGGGCCGGGCGGGGAGGGAGGTGATCTCACGGGCGACGGAGGGGGCGAGGTCGAGGATGGGGAAGGGGTAGTGCTTGTGTGTTGAGTGTGTGACCTGGGTGGTCAGTCAGTGGTGGGCCGTGGTGGTGAGCCGGTGGTCCGTGATGGTGAGATGACTTACAGGTTCGTCCGTGGTGGTACTTGGACGTGCCTTTTTGGGCGTGGGGGTGAAGAAGGCGTCAAGCGTTCGTTTTTGGGGCATGATGAGCGTGATGGAGATAGACGCTATATGGTCTTGTCAAGTATGATGAGCGAAGCTTGATGCTCAGTTGATGACGGAGATCTGCATGAGTTCCAAGGCGCCTCAATCTTCGAGCCTCCGAAGACAGTCAACAGTAACGAATTAATCAGGGCTATTTTGTCGCAATATTTCCACCCACGATATTCCCACATATGATGTAGCAACAGAATCGTTGAGACACCCTCTACTAAACATCTCGAGACGTCACCACTAGGCTTTCAACGTTATTACAGCATTGATTAGTAAGCAGCACTCAGCCCTATGAACGCCTGCCGGCGCGTTGCCAATCGGGGACAACAGCCAACTACCAACAGATGGTGCTGAAATCTCAGTCAAACTCTACGACCTCTATGGCCATTGTCAGAGCCCCAGTTGGGTGCCAGAATAGAGTATTTGAGAAGCTTATATTCTCTAGTCTAGTAGTCCCAGCCAGAGGGGCAACAAGTCCCTCCGGCCGTCAGATTAGCTATCTGTAACAGGGTGGGCTGGACCACTGCGCCAATGAACCAAAAGATCTAACAATCCAAGGACTAAGTCCTTGAAATTGAGCCCACACTGCTTATATATATTACTTTACTCTTTTGCCTTCTTCTTAATCTAATAAATCCTCCGTAAACGATTTACTCTATTTACTATTAGAGGAGTCGCTGCCCGGGCCTCCAAATCAGGCCCTTTCACCAGGCTGCCATGCGCCACAGCGCAGGTACGCAGTACCTCTAGTGGGCCCGAGTCCCCGACCAGAGCGCCACTTATCTCCCGGAGCCCGTCCCACAGGACCCACCCAAGAGTTCACCCAAGGCCGGGCCTGATAGAATACTTCGTACCCCTGAACTGACGTAGGAGCGCATCCTTCACAGCGAACGACTGGCTGTTGCAGGGGTTGGCGCTGAGGATTCCATGTAGCAACACTGCCCCGGAACTGGGCCGTATTGAGAGCTTTGTTCTAGGCTGGGCTCCAAAGCACAGGCGGGGCTGGGACCCCTACAATTAGTCCTCACACTCCCCCATCCCCAATCACCAAGTTCATCTTATTTTCCAGAACTACACACCAACCACTTCTGCTCGCCCAGGAAGCGCCGCGATGAGCAATGGCAACTCGTCAGGCCGACTTTGCACCGTTATCGCAAGAATGTGAGCTCGACCAGATGCCTTCACGCCGTCCATCTGGCGAGTATGCAGCACTTCGGCCACGGAGCGATCAAAAGATCAGCAGCAGCCAACAGTCCTTCCTCCAGGACGGCGAGACCGAAGTACCAGCGCAGAAAGTCGTTGAGAAGCGACAAACATCACGATGGGACCGCCTCGACGACTGGTGGTTGTGGGAACTCCTCTCTGCACTTATTAGCGTCACGAGTCTCATCTCCCTGATCGTCATTCTGCGCGTCTATGAGGGACGTTCCCTGCCCAGCTGGCCTCTTGGTATCACCCTCAACACCCTGGTCGCAGTCCTATCTACCATTATGGAAGCCTCGATGATGGTTCCGGTTGCCGCTTGCATCAGCCAATTGAAATGGCTCTGGTTCCGCCGACCGAAAGCGCTCAACGACTTTAACTCGTTCGACATGGCCAGCCGAGGCCCCTGGGGCGCTGCGTTATTGCTGTACAGGATCGCCTTCAAGGGCATCGTGGCAGCCGGCGCCCTCGTCACCGTCCTCGCTTTGGCCATGGGGCCGTTTTTGCAGCAGATCATCTCGTTCCCGCTGAAATCTGATTCATCGACCGGCGTGGCCAACATCCTCAGGGCGCAGATTTACAACGAGGGCGAGAACGTCACCCCCTTTGGCGGAGGCGTGGCGTCGGGTCCCAGCCTTGAGACCAAGGCCGCGATATATCGCGGCATATTCACGTCCGACGCACCACCCGTTGATCCGACCTGTTCAGCCGGCAACTGCACATTCCCGCTTTTTGATTCCCTGGCCATGTGCAGCAAGTGTCTAAATGTGACCGACCAGACAACACGCTCCCAGATCGAGAGCCAAGGACCAAGGGAACCGGATCTATACCAAAACCTGACATATCATCTTCCAGGAGACGCCGATGTCGAAGTTTTCGCTCGCTATTATAACAGGAGTCTCCAGGAAGGCCCTTCATTGGTATCAATCACCAACGTCTCTGCGACAATGCCAAAGGAAATCCTCGGTATCTCAAACCCAATGCTTTCTCTCGCCATTCTGCAGTTCCCCGGAATCGACAGAGACGGCTACGACGCAAATTATTCGACAGAGACACCGATAGCGTACGAGTGTGCTCTGTACTTCTGCGTAAACACCTATAACCTCACGGTGGTTGACGGCCAGACCAACACGCAAGTCGTATCGACTTGGTATAACGAGACAGATCAGGTACTGTCGCCAGGGCTCAACGGCCATCGGTTCTTACTACGCCCCGCGGACCAACTCACGCCGGAGGCGCCCAAGTTAAAGGACCCCATTTTTATAATCTATGACAGGACCTTTGACACCATCCTCTGGTATCTTAACAAGACACTGAGCGGCATGGCGCTTGCCAGCACAACCCTGGTCAGCGGCCAGGACAAAGTTGTGAATGATGTGCTCGAGGCATTGAAGGTGTCGAAGGATATCTCCGTCCTTTTTGGGAACTTGGCTACATCACTCACCAACCGCATCCGTGAGATGTATGTTGACCAGGAGGACAGCGAGTTGGACAGCGAGGTGAATGGTGAGACACTGGTGATGGTCCCGCATGTTCGAATACAATGGGTTTGGCTGTCATTGCCAGCACTCCTCGTCGCAGTTTCAAGCGGTTTCTTCCTGCTCACAGTGGTGGCAACGAAGAAGTCTGGTCTTCCAGTTTGGAAGGCTTCCAGCTTGGCGGTTTTGTTCCATGGTTTGGATCGTGGCTCGGAAGAGGTCGAGCCTTCAGGACATCGCGGCATTTCGAGTCAAATGTTCAGGGAAGGGGAGGACCGCAAGGTTACTCTGGGACGAGATACTAGTGGCGATTGGAAGTTAAGAGATTCTGCCTGAGCGTATGCTAGAGAGAGATAGACATCTAGATGACTCAAGACACGCGGGAAAATCTAAGCCGTAGACGTCGCTCTACTCCGGCGTAACGGTGTTGTGGCGCCTGCGGGAAGACCGGTCATAACGCAAGAACTTGCCAAATCGTTACTTGAGGGTCTGCGCTAGAAGATACTGATTAGTTCAAATCGATTTAAGGCACTGTGGTTGTGCCTAGAAGGATCGAACTGTGCGAAAGTGGTGAAGGTGGCTCACTCGTTATGCACATATGTTATATACATTCGCATCGACGCATTTTAGTACGCTTAGTCGAGTTAAATATTATGCATCATTGATCGTCAAGGGAAACCATGAACTGAGGTATGAAGACCTTGCTAAATTTTGGGCTTGCACGCCGAACCTAGAAAGGGTTTGATTGAGAAACGTGACTAGATCATATTGGTTAGACACGCGCGACAAAATCACATTGAATTGACGCCTAGGAGGTCCAAGATTATTCTACTGCGCATGCTAACCCTCGGGGGCCTGGAGATCGACCAACAGCTCTTCGAGTTGTTGAGGCTGAAGGGCTAGTTGGCAAGCTCTCTAACAAGGTTGCTGTCGTCACAGGTGCAAATCAAGGCATCGGCCACCGCTCGCGCCCTGCACGCCGCCGTGGAGGCTACGCCATTCACTACCACCAGAGATATGACAAAGGTTCAAAATGCTATGCAAAGCATATTAAGTAGACCTGGTCTAAGTCTCAGGCGCCAATCCATGCGGTTGAAATGCGCCTCGACTCCCTCGAGCCTGTATGTGCAGCGGCCAAATCATTTCTCGCTGTGAGTCGCAATTTCAACATCCTTGTCTTGACTGCTGGTGTCATGGCTACACCCGCTGGCGAAGATGGCCACAGAAACATTTTGGAGCTGCACTGCACAGTGTGCACAGCGAGAGCTAAGCACAGCCTGAGGGAAGTCGTATTGAGATCTATCCATTTTTTTTTTTCACTCAAGGTCAGATACTAGGTTACAGCTACACGCCCTTAACGCGCAACACCATGCACATTTCACCACCGAGGTCATTGAATTCACGGAGAAGAAGTTAAGGTCAAAAACCGAATTGCCTATAACCTATCTCTACCTAGCCCTTGATTGAAACGTGGCTGGCTCTGTCGGACAGCTGTACAACTCAATGTACCTCTGGCCTAGATAGCCTAAGCAAAAGTCTCCTTGAAATACTCCTCCAAGGTGAAGAGTTGCGCGTCCCTGCCCGACTTTCCTTGAGCCTGAGCGGCCGCAGCCTTGAGCTCCGCTGCCGGCCCGGTATCGTTGGGCTCTCCGAAGTCAAGACCCCCAGAGTACTGGCTGTACCCGAACATGTCCTTCACCGTCTCCATGACCCTAGTCCCGTCCGTTTTCCAAGCCTTCCAGTCTTCCATCAAAACAAAACGAGCCTTCTTCCCCGTAGCTAGTCATACCATTGTTAGTCAAGGACCACTAAGTGGAGTAGGCTGGTACGGTGTTTGTGGTACGGTGTTTGACTTTACCTTTCTGAAAGTCGGAGGCAAACTCGTCCAGTAGCCTGGACTGGCTGATGTTCTGGATCGTCTTACCAACCCACTGGTCGGGGGAGAGTAGGACGCCATGGACAACGTCGCCAAAATCCCTCTCCATTGCAATGAGGGGAACTTCATTCTTCCCCCCCCAGTGAGGCCAGGTGAAGGTGTAATACCCTTCATCGTCCTGGACGAAGGGCAGCCCACCAAAGTAAGGGGCCCATTCCTCGAACAGAAAGTTCTCCAAGTACCATCCAGGGCTGACGACAATAGTCTTCAGAGAGGCCTGAGAGCGGGCATACCCGGCGATAGCATATTTCTCTGAGGCAAGAAACCTCGAGTCAGACTGGGTGACAACTCACAATAGGGGACGTAAAGAGGTCTTACCGTCAAAGCAGAGACTGGGGATGGCGCCGTTTGTAATCTTGCTCGAGGAATACAGACCGCTGTAGACAAGATACTTGACGCCGGCTTCAACGACCGCGTCAACCAGGATCTTGCCCACGTCGGTCTCAGAGGGGGCGCCCTCGACTCCGATAGTCTGATGAATTGGTTAGTTGCTAGATGAGGCAGTGCGATTGTAAACAGCATGAAAGAAGGACTCACAGGGTCGTCAGAGTTAGTGTTTCCGAATACCGCCCAGCTGCCCTGGAAAGCAGAGACAAGTTGCTCCTTGAAGAAGCCGTCAGCTTTGACAACCTCAACTCCGTCAGCGGCCAGAACTTTGGCAGCATCCGAGTCCGGGTTACGCGTGATGGCGCGAATCTTGAAGGACCCCGTCTGGTCACGCAACAGCGCCCGCACAACACTGCCACCCTGCGCGCCAGTGGCGCCATATACAGTAACAAGCTTCGACATGTTGTCAAGGGTTCGAAGAGGACTGGAAGAGTTTTGTCGGATGGGTTGAATGAGTTGACGAGGTGTTCACGTTGAGAATGAGGTTGGATCTCTCACTAGTATTCGAATCTATACTGCTTGAGCAATCATGACCGGCTCTCAAGTACATCTTGTCCTTGTCAGTTTGTGCCTCAACAGTCGCTTGCACTAGCCGAGGTTGATGCAGGCAAGCTGGCAGGCAAACGAGATTTGTAAGATATGCAGGCAATGAGATTTGTCAGATACCTAGGCAATGAGATTTGTCACATACCTAGGCACATAACATTTTTCGGGATGTGGAGAGATTCTTCCGGGGGAAAGTGTGCCACTTCGGGACGAATGGCGAACAGGGTCGCGGCGTAAGTAATAATACAGCTCTCTCCAGATCCATTCAGTCAAGATGATCGACCAATACGTCATGCTCGCGTGGGGCAGAGTAATGCGACCAGCTACTGCAGCCGAAGTAGTTGCCAGATTAGGGCAGAACTGCCCACGAGGCCTTCGCCTATTCTCGTTCCCAGTTATACCGAGCTATAACCACCGGACCCCGGAAAGCAAGAAGGCCGGAACTCCGAAGAATCCCAGGCGGAACCAGACATTAGCAACATAGTCCAGACATCATGCCCAGTGATTCTCATTGAGATTTTGGACATTGGATAACATTAGAGTTTGTGAAGCCAGGCGTCGCGCGACCAGGTGACTAGCGGGTGATCGTAAAGCGGCGCGATCACCCAGCTCACCCGCCAGGCATCCGCGGGGTGATGGCAGTGCGCATTTGACGCAACTCTGTCGAGACGGCTCTGGAAAATAGTGAAACCGGGCAGGCTGGGGGCTGTGGTGCTGAGGTGTGGCTGGGAAGCTGGCTTATCAGGGGAACGCAGGTAGATTTGCGACGCGGTCTCAGAGGGGACTCGGTCATCAATCTTACAGCACTCGCTCAGGCACCTATATATCTCTCAAGTGATTGCCTCGCTGCTCTGTCCAGAAGAGGTCTTTATTGGCCCTACTTCACCGGTTTGGTATCAGTTACTTGGGTCACTTTCTCCTGTTTCTCTTACTCAAACCAGCGTTGCCCGCACGCAGCAGCAACGTCTGCGTCAGAGTCCCGCGTCGTGTTCGTATTCTCTCAGCTCACTGCGCCAGTCAAGTCGGTTTAACGAACTTCATTTCGAGAACGAGATATATAACCCTTGGACTGCGTACGGACAACCCAAAATAGCGAAAGTCAACCGTGCGAAGGAGATCGAACGACGCTGCGGATCCCAGGGACTACACACCCTCTCCCTACACCCAGGTCTAATTTGACCAATCTTTCACCGCATTGTATTAAAGAGCAAACGGAGGTTCCACTGGCTGAAGGCCTGAGAACTAGAATAAAGAGTGCTTCCCAGGGTGCAGCACGTCAGTATATGCTGCAATGAGCAAGGCCTGGGAGGAACGTGGGGGGATGTTTTAAGTGACTGTATGGAAGAGACACCTGGAAGATTTACATCAAATTTGATGGCAGGAGAACCTGGGTATGCTTCTTGGGCTTACGGTCAACTAGATGTCCACAGGCTATGGAAATAATCATTAAAGCTACATGGGATAGACAACGTCTATGAATAACTTAGAGTCTGCCTTACAAGGAGGGGAAATAGTTAAATACTATTAAAACTGTAACAATAGGTAGGGATAGACTATCACTAATTTCGCCAAGTTAGAACCTGACTCAAGGGGTGTAAGTATGCCCCTTCAGGCTATGTTGGTAGGGCCTAGATATGTCACGTGCCCCCGCCGGGCCCCTCAACGTCGAACCCAGCCACATAGGTTTGAGACCGCCACACCTCAGCCCCCCATCCCTCACAAAAATCCCTGCCCGCGCTCTCAGCTCACCCTGCTGCCAACCCCCGCAAACCCCTGCAAACCCCTCGCAAAGACTCACACCCAAAACTCCCTGCCAGAAGCTCGGACGCCCGCCATGGATGTACGTGACAGCCTCAGGCCCCCCGACTGAAAACCGAACAAAAATATCCCACACGGTACGATGACCAGCTCACTCAAGCGCAAACACCAGCCCGATCCCACCGACAGCCACGACACCGCCATGCTCAAGCTGCACGCGCCCCTGGCCCGCGCCGCCACCACCCTCGACCGCTCCCTCTTCGCCAAGACGCTCAACCTCGCCGCCGCCACCGTCCAGGACAGCCGCAACATCGCCCGCCTGAGGAAGCAGCTCGAGAAGGGCAGGGAGCTGCTCGACTGGGACCGCCTCAACTCGTGCCGCCCCGACCCTGTCCAGGAGGGCAAGAAGTGCCTGGTGCTGAAGGAGGGCGTCAAGGCAGACGGTGAGTTTTTTTTAGTTTCTTTTTGGCTCTTTATTTTACACCTCTTCATTCAATTGGTTTTCTTGGTCACCGAGTGAGTGAGGTGTAAGTCATCGCACATGAAACTGATCAAGGACCGCAGTGCCCTCGACATGGGGTCCTCTGCTGCAGGCCGCAGTCGAGGCCAAGGAGCTCTCCGTCATTCCCTATGATCTCCCGCTCGATTACGACTACTGGACGTATTGTAAGTTGGGCCGCCTCGACGTGAGTGTTCGCGAGCCAGGCTCACACCCCATGCAGTGGATGTCATAAGCTCCATCTTGCCCGAAGACCTCCACGGCGAGATCCCCGTCGGCTTCAACACGGCCGGCCACGTCGGTGAGTCTCTCTCAAACCCGCCCGGAGCGCCCCGGCTGACGTCCTGGGAGCGCACCTCAACCTCCGGGACCGCTACCTCCCCTACAAGGGCATCATCGCCCAGGTCATCCTCGACAAGAACCCCAAGCTCCGGACCGTCATCAACAAGACGGACAACGTCGGCACCGAGTCCGAGTTCCGCACCTTTGCCTACGAGGTTCTCGCCGGGCCCAACGACATGGACGTCGACGTCAAGGAGAACGACTGCTCCTTCAAGTTCGACTACTCCAAGGTCTACTGGAACAGCAAGCTGGAGACGGAGCACTCCAGGCTCATCCGCATGTTCCAGCCCGGCGAGGTCGTCGCCGACGTCATGGCCGGCATCGGGCCCTTCGCCATTCCATCCGGGAGGAAGGGCGTCTTCGTCTTCGCCAACGACATGAACCCGGAGAGCTACAAGTACCTCGACGAGGCCATCGAGCGCAACAAGGTCAGCAGAAACACTCTCCCAGCACGGCTCGACCACGCAGTGAGCTCACCTGTCCACCCCGTCTAGGTCCGCAAGTACGTCCGGTCCTTCAACCAGGACGGCCGCGACTTCATCCACGAGTCGGCTCGCCTCGTCCTCGAGGCGTCCCGGCGTGGCGACGAGGTCGTCATCCTCCCCAAGACGTCTCGCAACAGGCAGCCCGGCGACCCCATCCCGGAGCCCAAGCGCATCCCGCTGCCGGCGACGATCAACCATTTCGTCATGAACCTCCCAGCCTCGGCCACGACGTTCGTCCACCACTTCCGTGGCATTTACCAAGGCCAAGAGGCGCTCTTTGAGCCCCACACCCTCGCCAAGCTGCCCATGGTCCACGTCCACTGCTTCGCTCTCAAGCAGGACGACGAGGTGCCCCTGCTGGATATTTGTGACAGGATCTTTGAGGAGATCGGCGTGCGCTTCAAGCCCGGTGACGCCGAGAACGAAGGCGAGATGACAATCCACAACGTCCGTGACGTAGCGCCCAAGAAGCGCATGTTCTGTGCCTCCTTCCGCATACCCCCCGAGGTGGCATTCGCCTCCAAGACGTCCTGAGGGTGGACGTCGAGGGAGAGAGAAGGGGCGAGGGTGTCCCCCCATCGGCCACCGGCACCGAAGAGCCTGCGACAGCCTTTGACGACATGTCCGCTGCCGATCCTCTCATCCGTCGGCGCCAGGTGGTCTCCAGGGGCACCAGCGGCGGTTGCGATACGGCCCTGGCCAAGACTTCTGCGGCCGGAATCCACCGGCCGGCAGCCCGGCAGCCCTCGGTTTTATCGTGATCCCTGCCTCGCGCCATTCCTCGCTTTTGGCCCCTTCCAGGCGCCCTCCGCTTTGGGCGACCTGCAGCTATGCATGAGGCTGACAAAGCCCCGACGGGACTGACAGGCAGGCAGGCAGGCAGGCAGTCCACTTGGAACGGGATGGGATGGGCGGGAGTAGGAAAATTTTGAAGGGGACAAGAGAGAAAAGGGGGGAAGGGAGAGGTCGCATCCCGTCGTCGAGCGAACCTCGATTCTGACGTGCGTCACTGCTTGAGCCGTCCAACGAGCTACATCCGAGTAGTCGGATGCCACAAAACAACCCCACCCCCCCTGCCCCCGACCTCTTTTGTGGTCTTGCAGCGGCGGCAGATAACAGACGTAAAATGCTCCAACATGTCGGCCTCGTCACGCACGTCACACAAACCATACCTCATAACGTGTCCCGGGCCCTTCCCCGTCACGCTGATGGGGCTGATGCTGGGATCGGCCACGGCGCCCCGCACTCGATGAAAAGGGCGCCAGGTGGCCAAGACGTAGCGCGCAGGAGAGGCACCCTGTCAAGCTCGCCTGCAGGTTTGCGTGCGCCTAGAGCGTGCGTGCGTGCGTGGACTGGCCTCCTCCTCACGCTCGTGGCATGTGAATGCTCCTGGGATCCAGCCAGTATCGCGGCGCTTCCTCTCCGCCAGTCCAAGCCGTCTCAATGGCTGGCTGACGGTTCGTTGTTGTGTGCCCCAGTTGCCAGTCATCTGTCCGCATCGCCACCTCCGCGTCGTGTAACCTGGGCGGAATTATCATGGCGGGGGGCGCAACTTGTTTACCGATGGTTGTTGCGCTGTCAATGGCTCGCTGCAATGTTACACGTGTTACGTCTGCGGCGGACGGAGGACCGGAGGGGGAAACAAGTCGCTGGCTGGTGATTTGAGATGGGCGTTCGAATCCGAAACCAATGCTGACTGTGCTCTTCCTTTGATGATGTCGAGATGAACGTCCATGATCGCGGTCCAGACATGGCTGCAGAGCGAATCATGGCCCGTACGCGCGGAGGGTACGAGGCCACGGCGACAACCGCAAACGCGATGACAGCGGAGAACCCTTCCGTCCAGCCCGACAGCGAACCATCCGCCGCCTCGCCTCGTGATCTGGCCTTGCGCTTCTCCTAGCGACCCGCCATGGCGCAGGAGACGCAACACCATCGAGAGGACCAGAGATAGAGCCTCAACACCTCACAGGTTCGAATGACTGGTTGCAAACAGCCTGTGCGATCATCGGTGGCCAGCTTGCATGATCAGCTGCGGCGGGCAACGGTTGATGAAACCAAGAGCGCTCCTGTCGAGCCAGTCCGCCCAACCTTAATTTACGGAGATATTCACCTCGAACCCGCAATCCTGCAGCACGCTGCGCCCAGGCTTGCCCCAAGAGAGTCGAGCCTACCTGCGTCGCGGCAGGACATTGATACGGGGCGCTGCCCTACAGGACATGGATCCACGTCGTCTGCCCTCTCAGGGCTGGCGTAGGCGCGCGGTCGGTCGTCAGCCAGGTAGAGCGCCACCCATCCACCCATCCCTCTGTGCATCTACCCTGGGAGCTCCTGTATAACATAAGATGGCGTTATAAGCGGTGCGCTGCGGTGCAAACCGCATCGGGCCACACTGACTGGGGTGGAGTTGAGAATGTCCTTTGTAGGCGGAGAAGGTGGCTGGCTGGTCTTCGCTCGACGACAACTGGTTGTGGTCTCCTGCTGGACCCTCCGGCTCCGCTAATGCCATGCCATGTTTTCCTTGCCAAGAGGTTGCTTCTGAACCGTATCGCGCCGAGCCTTGCATCTGAAGGATCCGTGGTCTGCATGCCGTCAAGCATAACGTGGGCCTCTGGCGTGAAGGCTTTGCGTATCTCGATGCTGGCCGGGCATGCTTGCTGCGAGTCCACGCTCTAGCCTTTCCTCGCCTCGGAAGGGGTTCTCGCCTCGTAAGGGATTTGGGTTGAGCGACATGGCGCACGTTGCGAATGTAGATCTGGTTTCTCCGGCCTTGAGCTGAGACTGTGTTGCGCCCGTGGGGAATATCGCCAAGAAACCGATCAAAGGTCTGGATGGGCGGGTGAGACGGAGCGCCCCCCACCAACCAACCCTCTGGACCGCACCTGAATCGGGATCAGAATGAAAGGTGGATCTATTTTTGCTCGTGGGGGTCTGTCTTTCCTGCCCTTGGATGGCCGCTCGCAATTCAGCCGCGTGTTGAGCTAGGCATAGACTATACGTTAGTAGACTCACCTGCTAGCTTGGCCGAGATGTTGACTGCGCGGACGAGCATGCTCTCTGCGCATGAAGAGGAGCTGGGCGATCTTGATGCGCTTCAACAGGAGGTGAGACACTCTCGCGAGGGCTTCTGGAACCATGCCGAAATGGCAACCCCACGGATACGGAAGGTCAAGTGACCGCGAGCCACCGTCCAGGGTCAAGCCACGGCTTGTGTCGATTGGTGAAGCCCTGGCCGCCGTATCTGTCAAGGACTCGAGGGGGGGTGTGAGACAGGTCTTGCTTCCAGAGAGTGGGGGTCTATGTTGTGTGCTCGAGCTGCCCTGTCATTTTTCTTGAAGAGATTCGTCAATTCCTCCCGGGCATCGGAGGGATCCCGAGCGCCACAGCCACAGCTTGACTGATGTGACTGATCGCAATTCGCACGAGCCGGACATGACGAGCAGCAAGATCCGACTTGGGCCCGGCATCCCGATGTGCGGCAGGTGAGAGTGCAGATTGGACAGGCGTTCAAAAGTAGTCTCGACTCCGCCAGTTGACAGGGGTTCCGACGGCGTGCCAACCCCCCACTGTTAAGGCTCTGGGCGGCCTATCTCAGAGCTGCCAGTGTCTGATCAGGTTTGGCACACCGCAGACGACCTGTGTGCTCGGTGGTGATGGAATGGTGACGAGTATTGCAGCGGTGGCCCCTCTTCCAAGGCCTTCGCGCCGGAAATTGCTGCCTACGACTTGTTTTCACATGCGATTGCGTCCCGATAACGAAAAGCTGGCTGCCAGTCGCACGCTGCGCCAAAAATGACAGACCCGTTCGCTGCTCTCTTCGTAGCTGGGGCCGATACTTGTGTGAGCGGTCAGATCTGCGACGGTCGATCTCTGGTTCCGTACTTGCACAGAGCCCCGAGTTGTGGCGATCAGGGTCCATCCCGCTGGCGACCAGGCCCACAAAGAGTGAGAGCATTAGAGAGAGAGTTTCAGCGATATGAAGCCTACTCGCACCCGATCTGGATTGCTGCCGAGCAGCCTCCGGGTGCGGACCGATGGCCATGGTTACGCGAGCGGGTCAACGGGCTCTAAGGAATTTCGGAAACTAGCTTCACCGCGCTGTGATCGTCGATGAGGACGGTGGAAGGCTTGAAACCAGCCATGAGAAAAACACCGAAATAACAACAAACCAGATATCAGCTGCTTGACGTGATAGATAGAACGGTGTGAGAACTGGCCAGCCCACCCTGTTGCGGGTTTGAAATGGCTGGGCCTTTGGTTCGAGACTGACTGCACGAGACGGACGATAAGGGAGGGTAGGGCGTGGATTGGATGATGGAGCTTCGCGTCCACACAAGCCCGTTGCTTGGTACACCTTGCTCATCGCCAGGTCGACGACCTAACCGCCCGCTTCTGTCATTCGCGGTAAGCCTACACAGTACGACCCAGTTTGATCGAGCGAGCTGATGAACCGTGCTATCTCGAAGAAGTGGTTTGGTCGCAGGCTCGCAGGTTGTGCTGACTTGTCTTGCATCCGACGTCTTCGCGAACCAGCGGAACCGCCTGGGATGCCGTGCCAGCGAGTAGCCGTGATATGTGTCCGTCTTGCGTCATATCTCGGCTGTCACAATCCCCTCACGCCATCCATTCATGCTGGCGAGGTAAGGATCTGAAAGGCAGGCAGCCTGTGAAACATGGAGGCTCAACTAGAGTGGGCGGAAAGGTGGACGATGTCCTGTGTTGTGTCAATACGAAAAGCATCGACGGAACATCGTGCTCTGCAGGGTAGCTATCTAGCTGGGGAGCTGGAGTGGTCTAGAATCCTGGCGGGGAAGCAAGGCCAAGGCCATTACATAGCGTGGGCGAGGATTGGCCCGGGGGTTCGCCTCTGAGCATCCTTGTGTCCGTGCCGGGGCCGAGGGCTTTCTCGGCGCCACGACGAACCAACCGGATACAACAAAGTGACCGTCGTTGTTGTAGTTTAGCATGCTCCCACGTTTGCCTGACCCCCTGGGGAGGGGGTTTGGTCCGCATTGATGTTGACGCTCACTGGGAGACATGCCACGGACGCGACCGGAGCCTCATTGCGGCTCTTGATGGCCTCGATCCGCCGCTGCCAGGGGCCCAGCAGGTCGATATGAGGTGGACTGACTGACGAGGGGTAACGGGGCCTTCGTCTCGTATACTGTACTCGGCCTGGAGAGTGTCGCCAATTGTTTCGGCATGCGCCGCCGAGGCCGGCTGACGTGGTAGTACGAGGTACTCTTCTCCTCATCAGAGATCAGATTGTATGGCCGCATCCATCTTCTGTAGTCTACCACCAGGTCCGTGTGCGCCGCCAGCTTTGGCGATTTGGTCCGGGGCCCCGAGCAGCAGCCAAGGTCCGGGGCCTCGAGCACCAGCCAAAGGCAGCCTGGGACTCTGAGGCATCCGTGGCTGGGCTGGCGGCTGGTCGAAGGGGCGTATACGGACAGCCGTGATCCCGGATCATCAAGAGAGTTGACGGACGCAGGAGTAGCGCTATCACGGTGGAGGGGTTTGATGGCGTAGCGAGGAGGCTAACGGGAGCGCCAACCAGATAAGCCGGACGAGGTGGCTCGGATAGGGACGTTGGCTCGCGGGATATGTCGGGCCTTTGCACGGTTGCTTAGTCCTTCTTAGTGGTACCAGAGGAGGGCGCCTCTCCTCGTGGCGCAGGATGCAGAGCCATCGATGCAGCTGGTCGGAAGCATGAGAGAAAGAAGACTGGATATGCTCGGCCCCAAGTCGAGACGAGACGAGGCATGGATGGGCAAGGCGCGGCGCGGCGTATGCTGGCGTCGTCTTGGGGACGTCGTCTCAGTGGGTTCGGGCCCCGGGCCCCGGACCCCTCCGCCCCCCTCTCTCTTGTCCCTTTCCCGGTGATCCTGATGAACAGACGAGAGCAATGTCAGACATGTCTTGCTTTCTTGTGGTTGTTGTGGACATTGAAAAATCACGAAATGTTTGTTGTTCCATTCGGCCAAGGGAAGGTGGCGCGAGCCGACGACCAACCTCCAGCCCACGCCTAACCAAGGCAGGATGGGGTAGGTAAGGGAAGGGGAAGACAGCGGAACGAAAACGTAAGGCGAAATGGCAGGAGATCGAATGGCGCCAGATGGCATGGGGATGAGACAAAGTGTTAGCGAGAGACTTCCAGTCCTCGCCGGGCCCAGGTCGCGGATGCGTCATGGTGTGGCGTCGAGATACTCACCAGGCAAGGCGGGGGCAAGTCTCGTCCTCGCGCCAAAAGATGGCGCGAATGAGTGGAAGGGACGATGTGGAGACGATGGTGAATGAGGCAGTGGCGACGGCGATTTGCGACTAATGTACCTACCTACCTGCCTACCAACCTGCCTTCGGGGAGGCGATCCGGTGGATGCCTTCCCATTCATTTGAGGTGTCTGGCAGGCACGGAAGCCACGATGTACCTCTGTCTGCTTGTCTGGCAGTCTGGTAGTCTGTCCCTGCCGCAAAGGGAAAGCCACTCCAGTCGTGGCTGGCCGTTTCCATCGACAACCAGACAGGACGGAACCTGGATCGAATCGAATGAAGGCCGTGCAGCAAAGCCACCATGTCCCAGCGAACGCAGTGAAAGAATATGCCAGGTCGCTTTTTCGCATCTCACAATTCCGGCCGGCAAGAAGCCGAGGCTTTCGCATCACACAAAACGAAGGGGGGGACGACGGAAGGCGTCGAAATGGAAGCCCAAGCAGAGCCAGGAGGAGGGCAGACGCAGAGGCGAAGCCCAAGCCACAAGCCCCCGCCCCTGTCCGTTCCACCTCTTGTCTTGGACCCCAGAATCGCAGGGAGCCTCGAAATCCCAAAAAGCCCAGGGCCACCCAGCGAAAGACTCCCATCACGCTGGAAAGGGCCCTTTCCTCATTCGCCGGGGCCCCACACGGACCAGTTCCCAGCCAGTTAAGTCCGTCAGCGCCAGCGCCGGTCCAGTGAAAGTATCGCCTCCCACGTCTTCTCCCCCCCCCTTCTTCCCCTGGAACCCCTAGCCCCTTCCATCCCCCCCCCCGGTCCCCTCGTCCCCCGGAGTCGAGGCCTGCCGTGGCCCTGTAAATTCTCTGCTTCCCCCACCCACCCCTGTCTCCTCTTCTCCCTCCCGAGTTCCCAGTGACCCCAAGCCCAAGCAAGCAAGCAAGCAAGCACCGTCACGTCCCGGCATCGTCGTCGGTGATCCCTGTCTTGCCCCAAATCTCGACCTGACAATCGCCTCCTTCGTCAAAATCCAGTCGAGTCTAGTCCAACCAAGTCAGTCACACGGACAAAACAGGTCAGGTGTAAAGCACTGTCTTTTTCCCTCTCTTGTCCCCTTTTTATTTTTCCTCTCTTCTCTGCTCGGCTTTTTCTATTTCGCCGTTCTTATCCCACACATCCATCATTTCATCATCCACGATTCATCCACCTGGGCCCCCGACCAACCAGTTCGCCCAGTTCGCGCGCGACTCGACTTCGATTACTGCTGCTGGACTCGGGCTCGGCCTCCCAAACCACACCCGGAAGCCAAAACACACTCAGCCTTGGTCACATCGCGTGCCTCACCTCGGTCTACTGCACCTCTGCGCGCGCGCATCATCCGACCTCGGGGTCCAAACACGCCTCTTGGTCTCGAACCCAACCTGACCCAACCCAACCTTGTCCATCACGTCAACAAATCACGCCCACGACAGCGATGTCTCCTTAACCACTGGCCCTCTCGGTCTTGGACGCACGCAAACTCTACTCTCCCTCACCACCACCGCCGCCACCACCAACACCACAAACGCCAGCGAACACCAAGGTATGTTATCTGCGGGTGCATCCCCTTCCATCAAAGCTGCCAATCTATCATCAACCTTATCACCCGTGCCCCTGCCACGCCTGCCCCTATCACTGTCATCACCACCATCACTACCACCACCACCACCACACCTTCACCAGACCGGGGGAGGGGGGGCGAGCATCACGGCCTAGGACCAGTCTGTCCGGCGGCGCATCGGTTGCGTGGGAACAAAGGGCGTTCCTATCCTCTGGCACCCCCCCTTCGACTTCGGCAAACCCCCCCCTGCATCGCTGTACTCCACAACGCGATACTCGATTGCTGTCGTCGGTCGGTCGGTCAGTCTGCACGTCGCTGCGGTGCCTTCGCACTTGCATGTACAGTACAGCGACCGCCAGCCGCATCCGCATCCGCCTTGCGCCTGCGCTGCTGCACCGGTGTGGTCATGGCTCCACCCCCCTCCCCTCCTTGCAACCCTCTGCACCCTCCCTCCACCATCCGCCCACCCACAACCCACTTTACACTGTACGCTTGGTTTGCTGCCAACACCACCAGCACCAGCACCACCATTACCACCATTACCATCCGTACCACCAGCAGCACCAGTACCACGCCGCACCATCCATCCGTCTGGAAGCTCGCCCGGGTCGCAGAGGAGGGGATCTACCGGCTCTGGCCTGCAGCCCGCCAGCCAGTCTCGCCTCGCCTCGCGCCTCCGAGTAACCGCACTCCGTCTTCCCGCTCCCCTCGTCCATCCCGGGCCCCATCCTGGTCCAGCCCAG
Source organism: Verticillium isaacii (assembly GCA_002851775.1). Classification (NCBI taxonomy): domain Eukaryota; kingdom Fungi; phylum Ascomycota; class Sordariomycetes; order Glomerellales; family Plectosphaerellaceae; genus Verticillium; species Verticillium isaacii. The sequence goes on along the minus strand of NMXN01000007.1, from coordinate 778,071 downwards.
TCCTGCTCTCTTATTTCATCACGTCAATCGTTCACGCCTGTGCGACCTGACCTCTCCTCTCCACTCTTCATTATTGATATCATCCTCCGCCCATCTCTTGCCTACCTTGTCCGTCGCGACACTGCCGGCCCTCAACCATTGCTAATCCCCCTCTTCGCTGCAGGCTAGCTCATTCTTCCCCTTCAGCTTCCCCAACATTTTGATACCCCACGAGCCCTCCTGTTCGTCACCGCCTCGACCACGAAACGCCACCCACCCGGAGAAGTCGAGTCACTGCCATTCGAGACCGAACATATACCATCGTCCTCCCTTCACCCCGGACCACAACTCACTCTGCCACACGGACGATCACGAGCACAACACGCCTGAAGTCAAACTCCCACCTCCATGGTCGCAGCTCTCGCTCGCTGATCCATTCACTCTCACGACCAGAGCGAGCGAGCCCCTCCCTCATCACTTACACCACGTCCCCACTCTCACCATGGCCGTGGTTCTCTCATCAGACGAGAACTCATACTTCTCCTCATCAGCATTACGACGCTCGCACTCGCAGCCCAAGTTCGGCTCGAGCCAGTCTGCCTTCCCCTCGCAGCAGTCGTCCGCCGACAGCCGCAAGGCTGACGGCCCGTTCTCTCACCCCAAGATCTACCCCGACTCGGCGCCATCATCCGCCCCATCATCGCCCCAGTTCGCCTCCACCGAGTCTACCGATCTGTCCTACGCCTCGACACCTGCCAGCAACCTCTCCTTGGCATCCGACTGTGACGATGCCTTCCCGATATCCGTACACCCGGACGACCACTTCGTCCTGCCCCACTACTCGCCGCCGGGTTTCTACGACCCCGAAGACCTCGAGGCACCCATGAGCCCCAGGACCGGTGACTCGTATACCGTGTCACCAGCGGAGAACGACAACTCGGGCAACACCTCGCGCCCCGGCACCCCGGAATTCGTCCTGGAAGTCGACCGTGCCGAGGACGACACCGCCGTCAGGGCCCAACCCACGAGGCATGTTGACTATCTCTCACACAACTGGCGGGAGGAAGACATCTGGTCGTCTTGGAAGTACGTCGTATCCCGGCGTGCCGAGTACAGCAACAGCGCTCGCTTGGAGAACGCGTCTTGGAGGACCTGGATGAAGGCCAAGAACAACCTGCGGACCGTCTCGCCCGAGGCGCTGAACTGGTCTGTTGAACCCCTCTTCCCCGTGCACACACGGTCGCTTCCCTGCTAACTCGTCACAGGCTCAAGGATTGTGATGTGACCTGGCTCTACGGCCCTCTGCAGACCGGCCACAACAACTTTGCGCCCGCCACTTCCAGCCAGAACAGTGGCATCTTGACAAAAAACAACTCCTTCATCAACAAGAAGCCCATTCTCAAAAAACGCAGCATGTCGGAGGTCATGCTGCAAAAGTCCCTCTCCGCATCATCGCTGGTCAAGACGGCGGCAGCCGCAGTTCAAGCGCAAGAGAACTCGGGCGGTGGCAGGCGGATTTCCCGACCGACCTTGGTACGTGCCTCCACAACGGACTACGTCGCGTTCCCCTTCTCCTCCCGTCGACTCAGCCGGGACACCGCCAGCAGCCTCGCCCCATCCGTCTCCTCCTCGGGCATTGTGTCTCCCAGCGTGGAGAGGAAGCACATTCATTTCAACGAGCAGGTCGAGCAGTGCATTGCCGTGGAGATCAAGGGTGAGGAGGAGGACGACGATGCGGCGTACAGCGACCGCTATGACAACAGCGATTCCGACGAGGGTGCCATCATGATGAAGAAGAGCAAGACGAAAAAGCGCGTTCCGGTGGTCAGGCGACACTCGAAGAAGTCCAAGGCGCCACCCCAAGCCGAGGGCAAGACCATCGCCATGCTTCCCTCCACCACCCTGAAGTATCGTGAGGATACGCCTGAACCCGTCGAGACGGCCATGAAGCACAGCACCGGCATCTACCGAGGGCCGATATCCCAGTCCTCCTCTCAGGAGACGCTGCGGCCTGCGAAATCGTCGGGAAGGTTCTTCATCGAAGAGGAGGAGGACGACGACGCGGCCATGGAAGAGATGCTCAGCCCCAGAGGCGGCTGGCAATCTCCCGTCACAGATGGGTCCGGTCTGCAGCGGACCCCGTCCACCAACAGCCTCAATGCTGAACCGGCAGGCATGCGGCGCACCTCGTCGGGCATGTTCATGCCCTACGAGGAAGGGGATTCGGCATCCAACGAGGGCATCATCGGCCGTGTCGTCGACACGGTCAATACGGCCAGAGACATCGCCCACGTCATTTGGAACGTGGGCTGGAGGAAGTGAAGCGGGGCAGGCACCCTTTCAGGCGCCGAAAAAGCCCCCTTCACCACACGGGCAGCGGCGCCTCGCGGGGCGCGTGTACTTTTTGACGACGACATGTCATCGCATCATGGCAGGCGTTTTATAGGGACGTCATATGATCCAACCTAATGGCGTTACGGGCAGCAGGCAACGGGGCTCGGAACGGCACACGGAAACAGCGCGTCACATCTGGGGCTTTTGGGGGACCCCGGACGGAGCACACAGGATGCTCTCGATACGCGCAGGGTGGCGAAGCGGCCGACGGGAATGTCGGCTCGGCCACCGGCAGAGCAGGAGAAAAGCATTGATTCGACGGCGAAGGACGGGCCACACGCGGCTACCGAGGGTGCAGCGGCGACCTATGCGTCGTCTCAGGGCGGCATAGTAATGGACCAGGCGAACGATGGGCGCCGCCGCACGAACACGCTGATCGACGCGCATGCGAAGGGGGGCGGCGCAACGGACTCGGACTGGGCATCGGCGGGAATAGAGCGCAACACCACCGTACGGGCACTGGAACAGGAACAGGGACTGGCGGGACGCCGGCGGATGGGCTCGGCACGGGTAACGGCTACGGTTAAAGTTACGGTCACGGTCACGGTCACGGTCAGGTCAAGGTCGCCGGGGTGCTGTACGTAGGACAACGCACATACCTAGGATAGCAACTTGCCCATTCTTTCCACTTCGCTCGCTTCTTACTACCTCCGTGATGCCTACGCGTCCGGGCTTATGTTTTGATAAACGACAGTCCCGGATCGAGACGTGCAGGTCTTCGCGTAGGGGGTATTATCATGTAGTCTACCAGTCGCACCCACGCACAGAAGAAGCGCGCAGCCAACGAGGGGGGGACATGGCACGCTGCCTCCGCGGCGCCCCCCAAGGAGAGGGCGAAATCTTCTGCCCATGACGCGCCGTGGCTCGAGACGTGCGGACATCAAGGTTCGGGACCAGGGGGGTTTGGCTGCGTGCGGGGCGGGCAATGGCGGCGCCGCGCGGCTCGGGATGGGCGGCAAGGTCGAGAGTTTGCTCCTACTCTGACTTCCATGATACATTGATTCATCACCCTCGGCACACGTATTGCACATCGTGCAATTAGACTCTGGAACGTGAAATCTTTTAAGTTTAGCTCTCATGCCATGGCAGATGTGAACAACCCGTTCTATGAACCCCCGTCTCGCTCGCCAGGCTGGCCTGCCCACCGGCCCCTGATAATTACCCACCAGATGCTGCTGTTTTTGATCTACTGCAATGTCATGCTCGCGTGATGCGCGGGAAGAGAGAAAGAGAGAAGAGGAAATAAAGGTACACCGAGAAACAACACAAAGACAAGGCACGTTATGTACAGCCTCTTGGATCCAGAGAACGGCCACATTCATTTTTCTATCATTCGTCAAGCGTAGAGAGTTCCGTCGTCGAGAAGGCTGGCCATCCACTAGAAGAACTTGCCCTTCTTCTTCTTGGTGTCCTTCTTCTGCGAGCCGCCGAGGATGTCGTCAAAGGTCATTGTCGACTGGCTGGGCGAGTCCTGCTGCTGCTGCTGCGCCAAGAGGTTCGTGGCCGACGGGTTGCGCGGCAGGCCGGCAGAGGAGGGCGGGTAGTGGCCTAGAGAGACGACGCTGCTGTTGGCACCGCCGCTGACGATGCGCGATGTTCGGTCGCCGGGGAGGCCGTCCATGGGGACGGGCTCCAGGCCAATGGCGATGCTGGATCGGTAGGCCGAGTTGCGCACGCCTAGGGCGCGGCCGGGCGAAGCCGTGCGGCGGCTGCCGACGTACTTGGGCGAGGCGGGGGGCGGCGTCGACTCGATGGCCGGCGGTGTGCCGAGTGGCCCGCCGTCCTGCTCCATGAACATGGGCGGCGGGGCGAGAGGTGACATGACGGGCTCGGTGGGCGCAGCCGCATCGGCACCGTCGAGACCCTCCCAGTTCTTGGCGGCAGCCCAGCAGTGGGAGCGGTGGTAGATGGCCTCGACACTGAACATGACCGAGTCGGCCGAGAGCTCGACGTAGCCGGCACCGCCCGACACTTCGTACCACATCTTGCGCACCTGCGAGTCCTCGAGCCAGGGCGGGTTGCCCATTGGCGGCTCGCAGAGGAAGTACTCGACGCCCTCGGTGTACTGCAGGCCAGGCGCGTCGATGACGAGCATGGGCAGTGACTGAATCACTACATACAAGAACAGCCAGTAGCCGATGCGCTGGTCAGCAAGGTCGGCGGCGTTCCTGCCGCGGGCTTCGTGGTTCTCGAAATCTTTGAAGGCCGCCAGGAAAGGGACCTGCAGGGTGTTGGTATCGTAGTTGTAGGCCTTGTGCAGGACGAGGATGAGCTCGTGCTCCTTGATGCGCTTGTCGATGCGGGCCTGCTCCTTGGCCGGCTTCTGGTCGTACGTCTCGAGAATGGCGCGCATCGAGGGGATCTGGGGGATGTCAAAGGGGATCGGCGGCAGCACGGGAGGCGTAGAAGTGTCGAATTCCGTAAGCACCTTGCGAAGGGCAGCAGCCACCGGGTTGCCGCTCGCCGAGTCGTCGTCAGGTCCGCCATCGATGACGCGAGGCGTCAGGTCTTCTCGGTCAACGAGCAGGTCGTAAAGGGCACACATGTCCGAGTAGAGGGCCTTGAGCACCAAGCGGTTGAGGCCGCTCTCGGAGAAGGGGTTCTTCTTGCTGCTAGCCTTGGGGGGCCAGTTTCCGAAATTGGACTTGTAGTAGCTGAGGACGAACGTCCGCATCTTGTTGAAGGATTGACGCCACTGCTTGAACCGGACGCTCTTGACTTCGGCGATAGAGCTCGAGTTGGCGATGCCGGAGAAGAGCGAGGGAAACTCGAACTGCTCGAGCCTCATGTTGATGTTGTGCTGGCGGTTGACAAGATCCAAATGGGCACGCTCAAGCTTCTGCCGTGTTGGAGCCGATACTTGCCCAAAGAGCGGTGACTTCAGCTCCAGAATGGGTGTGTATTTGCCAACGGCGTGGGCGAAGGCCTCGCTATACAGCTCCATGGAGCGCATGCGCTCGCCTAGAATGAGCGCCTCAAGCGTCTTCTCACGGCTGTGCCGCACATCGGACAGGGCCAGCTGCGCGTTGAAGAAACTGAAGCTCATATCAACCGCCTCGCCGAAGCTTGATCCATCAAGATTGGTGAAGCCAAACTCCTGGAGAAGCGTGGAAATTTGGAGGAAGGCGGTGAAAGTGGTGGGGTTGGCCTTGGTGGCCACAAGTGGCTGCCCGGTAAGGAAGGCGAACAGGTTGCGGATGGCGATGAGCCGGTCAAAATCACCGCGCTGCTGCTGCGTCTGCCCGGGCGTTGCGAGCTGAGCATTATCGGGGGGCGCCGCAGCGCCAGGGAGGAACAAACGAAGGTCGCCCCCATCCTCCTCATCAACGGGCGGCGACATGGGCGGCGAGTATCGTCGCGACAGTGCATCGTCAGCTGTCAAGCTGTCCCGGCCCGAAAAGCTCCTCGCGCGACTCCTGGCTCCTTCGGGACCCATCTCAGACTGGATCAAGTCGTTGAAGACCAGGGAGGAGCTGATGGCGTAGATCGGGACCTTGAAGGAAGGACCGCATCCGCTGCTCGCGGGAAACAGATAGACGTAGACGGCGCCTGATTCGTTCCAGAGTTCCGGAACCTAGTCACTTGGTCAGCATGAGGAAGGGCCCAGCAGGGCATATCCATACCTTCTCTCCGTTTAACAGGAAGCCGGTCTTGTAGTCTCCAACGGTGTCCTCTCCCAACATCCAAGCCTGCGATGCCTGGCCGCTGCCCATGTCTTGCGAGTTGGAGCGAGACCGGCCTCCGGGCATCCAGCTGCGTCGCAGTCTGCCGCGCTTCTCATCGCGACTCGGGCTCTGGCTGTTGATGGAGTTCTGCGCTGAAACGATTCTCGTACCCGGGGGCTGCGCAGACGAGCTTCTCCCCCGTGCATCGGGCGCCGGGGAGGTGGCCCTCGTCTGGATACCCAGCATCGGGAAGCTCGACTTTCGATGTTGCTGGACGGAGCTGCTTCGCCTCCTAGTGTCCTGCGGCTCCTTCTGCAGCTTGCCGGGGAACTGAGCGGCGTCAGGCGGCGGGGGAGGGGCTTCCTGAGGCGGCAGGGGCGGAGCCAGTGTCGGAGGAGACTGCCTCCTCTCCTTGCGCAGGCGGTTCTGCGAAGGAGCTCTGGCAGCTGACTGAGGAGCGTCTCGGAGCGGAAGAGACTGGCTGTGTGGCAGAGGCGCAGATGTCGGCGCATCAGCCGGATGTTGAGAAGGCACAGGGGGTGGTGCCGTCGTTGGGTGAGGGATGGTGTTTGGGTGGCGTAACGTCAGGTCGGCCGTGGAGGATGCGGTGAAGCCCAGGTCGAAGGTCTGGGACGACCGCAGGCCATGGCTTTGGTGTTGCGAGTGGGCGCTGTCGACGGGAGACATGTCGGGCAGCGGCTTGCGGTGAAGGTTGGCGGAGGAGGTGGGTGAATGGTCTGTGGAAGGGAGTATGAGCGCTGGTAAAAAGGTAGACAGACGACCAGCCCAAGTTCGTGATTTCCGAGGCGTGGGACGAAGCACTGGCTCGTCTCGCGGATCAGATCTTGCAGGAGACGACTGAGTCTTCTGCGATTCCGTCTCGGGCCGTGTCTGAGGTTGTGTCTGGGTATTATTAGGGGTTTCGCTGCCGGTGTCTTGCTGCTGCTGCTGCTGCTGGTGCTCGAACGGGAATTCCCCTCTCTGCTTCGTGGGACTCGCGGGCAATCTGAGAACACGATCTTCTTCGTCCGATTCGGATAACGCCGCCGCTTCAGCAATGTGACGGAGCTGTCGGTCGTCCGCTTCAGCTTCAACCCGAGGCCCGGTACGAGGGCTAGACAGGGCCTCAGGCTCGGCAGACAGCTCCTGTTCCTCCTCTTTCGGCCAGTTCCCAGCTCGCACTTCTTGTTCCGGCTCTTGCTCTGGCCCTTTCGACTGCTGCTGGCGATCTTGCGTCGGGCGGCGTTTCGGTCGGTCGGGGGTGGAATTTTCGCTGCTCTCTTGCCCGCTGCTGTCCTTGGTCTGGTTGGACGAGGCGGAGGTCGAATGCCTCTTGTGCGAGGGGGGCGTGGAAGGCGTGGAGGAGACAATCTCGGAGAGGTTGGAGGAGGATTTGAAAGGAGAAGATAGAGAATAAAGGGTCGACTTGGTGGCACGAGAGGCACGAGAAACCGAAAACTTACTCGACGTCATACTGGGCAAGCTGGCTGCGGAGCGTTGCGTATCGTCCTTGGGTCTTTGGTCTGGAACCTGGGAACCTGAGGAAGCGCAGCGTCACAGCCCACGCTGACAGACAAGACGAGAATAGCAAGCACCCTGGTGTGTCGGGGGCAGGGCGGGTGATGCTGTGTGGAAGTACGTTCGCAGCGTAGACGTAGACGCAGAGGTCGGGGCGAGATTCGGATCGGAGGGGGGGCGTGGCGGCTATGGGCAGCCCGGGGGGACGTAGTGGGCAGTTCTTCTGCGTATGGGAATCTGTTGTCGCTGCGCTGTTCTCCTGTATGGACTAGCGTTCAATGAGAGAGGGAAAGGATGTCAGACCTCAGCAGGCGGAGCCCCTGGACTGCCTGTCCGTCGAGCGATGCCCTGCGTGGAGATGGTGGATCGAACAAGGAAAGGAGGCCGGGAGTGGAGGACTTGTGAGGTTGCCGGGGGGGGTGTCGGTTTGGCTTCGTGGCTGAAAGAGCGCCGGAGTGTTAGCAGCAAGGAGCAAGGCGTCAGGCAAGGGGGAGTGAGGATAATGGCGGCGGACGTGCGTCGGTGCCAACAGGTCTTGCCGGCTTGCCAGTGTCAAGTTTGAAACTTGCTGGCTTGGTGCAGCTCTCTGGCCAAGGTACAAGAAAAAAGGTGAGGCTCAGAAGCAAGAGGACAGGCTCCTAAGACAAAGGCAAGGCAAGGCCCGGGACGTCGGAAGTGCCGGTGTGCGTCTAGTGAACGGACGGGATCCTGGTTTGTGTGCTTGTCTGGTCTGGCTAGTGCTGGGCCGCGCGGATGTAGTGCTGAAAAGCAAAGACGGCGTGCTTGTCGTGTCGTGGTGGTGCAAATAACCCCAAAGTCTGGTCGAGAGACGCAAGAGAATGACGTTGTCCTTCCCCTTCCCCTGTGGAGCCCAACCCAGAGAACACTGCTGCAGGCGTCTGCTGAGTGCCGTTGGCAGCGTCCGGCAGGCGGCTGAGTCCAAGCCAACGAAGGATCGAATGGCCTGGGAAGAGGGGCAGATCCAAGATCCAAGACCCAAGACCCCAATCCAGGCCCACCGAAAAGGGGTGGAACAGGGGTCAGAGAGGGGGCAGTTGCGCACTAGGTGCCAGGATTTCTGGAGAAGGCCTGCGGTAAATACGAAAGACGCCTCCACGCTTCTCTGGTTCTCGTGCCCATTTCGGGCCTCTTGCGTCTGGCTTCTGTAGCAACGGCCCTCATGGAGACACTAGGCGTCGTTTTCCTCTCTCCCTCCCCGGTTGACGGGTGCCGCTCACGATATGATGCCGGCCGTCGTCCGACGTGGAATGGCTGGCGGGTCGAGCGGCTTGCCAGGGCCCGGTGGACCCTTTTTTTTCCCTCGTGCGGTGGCGGGCGAAACGATGGATGGCGGGTGATGATGATCCTCGGTCAAAAGTGGCATCATCCAGTCGTATGCCAATCCGTGGGGACCGGTCGAGGACACGGCGACGAATGGGCAACCGCGCAGGTCTTCCGCAGGGCACCTGGTTAGTTAGTGTAGACGAGATACACCGTCCCGTTCGGGTTGTTGTCTCCCTGCGCCCCATGCTGCTCCGCCATCAGCCGTTCCATCATCAGTGCCGAATATAGGACTCCGTTGGCGTCGCACAGCCCAGCTCCAAAGCCCAAAGCCCGCCATGCGTCTTGTCAGGCTTTCCCGTCTGCATCCCGCCAGCCGCTGGCGTTCTTGCTTGTTGAATCAGTGATTTGGATGGACCATCGAGCACCAGTCGATGGCGCACGCGGGCCCTTCGCTTGCTCTCCTCACGTGTTGGGCGGTGCTTGGGGCCTCGTCCTGAATCTGATCTGACTCCCGTACCTGACCCGGTCCCACGACACCCGAGACACCGCACCAAGGCGCCAGAGCACCCCAATACGACGAACGGACGGGCTCAACGGCCGCCGTCGTACCCGCCTCGAGCCTTTCTTTGTCCTCGCTGCAGCCTCCAGGGCGGTCGTTCGTGTTGCTGGCCGCAAACGGGACGATGCCTGAGTCGTGCCACCAAAAAAAAGCCTGGGTGGGTGGTGGGCATGCCCGTCGCTCGGCCGCCGGTCGCCTCGCTCCGCTGACAGCTTGTTTAAAAAAAGACCCTGCAGAACTGGTGTCCCGCTGATCGGCCGCAGGCTCAGGATGGGGTTGCAACCCGCTCGCCGTCGTGTTTCCGGAGCCAGCTTCGGGATCGACCCAGTGGCGGATTCCGGAGTGAGATGGGAAATGGGAAATGGCAGCCTGGACGCCGTGACGGGATGTCGTTGTCTTCATCGTGCACCGTGACCTGCCAAGGGATGGGTGCCCATCTCTGCAATGTCCGGGCCTGCCAGGGAGGGAGCGCCTCGGGCGGCTCGCCTTGCTTTGGCTGTCTTGCCGTCCCGCCGTCTCGTTTCTTTGCTTGCCGGCCCAGGCGGTCGTGGTCGATGGCCGAGACAGGCTGAAGGGCAAGACAAGACAGGGTAGCCCCGGACGAGCCGGGTCGTATTGGCCTGGTCAATGGGTGCATCGCATCGAGACGAACGACTAGCTTCAAACGTGCCTATTTGCCCGAGACTCGCAAGCACGCTCGCGCACCTGGGCTGAGACCTTGGGATGAACATGGCGTTGGGTGCGCAGAAGAAACGGGACACCTGCCAGAGCATATGCGTGCAGGTGATGAGCTGAGCATGCTGTCTTGGAAGTTTGTTTGGAATATTGCGAGGCAAGGGCGGAAAACTTGCTCGTGGCGGGTGTCACTGCCTCTGCCTGCCTCTGTCTGTGGCCAGTCTCAGAAGGTCACCAGCTGAGGCCAGTGCTGCCAGCTGTGCCAGCTGGAGAATTCTGCCCCCCTGCGACATCTACACCGCTTTCTGCCTCCTTCCAATATCGCCAACAATTTGTCTGCTCTACCGTGCACGACGTTTTCTTCTCGTCATCCCAGTCCTCGCCTCTTATCCCGCCTCTCTGACTCTCAGTCAACTCACATGGGCATGCAGCGAAATGGGAGCTGCAGCCTACTCGACACCTTTGATCCCAGGAGATGTCTCCTGTGCTTCCCGTACTAGCTCCTAAGGTCTCTCCAGTCTTTTACACTGCCTTGATGCAGCCCATGCATCCTGCATCTTCATATCTTGGTCTGGTTTGTCAGAGTGGCGGAGACGGTGTCATCAAGGCTGTGTCGTCTTAGGGGGCGTGAGAAGCAGTCGGGCGGGTTGCCAAGGCTATATTGTTGAGCAACATCAGCGCCACGGCTGACGACTTTTCAGCAGTTATGCCCGATCCATTGATGTGCTTACCCCTACGGTTCTGAACGACGCATCTGGAATTCTTGCCTTGTTTGATTGCGGTAGCTACTCTTGGCCACACAGCCAACTTCTTACTCTGCATATTTTCTGCAGTGCACAAGGCTCATTCGTCATCGGCCTGCCGGAAAGCTTTGGCGACCGACTGGCGTCACTGTCAGACTCAAGCACGTTTCTCAGCAAGTGCCAAAAAATCACCGGTAACCCCGAGAAGTAAGGCCTTGGTCTTCCATGCTCGTCTCCCGAAGAAGCGACGTCACCTCAAATATCCAGATCGATCGAGGCCGCGCTCAGCGAGACTTGTGTGGCCGGGTCCAGCGATACGCATTTCACAGCTTGGCCAGCAACGGGACGCACAAGTGAATCTTCAAACTATGGACCGTCTCGCTGTGCTTCTGGTGAAGGGTATGCGCGCAGCGGAATAGTATCTGTAGCACGGCAGAGATATAGCCTAATTGCGGTCGACCTATGTTAGTGTGAGCATGAAAAAGGGATACGCTTCAGAACAGAGCCATCGCGATACTGTATGCGTTCTATAGCTATCTAGAAATGAGGAACGAAGATGAGTGATCTATGGTAGCGTATTCCAGGCTATTCTATTCTCCGAAACGGCCGTGTCGCAGTCGACAATTAGGCAATCTCGATGCAACCCTTGCCTTGATACTTGCCCGAGTCCAGATACTCAAACGCCTTTCTGGCATCCTCAAATCTGAAAAGACTTCCGTCGATAAGCGGCCACAGCGTGGGTCTAATTTGCCCTCTTCAGGCCTGATCGTGTCCTCCATCTCTGCTTTAGTCCCGACCCTGACGTCTCGCGTTGATGCAGAGGTGTAGAAGATTCTCCAGATGAGAAGAGCCCTCACCTGATATGCCCCAACGATGCTGATAACTCCGAAGGGCTTGATGCTATTGAGGCTCTCCGTCATGGACGCAGACCCAGCGACCTACACGACGAGGTCAACGCCAGTGCCGCCCGTTAGCTCCTCGGCCTTGGCCCCCCTAGTCTGTAGTCTCACCATAGTTTAGAATGTGGTCAGCTTTAAGCGTCTCAAGCAGTTAAACCTTGTCGGGAGAGCCAGTAGTAGCGATGACCTTGGCAGCGGCCGCTCTGGCGAACCGCAGGGTAAAGATGCTGACACCGCTAGTACCCTGGGTTAAGACCTATGGACTAGGCTTGATCGCCTTTTTAATAAGGCGAAGTAGGGAGTCCTAGGTAGCGAGAGTTGCGTAGGGAAGTGAAGCTCCCTTGATGAAGCTGAGGCCTTCCTGTAGCGGTAAGATACCCTGCTCGTCTATGGGGTAGAATTCTCGTTAGGCGCCGTGGATGGCACTTCTAAAAGAGACGCCACCGATTGGTACGTGTGGTCCGCTAAGGTGCTTCTTCATGAAAAGAGTCAAGACTTTACCGCCTGGCTCGAACCGGGTGACGCGCTTGCCAACGGCGACAATGGTACCAGCGGCATCAGAGCCCGGGAGAAGGTTGGGTAGCAAAGGCCCTGGGTACTGGCCCCTGAAGATGAGCGTGTCGCGGAAATGTGCGCGTAATAGTTAGAACTGGTGACTCAGTTGCACCTAACTAGAGGTCTGCCCAGGTTAAGGGATACCGCGTGAACTACGGAACCAAGTGTTAACTGGCTAGTGAGTGGGATGAACCTCAGCAAATGCAAACTTACTATTGACAAGGACTTGGCTCTCGCCAAATTCCGGGAGGGGCGCCTGCAAGAATTTGAGGCTGTCGAAGCCTGTCGTTCCCGTGACAGTCTATGGTCTGATGGCTTTTGAAGATTTTGAGAGGCCATGTTGTATAAGGGTTGATATTGGCACAGGAATCAACACGCACTCAGGTAGTCTTACGTCCAATCGATATTCCAATCGATACAAATAATGTCTTTAACCGTCATCAGGGAATGATGATTCACAGCAGATAAGCACCGCCGTTCAGTTCGCGGCTTCGGACACAAGCCCCGTGCTTCGTGTGCCAATTTTAGGATATCATCGTCGGGGCTCTCTTGGCTCTCCTTCGTCACACAACACACAGCTAGGCCGCGTCACTTTGGTCCTCGGCGAGAAGCATGAACAATTTTGTAGCGTTGTCATCGGAACTGCCGGAGCTCGCCTTGATGGGGATGGCTCTGGTGTCTGGGAGGCCATGAGCCTGCGCCTCCGGACCTGGAGCTTTTGGACGGACAAGCAGGGCGCAGCAACCCGAAAGCGCGATGGAATGGTCGACAGACACATGAAGCAGGGACCAAGGATTCATTATCGTCAGGCAACGAGGGTGGAAGTCTCGGCGGTCGTCTAGTTCTTTGAACCAATCTGGGACTTCTACCAGCTCCTTCGCCTCTTTTGCAACAGTCAGTGGTATCGCCAAGCACCTAGAGCAGAGCGCTGCCACAGCTGCAGCTGCAGCCCATTCCAGTGAGGCTTAGATTCACTGACGTCAGTTCGCGGGATTCCACGATAATCTACCTCCGTTGATGGGCAAAATCCATATCACTGTCAAATAATGCTTGGTAGAGCTCAGCCACGAAATTTTTGCTGGCTGGGGACGTAACAGTCGATAAGTGTGCGCTGCGCTGACCATCATGGGACAGTCGAAATGACGAAGCTTTTTCTGCCTGCCCGGCGGTCGGAGACTAACGGAGTTAGGCCGGACCATGGCAAGACACCGCGTGCCGCATGCATCGAATGCGCCCCGACTATATAGTGCCGTCTTTCGCAACGAGCCTGCGCAACGCCTGACCCGTCAAACATACACAAGATACATCAAGACAACCATGGTTAGCCTACAAGTCGTTCAAGCCCACAATGCCGCGCTCAAGTCGCTGGCGCCAGACCTGGTAGCCGTCTTTGGTCAGTGCAATGTTTTGAATGAATCAAGTGTTGCATCGTACTGAGAACCACAGTGGGCGGCACGTCGGGCATCTCCCTGTCGACGGCCCTGGCCTTGGCTCGTCACACCGCCTCGCCGAGGATCTACCTCATCGGTCGCAACGAGTCGGCCGCCGACACAGCCATTGCCTCGATGAAAGACGCCAACCCTTCCGCGCAGCCCACGTTCATCAAGGCCGATGTGTCCCTGCTCAAGAACGTCGACACCGTGTGTGAGGAGATTGCCGCCCGGGAGCAGAAGCTCAACCTCCTTTTCATGACGCCAGGCGTCGGCTACCAGGGCAGCCGCACAGAAACAGCCGAGGGCCTTGACCGCAAGCTCGGACTGCACTATTACACTCGCATGCGATTCATCAACAAGCTGCTCCCACTCCTGACCGCCGCCGCCCAGGACACCAATGCCCCCCTGTCTCGCGTCGTGTCCGTCCTGGACCCTCACGGGGCCGTTCGCCTGGGAGCTTCGGCCGCGCTCGACTATTCGGACCTGAGCCTGCGGAACTCGTGGAGCGTCAGCAAGTGCGCCGGCTACGCCACGGCGATGACGGATTTCTACCTCGAGGGCCTTGCGCGGAAGCACCCGCAGACCTCGTTCGTGCACGCGTACCCATCGGCTGTGGCGACGGGCATCATGCGCGACATGCCGCTGTCGAAGCTGCTCATCACACTAGGCAAACCGTTCATGGTGCCCCTCGAGGAAAGCGGGGAGAGGCACCTCTACGCGGCGACGCATCCAAGCTTTGCCACCTCTGCTGAAGCGGCCGGCCTGGACGGGAAGGCCGCAGTCGGTAGCGAGGGAACCAAGGGGAGCGGCTCGTACTGGTTGAATTGGAACAACGAGGTGCTTCCTGCGAATAAGAAGCTGGAGCACCTGAGGAGTACTGGCGCCGTGGAAAAGGTGACGCAACACACGGAAGAGGTTTTCAAGCGAATCTGCGAGGAGGGAAAGACGTATCCCTGATTTCGGATGTATCCCTTTGACGTATTATTGGGCCGTAGCGTGCTGTGTGATGGACGTTCTGGGACATGATTATACTCAAGATAAGCAAGGAATCTTCTACAGCGTTTGGTAGAAGTACTAATGTAGGGCGTATTGCGACTGGCGACTGGCGACTATCGTTCAAGTCAGACCGGACATAGCCTGAGCGTTTTCATTTTGGGACCACAGTCAACTGTAAACACGAGGGTGCGAAACTGACAATTTACAAGAATTTTATCTTCTTCACCATGAATGCGAAATAGTGTGAGAGACTCTCTTGATGGCCAAAAGTTACTATGGATTTGAGTGATGAAAGACATTGTACGTGCCCCATTTAGGAGTTTAAGAATGTGCACTCGACATGGAATGCTTATTTTGGTGACATACATCTTTTGCCTATTATTCAATGGCTGACACTCCTGCTCGGAAGGGACTATCATCTGTGAGCAGACGAGGAGTCAAATGAGCTGACTGCGCCAAGTCACTATGTAGTCCGCTTCCCGTACTGCAATCCTGGCCGTCCGAGTTTCGTCCCTCTCAAACTCAATGTGCAACCATCGTAGCTAAAAGGTTTCACCGGCGCACCCGATCTGATCTGATCGTTCCTCCTACCCAGGTAAAGCGAGCGAAACGCGGATACTGTGTCCAATCAACTCACCACCCGTTCTTCAATCACGAGTGCTATGGACATAAATTGGAGAAGCTGGCAGACAAAATTTACCCAGAGTGAAGCTTTCCCAGAGAATGGGTAAACGGCAGCGCAAGCGACGCCACCGAAAACTGTAAGAAGCATGAAGTACGCTGTTGCCGCGCGTTGTGGCGTTTTTCCCGTCCTGAAGACGAGGATGAACAAAGCAGCAATGTAGAACATGAGACTAGACAGGCTCGCGTAAAAGTTGCTGTCCAATCCATCAAGTATCGAGTCATCGAAGGTTAGAAGGTATGACGCCCTGGAGGTACAGGCTCCAGCAGCCGAGCATAAGACAGGAACAATGATCCAGGTCCATATGCGCTTTCGAAAAATTGCCACAGTACGAGACGCAGCTCCATCTGGATGGAATCCAACGGCCGCATCAGTCGTAACGGGTGTGCTCAATGGCGGCTCCAAGTACACTCGTTGTTTTCCTCGACGCCGAACAGAACCTTGACCTGCAAACTCGTCATCTAGATGAGCGATGAACCATACCAATGATAACAGGTTCCCTTTGGGAATGGATAACCCACCTTGCTGGGTTAGATTTTCGGCTGCGGTTGAGATTCCTGGAGTGCCATCCGAGGGCAACTCTATCAGCGGTGCTAGGGGTGGGAACATCTCAGGTTCATCCGCAAACCCTACGTGATCTTGGAGTTCTTAGCATCATTCGGTGCGGTTCTAGTAAAGGCTGTGCCCCTAAAGCTTACTTTTTCTTGGGAGAGCCTCCGATTGTTTGAGATTTACTTTATTAAGTGTATTCAGGTCGTTCAGGCGATCTTCCAGCTCGTCGAATCGGCGAGTGATTTCCTTTTCTGCGTGCTGCAGGACCAGGGGCCACGGCTTGTTCACGGCGCGTAGCTCTTTCTGAAAAATGTCTCGTAGACGAACTCGGTGTTCCGCTGTATCAGCAGCCTCAACGGCCCTGGTGTAGTCCATTATCCACGCAAACGAGTAAAGGTCACCGGTGAAGGAAAGCTGTGTCCAAGCTTGAACCCTATTGTGATCTTGGTTTCGTTCTGTGTTAAAGTACTGCAGTGGATCTGAGAGTCGATCCTCGTCGCCCTCCCTCTGACGAAGCATTTCTCCAGTGTTCTCGTCTTCCTCCAAAGGTAGATATTCATTCTCAAGATGTCGAAAGAATCCGTGGATGTTTGTCATTGCCAAAGAAGCAGACGGGTAAGCAGCGAGAAATATGCACCACATGTCAAGGTTGGATGATGAATGTGGTGACGAGAATACCTCCTCAGGGTCTATCTCAGGACCATACTTCCGTTGTATCTCGCGCGAGGCAACCGCGTACCGAGCGGAGAAATCAGGCGGCCAGTTCACCGCTGAAGGAGGCCTGTCGGAATTGGTGGACATTCTGTGAACGTACTTTGAAGGTGCCTGGATTGTGAAGCGACAAATAAATGTAAGCGGGAGGTCTAGCACGCCGAGGGAGCGATGGAGGGCAACCCGTCGACTGATGCATACATAATAAAGGTGGCATCGGAGCCTTGTAAGCCTGATGGTACCAGATCTATTGATGCCTGACCATGTCCCACCTACATCAATATGCACCTTGATTTAAAGCGCTTCGGCTGAAATCGCTCTACTGCACCTTTCGAGCTTTCCCATCGATGTTCGGCTCGGCGCCTATTTCGAACTCCTCGCTCCGGATACAGTAGCCCTGTCAAGTTTGTGTTGACCGTGGCCCATGCAACTAACACCCCTTCTTCGTATCAAAAGAAGGTACATCAAGAAGCAATGCCGTTCCTGTACTCTAGTAGTCGCGTTCAGTTTCCTGATGAATACACCACACTACGACAGCCTTGACCTGGCGGACCTATGGCCCGCTCGGCTCCGATGACCAACTTCAGCGCGATATATGGAAGCGGCTGGAAGCGGTTGCTGAGGGTGCGGCCCCCAACAATTCCCATGAACGCCCAAGTACGCCCATGCCATGTTCTGCATTCCTGGGCAAGGAGGGTACCGAGTACAGTGACACCCCAAGTTTCTCTGCCCACCAATGATCGAATTCCAGCTCCCACCCAGAACACACGTCATACATCAACCATTCGATCAGCGGCGGCCTAGCCCAGACCAGCCAAGCCCAGCCTTACGATGTACAGACCCTTTGACTGCACACACAGGATCACAGCCGGAGATCCTTACCCATTCCTGGCTGTCGGTGGCCACATCGGGAACCCCTTCCTTGAGGCTGGTGCTACACGCATCCCGGCCATCCACCTCCAGCACGCAATCAACAGGCAGGGGGCCGTCCGACAGGCTTGTCGCTTTTGGAATGGCTGCTTACGGCTCGACGCCACGCCTAACGGCCCGGGAGGTGAAGCATCATCCTGCAGTGGCGGAGCAGCCCAATTTAAGGTACCCCGCATGCACAGCACTCGTAGGATGACAATGACGCAGGATTCCCCAGCCTTACGCTTGAGCTGGAGAGACATGTTTTTGTTGGTCGTCTGTCCTGACCGAGGCGTATTCTCGCATCTGTGACATTCCAGGTCTTCAATCATCGCCAGCATGTTCCGCTTCAAGTCCAAGTCCAAGTCTACGTCCTCGCGCGTGGACAAGGCCGAGGAGAAGCACGACATCAAGCGCATCGTCGTCTGTGTGGACGGGACATGGTACAACGCCGACGGCAAAGAAGGTGAGCACCTCCATCCGACCGTTCCGAGGGCGTGGTATCCCCGTTCAGATCTGGCATCTCTCGACAACGCATACACGGTCTGACGCGCGCCGGGTCCTAGGGAAGGGGATGGGCAACGTCAGCAACACGTACAGAGTCTACGCCTCAGTCAAGCGAGGCACGTTTCAGCAAGATGGCAAGATCGTCAAGCAGGTACCGAAGCCACGATTCCCTCGTTGTCCGGGCACGTCTGACGGGCATGTTCGCAGGTGGCCCGATACTTCCACGGCATAGGAGTCCGAACAGGGCCGTACGACAAATATAATGATGCAATCAGAGGAGAAGGCTGCAAGGAGCTGATTCGGGATGTATATCAGGTTTGTCTCGCTCGCCTTCCTCGTCGGGGCTGCGTCCCTCAAGTGGCTAACGTTGCGGTTCTAGTATTGTTGCGCCGAGGTGACGAGTCCCAATGACGAGCTGTGGCTTTTTGGATTCAGTCGAGGAGCTTGTGAGTTGTCGGATACGTTTTTCATAACAGACTGGAGCAGGCGCTGACATGCACGGCTTGCTAGACGTTGTTCGCGCCGTGTCGGCTTTCTTCTATCAAATGGCTACACTCAACAGGTCAAGCACTGACCAATTCGACGATGACTACAAGGAGGCGCTTGATTTGATGGATTCCAAGCACAAGAAAGACATGAAAAATAAGACTGGACAGGTACGATATCCTTTGCGTTGAACTTCCGGTGGGCCCATGCATTGACACGGATGTCGTCCTCTAGCTACACCATTTCTTGTGAGTACAGCGAACATTCCTCGCCCGTTGGAGAAGAACCACCCTTCTCACAGATATTGAAGCACGGAAAAGATGAGTCAAGGACCCGTCATCCAGTTTCTGGGACTCTTCGACACTGTCAAGAAGGTTGTTGGAGACATCGAGCGCAACATTTCCTACTCTACATCCATCCGCCACGTCCGCCACGCCCTGGCCATGAACGAGGAGCGCGTCAACTTCAATCCAGAAGTCTATGAAATTGAGCCGGACGCAGGCTGGAACGCCGATTCCATTGTGCAGGCCTGGTTCGCGGGCTGGCACAGCGACATAGGTGGAGGTTCCAAGGACGACGGCCTCTCCTTGTATCCCCTACAGTGGATGCTCTTTGAGAGTCAGAAGTACCACCTCGTTCTCGAGTATAAGCCGGACAAGTGGATCGTGGAGAAGACTTCCATGGAGCATCCGCCCCCTCTGGTACTGCCAGGCGTTATCGACGAGACAGGATCCTTTCTGCCGTACTCCCGCTCTCCCCCCAAAACCAAGCAGCAAGAAGTCGAAAGCGTCGTGGGCGACGACAGTCAGGGCTTAGAGGACCCATTTCGAGAGTGGAAATTCACATACAGCAACGGCATCGGCGTCACCATGTACGACTTGCGTCTGACACACAGTCACGGGAATCTCCAAGAGAGGGAGCGCACTAGACTTCAGAAGAAGCCGAGGACGACCCACGAAGTACAGCTCAACCCGCCGGAAAAGAGTATTGTGAACTACAACCGCCGCCCCCGTGCGATATTCGGCCCCAGAGAGCTGGCTGGATACAACAAAACAGGTACGTGCGCGCTTTTCGAGGCTTGATTGTTGTTGCTTGTTACGCGTGACCAGAGAACCTAAGGCAGCTAACCTCGTCTTTCCGCCGTTCAACAGGCGCTTATGGGACGATTATTCATCCATCGGTATATTTCCTGCAAGATACGTATCCCACCTGGGGCTTCTCCGAAGCCCTAGAAAAGATGCACGTGCATATGACTGGTTTCCGCGACCATCTGCACCCCGTCGGGCGCAGCAAGTCTTTTCCTTGGCTGCTAGAGGGCAAGTTTAAGACCAAGTTCCAACAGATCCGCATCCTCATTTGTGGTCGTTCCGGCGTGGGCAAGTCCACACTGCTGAATCGTATCTTCGGCATAGACCTAGTAAGTTCTCGCTGGATTCCGCACCCGCCCTCCGTTCGAAGGCAGCTTCAAGGCTGACTAAATCCATCTTTTAGACCGAAGTGAATCGGGACTCGAGGGGGGTGCACGACATCGACCAGGGCTTCGAGTCGGATCTGCTCCCTGGTGTCATCCTTCACGACTCGGAAGGTTTTGAGGCAGGCGACTCGCAGCGTGTTGAAGCTTTTAAATTGTTCCTAATGAAGCGCGGCGCCTCGTCTCTAGCAAAACAAAAGTTGCATGCCGTCTGGTAAGTTTGAATCGCAGCCCAGAGCCTCCTGGCGCTTACTTATACGCGCCATCAGGATTTGCAATGAGATGTCAACGAGCCGACCCTTGGAGAAAGCATTCGAGCAGATTTTCAATTTCATCGCGGAGCATGCGCCGGACCTTCCAGTCGTCTTGGTCGGTACCAAAAAGGACTGGTATCTCAAGGCCGAAGCCGACCTCACGCTTAGCGAGGTTCGCGCCCTGGAGACGGGTGAAGCCACGAAAGCAGAGCGTGCAGCAGACGCCGCCCGAGATGCTGAAAAGAAGGCTGCATGGAAGAAACAGCTAGAGAGAGCATGTGAGGAGGCTAGCCGAACGTTGGCTATAGACTGGACGTTCGTATGGAGAGGCAAGTATTTACCTTGTGATGAAGCCCATACATGAAGGCTGACAGATGTCAGGGAACGAGGAATCCATCAGGAAGCTGGTGAAACTCACCTTGAAGATGCTCCCTGCGGATACCATTCGCTCAGGGCTCGCGGCAGCGCAAGTGATCGACCGAGAGGTCAAGATCGAGTCTGCCATCAAGAGCACGATGGACCTGTTGCGCACGGCTGTGGCAGTGTCTTCCGCCGCGGCCATAACTGTGATTCTCAACAGGATCATCGTCCCGACGTATTCGAGACTCCTCTGCGACACCATCGTCCGCTGCTACGGAATTACGGTAGACGCGACGAGCGAGGCAGACGTCGCCTACATTATGTCGACAGTTGTCTGGAGGAACCTCGGCGCGTTCATGGGTCGATCGTTCTTCGCGGGCATTGGCGACATCAGCGTCTTGTTCGTCGGCGCGCCATTCATCGAGGCGCCGGTAGTGGCCCGAATGTTGATCAAGTGCGCGTGCGACCTCATCATCATACTAGACCGGGCATTCCAGATTGGTGGCAAGACTGCGACCAAGGAGACGTTAATTCGAGCGTCCAATGAGTTTCTCCAGCCGACGCGAAACTACACCGGTCCTTCGCGTAAGCAGCTCGTTCATCGACAAGTCAACGAGCTCATCCCGGCATTCTCGAAGTTGGCCATCAAGATTTACAAGCAGGAGCAGATTGATCTGCTTCGAGACGGTATTGAAAGGATTGTCACCAGTAATCGCATGGACAAGATGGTGATCGATCTTGAACCAGACGACAATATCCCTCAATCTAGTGGCATCGTCTCTGTGGATAAAGGCAGGCTTGCACAGAATGAGATGGGGGACTCCGAGGACGAGGAAGACCTCAAGGAACTGGCTCGAATTGGACACAAGGATGATGTGGGGTCATTGGTCACCGGCATTGCTGAGTTAAGTGCCGACACCAAATAAAGGAGTTGATGTTTAGGGTATGTACTCAGAAGCGCTGTGTGGTCTTGTTATGGTGGTTATGGTGAATGATGATGATGTTGTAGCAGGAAACCATGGTTGGATCTGCAACCCGCTTGATGAAGCGTATTCCTTCCCTTTATGGGCTAACGAGCGGCGGCACCAAAACACACACAACTCCCAACTCCATCGTCCTCGTGCCCCTGCTGCGATTTCCCATCAAATCTCTCGTGGAAAGTGGAAAAGAGGAGAAACAGCGCTAAGGCTAGGCCCGGGCCGTTGGCGCTGATGCGCCGTCTTTTTAGCCTCAGTTCTAGCCGACGTTGACGGCGAGAAACCCTCCCGAGCGATGGTCGATGTATCCGTGACTATTGACCACGCGGCAAGTGACCAGAGCTGGCCTCGGCCACCAGAGAATGCTGATTAAGTCACGCATGGAAAAATCCGGAAGTGCTGGTGGACGGCAAGTATGACAACACTGAGCTATCTACAATTGACCTGTGAAGCGCAGATTCAGTGAGTGTGCTTCTGACTTCGAGCCACCGAATCGTCACAGTGAATTGCATCTCCACGTAGCCACCCCGAGCAACCATCCACCAAGGCTATCCCCAGGGATAGACCGCACATCTCCCTGGATGGGTCCTTCATCATCCGTATCAAGGTCATCTATTCACTCGTGCTGGCGGATTGCTCGTTCAGCCACTGGGAATCCATTCTCGCCCCGGAGCCAATCGAAGATGTTCCTAGTGACCATTTCCGAAATCTCGTCGTCGTCCTCAAGATCTAGGCCATTGTAGTCAATAGATATGTTATCCATCCGATCAAGAGGAAACTCCTGCAAAGCCTTAACACGAACTAGAGCCTCAACAGCATCATCGTCACCCCCTTGCTTAACGTTCCGGCCACCTTCGCAATCCCACGCAAAACCGCCGTAGCCTAGGCGGTGTAGGGCCGGGCATTGCGTGTGTTGGCGAACATCGAGGTCCGTGTCTCCCAAGGCGGTGGAGCCGAACGGGGCAAATGGAAAGATCGGGGGAGCAGTGTGATTCTGTCCGTGGCCGAGGTACAAGAGCCTGCACTCGTCGGTTCGCGTAATGTCAGCAGCAGCTGAAGGAGGCTTGAGAACTGCCCCCTGAATAAAGGACACATGTGTTCTGGTCCAGGCAGCGGAGCTGAGGTCGACTTTCCACCAGCCTGCTCGAGCATCTTGGATACAGCGCGCTTCAGCGCCTGTGACGAAAGCACCTAGCCAGAGAAACTCAAGGCCAGGATCTCGCCGCATAAACGTTCGCAGGCGGAGCTGTGGCTCCCTTGCTCCATCAGAGTCTAGGAAAGCGAAAGAGCCCTGTAGCCACGCTCCGCAGATGTTGCAGTCGATGTCTGGTTGGAAAAATATGCTGATCAACAGAGATTTCGCTCCCCTTGGATTGCAGCTGAGCGTAAGAAGTCGATCTAGCTGTTGAGGGTCTTTCCCCCATGGCGGGAGAGCTTGGCCATCAGGGTGAGGGGAAGCTGGGCTACCGCACCTGGGCTTTGGGGACGGTAAATCGATTCTTGCGCCATCGAGCTTTGCGATTGGAATCAGGAGCACTGATGCAAGAGCAGCTTCACTTTGCTCCGAGATACGGTGAATGCGGCAGTACTCTGATAGATACAAGGTGGCCGTCCTGAACGATGCAGGGTGGAATGCAGTAGTAGAAGAAGGACAAGATTCTTGCTTAGCCGAAACGATGAAATGCGTCTCAGATGATATTCTGATGGACCATGGCGAGCAAAGAATTGCGCCTTTGTCGTTGCGTATTGATGTCACCCAGCCGCTGCCTGCCGACAGAACAGCTGCCCACCATCGGGCAGCATCTTCGCTGACGTCCCCTATCTACTACCACCACGGATTTGGACTTTTGTTCTTCTTGCTCCACAAAATCGCCCACCGCGGTTAAGAATGTTGCCTGGCTGCATTCATTGTACCTCGGAGCTTGCGCTCCAGGAATCAACTCGGCCCATCTTGCGGACAGAATGTAGGCCCAAGCGAAGAACAGGATCGGGAAGTGGTGGCTGTCTTGTTTGATGAAGAAGCCTTGGAGCTTCTTCTCGAGACGATTATCATGTCTCAAGGCAATCTCTGTGGAGCAGTCCCATGCTACTTGCATCACCATTTCTTCCTGAAATGGCGGGAGGTTGCAACAATCCGAAGTTGATGTGGTGGTCCAAGTCGTTTTGCCACTCGCAGTAACAACGTTGGAGAAAGACTTATCGAGCAATAGGCCTTCTGGGAAGTGCGGATGGCCGGGAAAAGCGGAATAGAGGCTGGTTGTGAAAAGGCGGTCGGCAGGAAGACGGCTGTCGTCAACGGTGGTCTGCCAGAGTGCAGCCCATGTTCGGTATCCTCTCTCATACATCCCTCGGAAGGCATCTTCGCTTGGGCGAACTGGATCTTCCATGGTGGCGAATAGAGGGGGAAAATGAAGACACTGGGGATGCTAAGGGTTAGGTTCATGGAACTGGGCCGGAGGCCAGGGGCCGGAATGGTCAAGAAGGGATGAAGCGGCTAATAGAAGCATGATTGGCGGTTACGAACAATACGGAATGCCTGCACACATGGTGTAGACCCCACGTGTCGTGTCCACCATGAACAGAGACTAAAACCCCCGCACTAAAAGCATGCAGCTAAACTCTCATTCATCCCACACTGTCTCCCCCTTTTTCCTGCGTGCAATCCACCATGGCGTTCGATCAGGAGGAGTTCATCCGCCTCATTACGGACTACTACGAGTTCTGCCATCGCGTTTACTGGAACGACATTCCTATTTCCCGCGCACCCCCCGGGGGATGGCCAGAAATCGCCCCCGAGGCCCTGGCCGGTCTTCAGAAAGACGACAAGGCCGTGAACCTGATCCGTCACCTGCCCTACCCAGAGTTCGACAGGGGTCGTATGGCCTCATATTTTACGCCTCTCTTGATGTTCGATACTCAAGTCATCGACTACCGACTGGACTACATCCAGGAAAGTATCCTCGATGATGAACTCGAAAGCAAGCCTGAGCCATTCACCACCTTGGACCCCCCGCTACCCGCCTCTTGCGTCTGTATCGCCAGATGCTATAGTAGGAACGGCTACTTCGTCGTCGTCGACACGGAGGACGGCTATGTCTACTGGGGCGATCCAAACGGGGAGCACGACGAGCCTGAGACAAAGCTCAACGAGACGCTCAGGCGGTTTGAGGATGACGAGGCGAACGATTGGCGCATGTATGGCGT
Organism: Verticillium isaacii; assembly: GCA_002851775.1. Classification (NCBI taxonomy): domain Eukaryota; kingdom Fungi; phylum Ascomycota; class Sordariomycetes; order Glomerellales; family Plectosphaerellaceae; genus Verticillium; species Verticillium isaacii. The sequence goes on along the minus strand of NMXN01000007.1, from coordinate 753,258 downwards.
CAATGTGTACACCGCCGCCGACTTTTTCGCTCTCTTGAAGCAGCGATTTCGGGAGATGCGCTGGATCGGGACGGGACATTGGTACATTTCGGCCGTCAGGATGAATGTTGGCTCGGACAATTTTGGATATGAGAGGGGACATGATGTTATGGCCGACTTGTTGCGTGAGGCTGGGTGGCCAGGTGACGGCGACGGGCGAGACTGGGACCCAGCCAAGTTTCACGCCCTCTTGGAAAAGGCTCGATGGTAGCCTCGTCGGCTAAGCCATGACCTAGATAGGGCCAAAGGGATGGCGTGCACATCCATACGCCTGAAAAAACCTTCAGTCTTTGGACAGCTTGCAGTAAACCGCGGTGTGAGCCACTCAGGCCACTCATGGAGCCACTCTCGGTCACATATCGGACCAGATCACTGGCAATGGGATATGAATTACAGAGATGGCCAGCCACGGCTTCTAGCAACACCGCCCAAGATAATCCCGGCTCAGATCCATCAGGAGGCCGGTGTCTTTACGAAACATCGCCCGGAGGCCACTCAGGACATGCCGAGGAGCAGCAATCGTCGCTGGATCTCAGGAAGCCCTCCAGTTCAGCACACTCGATCGATATGTCTCTATGCCGCGGGCAGCAGAGACGCAAAGCTAGTCTAACGGCACTGAATCCATTGAGTTACTACTATAAGTCGGCCTGCATCTGTACGTTGCTGTCAGTGCTTGCGCTGCCGGTGAGATACATCTCGTGCTGAACGCGGCTGAATAGTATGTTGATGCGACTTTTTTGTCTTGAGGAGTCCCATCCTACAGATTAACACCTACATTCGAACTTGTTTTTCAGTACCCGCTCTAGAGTTCTTTACGGGTATGTAGCATTTAGCTAAATACTGTGCGGCGAGACCGCAGTGGCGCCTTCCTAAAACCTTTGTTTCCTAATCGGAAAATATACAAGATACTTTCTAGTCACGAAAGAAATGGTATCACTTTACAAGATACCTATTAAGCTAGATTAGATGGTCAACCCCGCAGGGTCACACGGATTAGATCTGCTTGATCGCATATAGTAGATAAAGGCGACTTTCCTACTCGTTAGAAAGCCTACTAGATGGCTAAAAATAATAATTATATTAATCCTAGGACGGTTGTGAGGCGAGTCAGCCGCTTGATTAATCTGAGAGTATGCGGCTATGGTATCATATTTGATTTGGCTCCGACGGAGGTGCCTCGACACAAGTTTTGACGGCCGCTTGGCAATTGCTCATTCAGTCCTACGGCTTCTGAGCGTTCATCAAGGCAATGGCCAACGATGTCTGAGCCAGATCTCTGGCAACCGTCGACTGCGCGGAACCTCGCGCTGCGGCTCATCACATGGACGACCAGCCGATGTCTTCTTCGATCATCACGCGTGCTTAGTGTGCCATGCCAGGATACTCTGCGCCACGATTGGTTGCCTGATGCCCTCCCTTCCAGCATTGGCAAACGGCGGCTAAAAAGACTTGTCCGCGGACCGCTGTGGAGCACGATAGCGTTGTCGATCTGCCGGTACGGGCATCTTTTTGCCGCCTCTTTTCAACTACCAGCGCCTGAGCTGTCGTCATTTTCGCGAGGCCTCAAGCTATCCCATCAGCTGCGGGAAGACGCCACTTTTTACCTGCCTTGAACGATCTAATCAGAGCCATGGACAAAATGAGGTATGGGTCTCAATATGGACAAGATACCTATGTGGGTTCTTGTCGTAGCCAATGACCTACGTACCAATAGCACCTGGCGGTTGGTGCAATCCGAAATTGGACATTGGGCTTGGCGGGAATCTCCAACCCATCAATCATCCTCCGCTGTCGCCGTGCGCTGCTGCAAGATGCTCCATGTAGCTCGCCTGGAATTCGTGGCCTGCCCCCTTTTGATTAGTGCCTGGTCTCGTACGCAACAAGTAAAAAAGGGCAAGCAATCTCTGCCGTGCTCTGATCCGAGTTAGCCCCAGAAGCGAATCTCTTCACTTGTCATATACCACGTTAATCTCCAGAGCTTTGAACGCATCACTCGGGCGATCGAGACAGCAACACAGCCACTACCGGGGGGTATGACTTAGGGGTCCGCTCGAAGCTCCGTGGGGTCCTCGGCGCAAGGCAGACTAGGAGGTCAGGGGCCCTTCGTCGAGGGGATGCACTCACCCTGCATGGGGCGCTCACTTGGTCCCCCTCTGACCTGGTCCCGGAAACACCAATCGCCTTTCGCGAGTTGCCGCTCAAAACAGCCTGGCTCAGTGAAAGCCTGCCCAATGATCACGTGACGCATATTATCGTCTGCCTGATGCCAACATTTCATGCGAACGGGAAGGCTGGCATTGTCGTTCTTCAATCTCAACGCATCCCTTCAGTATCTTTCCACCCGACTTCAATTTCGTTGGCACATCACCGAGCGATGAATCCAAAACGACCTTACCAGGATGACACATCCCATACACGCGAGTCAAAATGGCTAAGAACCTTTGACATCGGTCTCTGTGGTGGCAACCTTGACACGGGGCACAATGGGCACATGTATCTCGCAACGCAAAGAGAGTACACCATCGCCTGGATCTGCGCGCTTCCCTTGGAATTAGCGGCATCGCGCGCCATGCTGGATGAGGAGCACCAGACGATACCCATCGATTCCAGCGACGACAATGTGTACGTGCTGGGACACATCGGCCCGCACAACATCGTCATGGCATGCCTGCCACGCCAGTACGGAACGATTAGTGCTGCCGTCGTCGCGACCAACTTGAAGCGAAGCTTCCCAGGTATTCGCGCCACCTTGATGGTCGGCATCGGTGGCGGATCACCTAGCATGGCCGACCTGTACCTAGGTGACGTTGTTGTAGGGACGAGGGTCATGCAGTATGACATGAGAAAAGTCATCGCCGGAGGAGAGTACCAGATGACGGCCGATGCAAAGTTGCCTGCGCCACGATTGCTATCAGCCGTCTCCAATCTACAAGCAAGGCATAAATTGCGAGCCGATGGTATACTGCATACTCCCAGCTCTCGGATGGTTCACCTGCTACAGGGCAGACTACCAAAGCACACGCGTCCGGCTGAGCCTGATCTACTCTTTCAAGTTGCATACGAACACCCTCCTGGTGCGGCATGTTGCCGTGGCTGTGACATGGGGAGGCTGCAAGTGCGAGGCCGCCGTCCCTCCCTCGAACCCAAGATCCATTACGGAGTCATTGCGTCAGGAAACAGTCTTATGAAGTGCGGGAAAACACGCGACAGCATTGCCCGACCACTGTCGGCAGTGTGCTTCGAGATGGAGGCTGCTGGCATGATGGACCATCTCCAATGTTTGCCAATCCGCGGTATATGCGATTACTCGGATACCCACAAGAACAAAGACTGGCAGGACTTTGCAGCTGCAACCGCGGCTGCATACGCAAGGGAGCTGGTCGAGGAGCTTCCACTTTGGGTCGGGGGAAACAGCCAGCCTGCTTCACATTTGGCCAGTGAGAGCAGATCAGAACCTGCAGGCAATGATCCCCTGAACGGGCCTGCGAAGCATCATGCCAATGATGAGCGCGACACAGATGATCAGGCTGCGAACAGGCGACAGAGGCTGCTGAAATCCCTAAAATTCGAAGGTCTTGACGCCCGCAAAACGACCATTCAGGCTGCACATTCCAAAACCTGTCGCTGGTTCCTCCAGCACCCAGCCTACATAGCCTGGCTCGATCCCGCAATGCAATCACACAGTCACGGCTTCTTATGGATGAAAGGCAAGGCAGGAGCCGGAAAATCGACGATGATGAAGTTTCTCTATCTACAGACCAAGAGAAAGCTCAACGGGCCCAGCGCAAGCATCGCATCATTTTTCTTCAATGCGAGAGGCGGGTACTTGGAAAGATCCGTTACCGGGATGTATCGGTCGCTTCTGATTCAGCTCCTAGAGAAATTTCCGGATCTTCAATCGGTCCTGGATGACACCGACATCATGCCCTCAAGTCAGCAAGACTGTCCCGATCTTAACCCTTTGCAAGAGCTTCTCTGGAATGCCATTCTAGCCCTGGGTCAACAACGCTCCTTGACCTGCTTCATCGACGCCCTCGACGAGTGTGACGAGCTAGAGGTTCGAAACATGGTCCAGTACTTTGAGGAACTAGCAGTGACCACCACTGAAGGCGGCGTCCAACTTCGGATCTGTTTCTCCAGCCGGCCATATCCATACATCGACGTTCGCCAAGGGGCTACGTTCACACTCGAGGACGAATCAGGACACGCCGACGACCTGGCACAGTACGTCAAAATTCATCTGAGGATCACGAGTCCTTTGCTTCTTGCAGACTTGCAATCCGAGATCTTGGCCAAGGCTGCCGGAATTTTCATGTGGATCGTGTTAGTCGTGGATATCCTTAACAGTGAGAGTAGCCACGGGGCCCTCGCTCTCAGGAAAAGGATTTCGGAATTACCAAACAAGTTGAGCGACCTCTTCAGGCGTATTCTGACGCGTGATCAAGAGAGGACGGAACACCTGCTCCTCTGTGTTCTCTGGATCCTCTGCGCCAAACGGCCTCTGACTCCAGCAGAGTTCCGTCACGCCATATGGGCAGGCTTGTTGGAGAAGAACCTGGTTGATCCCGAGTTACCAGACGACACAGAGTTGGATGCCATTAAGCTGGTTACAAGCTCATCCAAAGGGCTTGCCGAGATCACCAAAGCCCAGCAGCCGAACGTGCAGTTCATCCACGAATCAGTGCGAGACTTTTTGCTGAAAGACAAGGGTCTCCAGGACTTATGGCCTGAAGTCGGATTCGAATGGGAAGCTCCTGCCCACGAAAGGCTCAAGAATTGTTGCGCTACGTATCTGAGTCTTCCTGGCGTACGAGCGATGGTCAACAAATCTGACAGTGGAGTTGAGGGACTACACGCCATTAAGACGCCGTTCTCCTTCCTAGAGTATGCCAGTCAGCAAATCCTCTTTCACGCTGATGCTGCGGCACCCGTTTTTCCCCAAGACGATTTCTTGTCCGACTTCTTTGCTTCCACGGGGATCAAGGTGATCAACTGCTATGAAAGGTTCAGATCCCGGCGATATGGCTCACAAGCAACTGCTCTCTATATTCTTGCGGAAAAGGGGCTGGGAAATCTCATTCGCGCACAGATGAAGACGGCGTCACCAGTCTACGCTCCTGGGGAACGGTATGAATATCCACTGTTTGCCGCATTGGCGAATGGTCAAAAAGGAGCGGCAGCTGCACTCTTGTGCTTGCCTTCGACCACTTGCGATGGCGTCGATATCGCAGAAGGTTTCAGATATAAGAAGGACTTGAGAAGGTACCAAGGTCGAACACCATTGTCATGGGCTACCCAAGAGGGGAGGCTAGGCATTGCGGAGTCGTTAATTCAAGCAGGGGCAAACCTTGAAGAAACCGATCAAATAGGCCAAACACCGCTTCTACTGGCTTCAATGCTAAGACGCGAGACCATAGCTCAGCTTCTCATCGAGAAAGGGGCTAGTGTCAATACTCAAGATCCATCTGGACAAACGGCACTAATCCAGGCCTTACAAGCGCGAAGCGAGTACATAGTGGGTCTTCTCATCGACAAGGGCGCCAATGTCAATACTCAAGATCAATCTGGACAAACGGCACTAATTTGGGCCTCACAAATGGGAAGCGAGGACGTAATTCGTCTTCTCATTGACAAGGGCGCCAATGTCAATATTCAAGATCAATCTGGACAAACGGCACTGATTTGGGTCTCAAAGACGGGACGCAAGGCCGTAGCTCGGCTTCTCATTGAAAAGGGAGCCAATGTCAATACTAGGAGTAAAGAAGGAGAAACGGCATTGATCTGGGCCTTAAAGATGGGACGCAAGGCCGTAACTCGGCTTCTCATCTACAAGGGGGCCAACATCAATACTCAGAGTAATGAAGGAGAAACGGCATTGATCTGGGCCTTAAAGATGGGACGCGAGGCCATAGCGCGGCTTCTCATCGATGAAGGGGTAGATGTCCACGCTCAAAATAAGAAGGGACAAACGGCACTGATGTTAGCCTTACGTAGGGGATACGAGACCACAGCGCAGCTTATCATCGAAAAAGGGGCAACCGTCGATGCTTAGAAAAAGAGAGTGGTCTGCTTGGTTAAAATACTGGCTTAATATCTCGAAGTACCTAGTTCGATACAGGAACGGATGGTTTCTGAAAGCGTTGTTAGCCTGTCAAGGAGGGTGATTAGAATATAGCCTACGAAAGCAAAACCCTTGTATTTACAGACCACAGGCACTGAAACAAAAATGCAGGCACCTGCACTCTGAGGATTTCCAGGATCGGTTTATGGGGGCAGCGTACACATGGTAATAGTCACATTCATGTGCTCCAGACACTATTTTCTTAATTTGGGTTCTGTGGTGGTCTTTCTTACCTGCGGCACATCGTCTGTCATCGTGGCTGGCTAAGTCTCGGAGATCATAAACGCACCAGAACCCAAATTCCATCACATACGACCATACCTGCTGGAAAATTCGGAATCCCGTCCGCTCTCCCCTAGATAAGCAAGCTAGTAAGAGGCAGGTTTAAAACGAGGGTGAGCGATAACGACCGTAATTCTTTTAGCCCCTACACACTTACCCCCAAACTAACCAGTGACTAAACGGCCCCCGTTCGCCTACTAGCGCCGTTTACGACTTCCCTCCTTCGTCTACTTAACCCCCCTATCCCGTTTCCATGGTTTTCAAGTGCCTAAATCTTCACATAATTCCCTCGTCCTTTCCTACTGTTCTAGGGAGCCTAAGAAAGAGGACGTATATATATGAATTTTCCTCGCCTGCCGCTAGGGAAAATTAGGGGAGGCGACGAGGGCCTTTCCCTCAAGTCGGAAGAAGTATTCTTATTTCGAGGGCCGATTCAGTTGCTCTGCGATTGTTTCCAGTCCCTGCCCACTGAGCCTGACTCGGATCTTGACCCAGGGGTGGATTTTGCATGCGTCATGCCCTGGGTATATTGTCTTGATCGGCTGTTTGTCGAGAGTTAGAAAGCAGGCACCCGACGGCTATTATATTACTAGCTCTCTTCGGGACTCTGCTCAACTCTACCAAAGGGTCTTGTTGGCTCGATGGCTGGGCCTACAGATACTGTGGGAGTCGAAGCAGATACTCGTTTCTTCTGTTTATGACGAGCTGCTGCCGCCAGTCGGCTGAGATCGGGCTGTTCTGGGGGGCGGTGTACACTGAGCATTCGGTTCGATGATTGCGTTGTTGAAGGGTATACATGGCTGAACAATAATCGATTAGCTGGGCCTGGAGTAAGAAGATCTCAGTCGTGGGGGTAGGAAAGCTGTCTTCGTTTCTTCTCCAATCAAAGGTCCACCCTGATTGTCAGCAGAACGGAGGCCGTCAATGTTGTTGGACATGGATTCCACCGCATTTGTCACCCAGTGAATGGACCTTGAACGCCCTTAGATTGATTATTTATTTGAACACTGATTGCTTCACTCGATACCAACTCATCTCCCGTCCAGCAATTTCTGGCATCCTCAGCCCTACATCGAGCAGATAAACTCCAATCCCATCGCTACCCTGTTCCCTACAAACGTACGTATTCCACCAGTTCTCCCGAAGACGTCCTTTTCCAAGCAAGCCGAGGTCAAAAATACGTTCGCGCCGCTCACACATTTCAAAGACAACAGCACAATGGCTGCAAACTTCAAGACCGTTCCAACTGCCGAGTATGATGCCGTCATCGCGGCAGCCGACAAGTATGTCGAGGGCCTCCGCATCGGCAAGGGCGAAGTTTCCGCCCAGGCCTTCCACAAGGACGCCATGATGTACGGCTTCATCAGCCCGCCCAAGTCCGAGATGCCGGCCGGCCCCATCGGCAACCTCTGGACCTTCATGAAGGAAAATGATAGTGCTCCCAACATCAAGACGCGAAACAACGTCCCTTCCCTTACACAGACGACTGCTGTCGTTCGCATCGACATGGAGGGCGACGCCGCGGGTGCAGAATACACAGACTTCCTCACCTTCATCAAGATCGAGGGCCAATGGCAGGTTATCGCAAAGGTCTTCCACAAGTACGCCTAGGATGAGGCTGGCACCCCTGCTGGCCAACGCTCGACCCACGAGGCTTTAGTGAGCTCGTCCAAGGCAACGAGCGTGTCATCTCAGAGTCCGGCAGAATCGTAGGGTTCCAATGGCAGAGTCGTATACGCCAACATTGGCGGCTGGGTTGCGATTGCCGCCACTGACCTCGTCATCAAGTCTCTAAGATGCTGATTGATGTCACTTCATAGATGGCATGCAATAAAATTCATCTGGCAAGTTCATAACCAGCAATCGATCTATACCTTAAGAGTGAGGCTACATTTCGTGTGCACGTACCAAGGAGCAGATCCCGGTTTAAGTGGGTGACTGCGTCACCAGAGGAAGGGGACCCATTGAGCAGCAAAACTATACATCATGTTCAATACGAAACCATCGCACTCGAGTGCCTTTTTGACACGTCTTAAAAAGTCCCAGGTCCTGCAAGGCACAGTAAAGGGGGTAAACGGGACAGCTCTTGCTGGGCACTCCGGAGGCCACAGGGGCTGGTAGTACGGGGCAGGCCGCCTTGGGGCCGTGTCCCGGGCACTTGGCCGCCCGTCGCCGAGGCGTCGGCGGACTCAAGCATCTGCTAGCTTGGTCTGCTCGACCACACGCCCGTCATCGTAAACGCGGACCTCGACTTTGCGAAGGGACTCCTTCCGGGGGTTCTTGGCATCGAAGATGCCGGACAGCTCCTCGAGTGTCTTGCCGGCGGTCTCGGGGAAGAAGAAGTAGATGACGATGATTTCGATGGCAATCCAGATGATATAGACGAGGTAGAGTTTCCACTGGATTTCGCGAATGCCAATAGAGATGCCGAAGGTGTTAACGATCATGGCGATGTTGATAAAGAGGAACTTGACGGAGCTGCCCTTGGCACGAGTGCGGTTCTCTAGACACTCTGATGGATAGAGTGTTTGGCACGGCGTCATGCCGGCGGCAAAGCAGATACCGTACAGGTAGATCGACGCGATGACGGCGTAGGCGAGATTGTCGTTCTTCTGTGCCTCGGCAGTAAAGGCCGTGAGCAGTACATAACAGAACAAGGAGCCCGTGAGGGCACCGATCATCATAGGTCGACGCCCTACGCGGTCGAGGAACGTAGTACCGACGATAGCCGCCGCCATAGACATGATGGGATTAATGGCGTTGAGGAGCAGCTGGGTGTTGGTGTTGGTGATGCCGGCGTTCTCAACCATGGCTGGCTAATCGCAGCAGCGTATTAGTACGTATATCAACCGATGACCTTCGCTCAGGCGATTCTGGGACTCACCATGAAGTAGGACACAACGTTATTGCCAGACCACTGCCCGAAGAAGGACATGGCGATGACCATGGCGATGCGGTACCGAGCCTGGCGGTCGCGGAAGAGCTCGCGGAAATCCCACCATTTGTCGTCGGAGGGGTTCAGTGCGCGGTCCTCGAGGATCTCGCGGTACTGAAGCTGGACGATGGGGGCCTGCACATCGCCAGAACCATGATACTCTGTGAGGACAGCGAGGGCCTCGTCATTGCGGTCCTTGGAGATGAGCCAGCGCGGCGACTCGGGGAAGAAGAAGACCATGACCATGACAATGGCAGGCATCCCGGCTTGGACCTAGGTGGGAATCCTCCACGCCCAGCTGTTGTCGAAATTGCTAAGAGGGGGTTAGGACGTCAGCACGTCTGCAAAATGGGAGAGTTCGGGCCTGCGATCTGACGACGCTCACAAGACCACCAGGGCATACATACAGGTTTGAGCCGTATGTGCACCAGCCTGCGACGATATTGCCCAGCCACCAGAAGTTATTATACCTGGATGCTCATCAACATTATGCGGTAACTCCAGGGGCCCGGCCGTGACTTACATGCCAGCCATGAGGCCTCGGTAGGCCGGGTGAGCAAGCTCGACGGCGTAGATGGGACCCGTGGCCTGGGCTACGGCGGCCCCAAAACCCAACAGCAGCCTGCCTGCAATGAAATGCCCGATCGTGTTGGCCGTGGCCTGGACGGCTGTTCCGATGAGAATGACGGCGCACCCGACGAAGATGGCGACGCGGCGGCCGTAGCCATCGGAGAGGAACGGGGTGACGGGCAAGGTGACCAGCTGACCAATGTTGTAAATGATGAAAACGATGCCAGTCGAGGGCCCGGCACCGTCGAGGCCAAAGGTCCTGTGGAAAGGCTTCATGGCGTTGATGGCGCCCATGAGGGAGCCGTCTGCGTAGGCCGAAGCCCTCTGGTCAGCCGTCTGCCTCGCCACGCGCCGACGCAGGACTCACCGAAACCGTTGATGGTTGACACGAGATAGCCGACGGCCATGATACCGTAAAGGCGGATCATGGACTTGGACCACATGTCGGGCGGGCGCTCAGCAAGAGCCGCAGCCAGGGCGACCGACGCGGCGTTGGCCTCGCCGACCTCGCACGCGGCCTTTTCGCTCCCGTGGACACTGTCCGACTTTGTATCGTGCGAGGCTCGCCCTGCCTCGGCAGAGGGCGACTTTGCCAGCTGAGCGTCGGAAGGACCCATGCTGTCTATCTAAGGGTGTTGTCTGCTGCTGGTTGCTGCTTGTGATCGAGGTCCTCAGGACGCAAGTCTGAAGACAGGAGACTAAAGACGTGCCCCGGAACACAAAATGACGGTGCTCACATTGTGCTTATATATTCCGAGGCCACCGTTGGCCTTGAAAACCCGACCCTCTAGGTTCTCGACCTCGAGTAGCCCGCAGCGGCGCAACCTGTCATCTCGAGTGGCTCCCTAGAACAAAGATCTGCCCGGGCGTACTAGTTCCTACGTTGGTGCCAACAGTCAAAGCCAACCCCAGGTTTTCCGCTCGATGCCCCGCCTCCAGATTCCAAGGGCGTGGCGTCCCACGGGGTTCTGGTCCAGGTTCCCCTCATCCGTCTGCTACTCGTCGCGCCGCAGTGGCGTGGTCAACGGGAGGGTAAAAGCGCCGCGGGGATTAAGATGCTCGGAGTGGTGTCTGTTCCCTCGGGTTCTGTGCGAGGTCACGACAATCATCCGGCCTATTCAACCGCCTCATGATCCTTGGCTAAGGTCCTTCACTTTGGGTGCCTCAGAAGCGGAGGCTGCCCGCTCTCTGTCTCTGATCTCGGTTCCGGCACAGATCAGCAGGGCCCGTGAATGCGAAATCGATGCGTGAATCTCCTCATTGGGTGAGCATGCTAGCCCCTCGGCTACACTACGAAGCCTGCCAAGCCTGCTACGACGTACTGGTATTTTCAAATTCACCGATTGGCACACCAGAGGCGCGCGCGCAGGTTGCTTTGCTGCTGCTGCTGCTGCAGGGCTGCCAGGCTTCGATCCACGACAGCACCCGGCAGCAGTTGAGTCCATACTACATGACGAAGTAGTACTTAGCTCCGACATGTGCAGACCATGGCAAGTTGTCGCGAGAGATGGGCCATGCGAGAAGCCGTCCCTGCTTGTCTCTCCTTGATCCAAGATGTTTCCCAAATCGAAGCCTGACTGGAGCAACCTCAGTATCATCCACAGCAACACCTTGCCGCCTCGCGCTCACTTTATCCCTTACAAGACAGAACAGGATGCGCTCTCGCGTGATCGCAACCGCAGCAGCGAGTACCGGAGCCTCAACGGGACATGGAAGTTCCGTCACGACGCCTCGCCGTACGAGGCGCCAGACTGGGAGTCCCCCGGGACACTCGGGGCTCATGACGACCCTGAGCTCTTCGCGTGGGACGATATCCAGGTCCCCGGCATGTGGCAGCTCCAGGGATACGGCCGGCCTCTCTACACCAACGTCAACTACCCCTTTCACGTGGCGCCGCCCGAGGCCCCCTACCTCAACGGCACGGGCTCCTACGTGCGCACCTTCACCACGCCGCCGGCATGGGCCGCCGAGAACAAGCAGGTCCGCCTGCGCTTCGAGGGTGTCGACAGCGCATTTCACGTCTGGGTCAACGGCACGGCGGTCGGCTACAGTCAGGGCAGCCGCAACGCCAGCGAGTTTGACGTGACCAGCCTCCTCCGCGACGGCTCCGGCGACGGCGACACGCGCACTCCCAGCACCAACACCATTGCCGTCCGCGTCTACGAGTTCTGCGACGGCTCCTACATTGAGCGCCAGGACCAGTGGCTGCTGTCGGGCATCTTCAGGGACGTGTACCTCGTGGCGTTCGGAAGGGACGCCATCGTCGACATGTCGGCCGTGCCGGTCCTCAACGACGCCATGGACCGCGGGTCGCTGCGTCTGCAGGTCGCCACGCAGGGCCGGACCGAGGCGAGCGGCGCCGTCGTAGCGAGGCTGTACGCGCCCGACGGCGCCCTGGTCGTCGAGGAGACGTTCGAGCCGGGCCCCGCGCCGTACGACGTATCGGCGGACGGCGCCGGCCGGCCGCTGCAGCTCTGGTCGGCCGAGCAGCCCACCCTGTACACACTGACGCTCGCCTACGGCGGCAGCGTCATGGCGCAGCGTATCGGTTTCCGTCGCGTCGAGATGCGGGGCGCTCATCTGCTCGTGAACGGTCGGCCCGTCATCTTCTACGGCGTCAACAGGCACGACCATGACGCCCGGCACGGGCGCGCCGTCCCGCGCGAAGCGATCCGGGCCGACCTCGTCCTGATGAAGCGCAGCAACATCAACGCGGTGCGGTGCGCTCACCAGCCGAACGACCCGTACTTCTACGAGTGCTGCGACGAGCTCGGCCTCTACGTCATGGCCGAGGCCGACCTCGAGGCCCACGGGTTCATCACCATCGAGAAGCCAAAGGTCCCCAACCAGCACGCCCTCGCCCGCTTCGACATCATGATCCAGGCCCTCGCCCTCTCGGCCAAGTGGGTGTCGGACAATCCGGACTGGGAGGCCGCCTACCTCGACCGCGCCGTCCAGCTCGTGGCGCGCTTCAAGAACTACCCGTCCATCATCATGTGGTCCCTGGGCAACGAGGCGTCCTACGGCCGGAACCACGCCGCCATGTACCGCTGGATCAAGGCCGCCGACCCCAGCCGGCCCGTCCACTACGAGGGCGACCGCGAGGCCAAGACGGCCGACCTCTACAGCGTCATGTACACCTCGCCCGAGGACCTCAGGGCGCTGGCCCGGACGAGGCCGGACAAGCCGCTCATCACGTGCGAATTCGCGCACGCCATGGGGAACTGGCCCGGCGGCCTCAAGGACTACGTCGACGCGTTCCGGGCCGAGCCCCTGCTGCAGGGCGGCTTCGTCTGGGAGTGGTGCAACCACGGGCTGCTCCGGCGGGACGACGCGCGCGGGGTCGACTACCACGCCTACGGCGGCGACTTTGGCGACTGGCCCAACGACGCCGACTTTGTCATGGACGGGCTGACGTGGTCCGACCACACCGAGGCGCCGGGGCTGGCCGAGTGGAAGAAGGTCATCGAGCCGGTGACGGTCGAGGCGGCGGCGGCGGCAGCGGCGGCCGAGCCGGGCAGCTCGGGCCACGTGAAGCTGCGGCTCCGGAACCACTACGACTTTACGCACCTCGGCCACCTGGAGGCCGTCTGGTACGTCGCCCACGCGTCGGGCTTCTCGCCGGAGACGCCGTGGGTCCTCCCAGACGTCGCCCCGGGCGAGAGTGCGCTGGTGGACTGGCCCGTGGCACCCGGCGGCGCGTCGGGCCCTGACGGCGAGGACAGGTGGCTGACCATCAGCTTCCGCCTGCGGGACGAAACGGCCTGGGCCCCGAGCGGCCACGAGGTCGCCTTTGCTCAGGTCGCCCTCTCGTCGGCGCCGCAGCTCTCGCCGCTGGCGCTGGCGCGCGCCCCGCAGCCACCTTCTTCGCGGGGCGACGCCGGGCTCCCGGAGGTCCGCGAGGCCGGCGCGAGGCTCTACGTGCACACGGCCTCGCGCCAGTCCAGGTTCACCTTTGACCTGATCCGAGGCGACCTCGCCTGGTCGACGAGCGACGGGCCGGTGCTCCAGGCGGGCCCCGAGCTGGGCTTCTACCGCGCCCTGACGCAGAACGACAAGGGCGCCCGGGGCGACGGCGGCGAGTGGAAGCGCCTCCTCCTGCAGGCGGCGCGCATGCAGGTCCGCGAGGCCTCGTGGCGCGTCGTCGAGGACACGGGCGCCGTCGAGGTGACGACGCTCGTCTGGGTGGCGCCGCCGGTGCTCGACTGGGCGTGCAAGGCGACCATGACATACACCATGACGGCCTCCGAGGTCCGGATCCACGTCGAGGGCCACTTCACGGGGGACCACCCCACGATCATCCCGCGCATCGGGCTGGCCATGCAGATCCCGCGCGACTTTGACCGCGCGACGTGGTTCGGCAGGGGGCCGGGGGAGTCCTACCGCGACAAGAGGGAGGCCGCGCGGTTCGGGCGGTGGTCTGCCTCGGTGGCGGAGCTCGCCACGCCGTACGAGTGGCCTCAGGAGCACGGCAGCCGGAGCGACGTGCGCTGGGTCTCGATCGGGGCCGGGGCGGCGCCCGCCAGGTCGCTGGTCGCGCGTATGAACGCGCCCTTCAGCTTCTCGCTGAGGGAGCACGCGGTCGAGGAGCTGGACAGGGCGACGCACCCTCACGAGCTCCGCCGGGGCGAAGGCCACTTCCTGACCCTCGACCACGCCCAGCACGGCATCGGCACCGGGAGCTGCGGGCCTCCTCCGTTCGCGCCCTACCGGCTCGAGGCCGGGCCCTTTGCGTTCTCCGTGGCCTTGTCGCTGGACGTGAACGGTGCCGCGGGAGGAGGGAACTAGATGGGTGCAGTGCCGCGGGAGGAGGGAACTAGATAGGTACAGTACCCCGACATGAAGAACGACGAGGCCCAGTTTTACACCAAACCACACGAGCTTGAGTAAAACCTATGCCCTCTACAGCGTACATAAATATTAGAAACGAGAATCATGAAGAGTAATTTACTCTTTCTAGCCTTTTGTAAAGTGAATATTTATAAAAAGACGCCTTTTAGGTAGTATTTTACCTTTGGAATATAAACGGTGCTTTCAGTAAAATACTTACATACTCAAACAAGGTATAGATAGCACTTGAAGTTGGTATGCTTTGGTGTCATACTAGGGTTCGTCGATACTTGTGTCTCCCCACTGTAGCTAGATAGAATACCAGATAGAGTACCTGGGAGGGACAATCTGAAAACCGGCACGCATGAACTCGTGCCTTGCCTTGCCAACCGTGCTTGTCGCGGAATCAGTTGTGCCTCTGACCTCTCCGTTTCCTCACTCATCAGTCGATGAAAGACCGACCTCTCCGTGTCCTCACTCACAAGTCGATAAAAAGACCGAAAAGATCACCCGAATCTCCGTCAACGCCATGGCGGCCTGACCTAGCTATCCTATGCCGCACCACCAGCACCACCAGCTCCAGTTCAAGCCCCAGCTCGCTACACCAGGCCGGGCTAGGCAGACATGCTGCATGTCATATCCAAAAGTAGCGGGGAACTGGAGATCCCGTGAGCCCTGCAATGATTTCCCCAGATGGCCTCGAATGTCCCAGATTTCCCCGGATATCCCCATGAAGATTGGTGCTGGCTTGCAGGGATAACCCTTTTACCCCGTCGTCCTCGTCACCCCTGTCGTCCCTGTCGCCTCGGGGCTCGCCACTATACGGACGAGGCGGGGGCAACAGAAGGGGGCAAAAGGGGAGGGCAACAGGAGGGGCAACAGGAGGGGCAAAAGGAGGGGGGATGCTCTACAGGCAACACCGCAAAATGCCCGCGGCGAATTTTCTTCGCGTCGAGCTTCGCTCGCTCGCTTAGGTTTACCCAGAACGCAGAGAGCACTGCGGATGGAGGGGCAGCACTGGATGGAGGGGGAGCACTGGATGGAGGGGATGGTGGCTGATCATCGACCACCTCGGTTGCGACGAGCTCTTCTCACCAGCAGCCGAGTCGTCCTGACATGCCTCCTCTTCCGCGGGAGCCGCGATGCCCGCAGCATGACGGGGACGAGTCCCGGTCGAGTGCCTGCGAGGCAGCGAAGCACCAAAGGACCTGCGAGCATAAAGACTCGGGTCAACGACTCAGGTTCGGGGCTGCTCTCGCCAGACGAACGGCATCACGGCCAGTCCAGCCCACCAAGAGCTCATCCCTTGATCCTACTCAGCACTCAGAACCATGAAGACCTCCCTCCTCGGCGCCCTCGGCATGGCCGGCCTCCTGGCCACGCCCTCCACCGGCCGTGTCCTCGCTCGCCAGCCCCTCGAGGGCCTCTTCAACTACTCCGCCCCTCCGCCGCCGCCTCCGGCCCCCGAGCCGATCGAGGTCGTCGAGCTCGGCCTGCCCCCGGTGGCCGAGGACCGCAGCGGCGCCTGCGATGCCACGGTCAACCCCCGGGGCACCGGCTGCATCAAGACCTTCCCGGACCTGATGACGGGCAACTTCCTCATCGGAAACCGCCACGTCGTCGCCTCGGTCAACTACACCGGCGCCCCGTGCTCCGGGCCCGGCGCCATCTACGAGGGCGCGCAGCTCCTCATGGCCAGGACCGACGGCACCACGTTCCCCAACGGCGACTCCTGGCGCTGCATCACCTGCGGCGTGCCGGCCGACAACGCCCGCGGCATGCATCGATACTTCGACTACCCGCAGGTCTTCCGCGACGGCCGCCGGATCCTCGCCGGCACCAACATCATCGAGTGCGCCGAGCCCCTGGACTCCGACGCCTGCTCCCCCGAGAACATCAACGTCTACCCCCTCCACTGGTACACGTCGGACCTGCCCTCGGCGCCCAGCGGCCGGATGCGCGAGCTCCGCATGCACCCGGACGGCAAGCACATCGCCTGGAGCTGGATCACCGAGGCCTCCGGGAAGCTCGACCAGTACGGCTTCGTCGGCCGCCTCACGTTCAACCCGGCCCCCGCGTCCGGCGTCCCCGCCGTGCCGCGCTACGACGTGGAGAACGTCCAGCTCCTCTTCGACCCGGCGGACGTCGGGCCCGTGGCCGTCGGCCCCGGCGGCGAGCACCTCGTCATCAACCACCAGGCCGTCACCATCGGCGAGCTGCGCGGCTTCACCGGCACCGGCCGCGAGCTGCACTACGTCGGCTACCCGACCGAGTCGTCCAACATTGACCTGTACGCCGTCGACCTGGTCACGGGCGTCGTGCGCAGGCTGACCGAGCACCCCGAGTACGTCGACCCCGTGGACGTGTCCGTCGACGACAGGTGGATGGTCGTCGAGGACACGCGCGGCACCGACCGCCAGATGTTCATCGCGGGCCTGCGCGGCGTCCCCCCCGTGACCGACCTCGTCACGTCGAGCGCGACGTCGTCCACCCGCAACAACGGGTACCGGCGCTTCTTCCAGCCGTGGCTCCTCGACGGCCACGGCGACCGCGGCGACTACTTCGGCCAGCAGATCAACGCCGGCTACGACGCGACGCCCGGCGGCGGCAGCCCCAGCGACCCGGAGTGGAACTCGATGGCCGATCCGCGGTTCTCCTGGGACTCGACCATGATCGTCTGGACCCAGTCGCAGACCGTCTCGCCCGCCTGCGGCGGCCACAACCCCCTGCCCTGCTACCCGTCGACGGCCCAGGGCGGCCGCACCCAGCGCGTGATGCTCGCCCGCCTGACCGGCCGCGCGCCGCTGCGCGCGCTGCCGCCGGTCCGCGAGGTGCCCGAGACCATCCCCTGGGCCGTCAAGTACGAGCGCGGCTTCGTGCCCGGGGGAAGGCCGTTCCCCGCCCCGGGCACCTACGTCCTCGACGGCGCCGTCTCGGGGCACGCCGACGTGACCATCGTGGGCGCCGCCGACGGCGCTCGTCTCCGCACCGTCGGCCTCGTCTACCACGACTTCTCCGACGACGGCCTCAACGTGCTGTCCGGGAGCGAGGCGGTGTCGGTCGACGTCACGAGCGGCGTCAACCACGTCGACTGGCACTCGGACCTCACGCAGACGGGGCCCTGGAACGGCACGAAGAAGACGGGCCCCGGCGGGTTCCAGCTCCTCATCGACGTCCGCGTCAACGAGTTCAGGGCGAACGGGACCCTGGTCACCACGGTTCACGGCGAGGAATACCGCCAGCCGCAGAACCTGACGTAGTCTGCCCCTGCCCCTGCCCCCTGCCTCGTCGAGCTCTGAGCCTCCCTTCCTACATGTACACGCAGATGACTAGCCTGTCTGACAATATAAAAATCCGTGCCGTCTTGATATCGTGCCTTCCGTCCTGAGGCCACTGTTCTCATTAATTTTGCATGTGGTCACCACTGGAGAAAAAGAGGCATCACTGGAGAAAAAGAGTCATCACAGGAGAAAAAGACGTCGAACAGCCAAAGGGCCGCCCGTGGTGCTGCATGCAGAGTGAGCGATGATGGTGTTGACAACGAACGAGCCCGCGTGTTCGGCCGCGGCTTAGGCTAAGCAGTTCAGCTACTGACAGATATCCGCAAAGTAGCCCAGCGTCTCCAAGCTGTCGGAGGCCTTGGAGTCGAGCCTCGTCAGCACGTCCAGCAGCTGCGCGAACAGCTTGCGCGCCCGCAGCTCCAGCGCCGGCGTGGGCGCGCCGTTGACGATGGAAAGGAGGATGCTCCCCACGCGGCGGACACGTTCGACCTAAGGTAGGGGGTGGCATGTCAGCCCGGCGCGAAAACGCGGTCACGGAGGCATGCGGAACTCACCGCCGGCTCCCCCTGCACCTTGAAGCACACGAACGGCACGATCTGGACCTCCCGCAGAAAGTCGCGCGCAATCTCGAGCTTGTGGACGGCCCACAGGACGGGCTCGTTGCCGAGACCGACGACGCACGGGAGCCCGACCTCGAGACACTTCTGCAGCACCACGAGCCGCATGCAGTGATACACGGACATGATGTTGCTCCGCTGCGCCCAGAAGCTCGCCGCTTGGTGCTCGGCAATGTGCGGCTGAGACGGAGACCCGGCCTCGGCGGCTCCGGCCCGGTGGAGGGCCTCGGCCTCGGCCTCGGCCTCGGTCCGCTCCTGGTCCGGCGACTGCAGCCAGCTCGGCAGGTCGTCGACGTAGCCGACAAAGTCGCGGTACATCTCCCCGAGCCTGACGACGTCCGGGTCGCCGGCGGCGGCGCCGCCCTCGACGTCCGTGGCCGCCATGGTAGTGGAGAGGCCGTTGCAGGGGCCCTCGCGATTTCCGTACAGCCTGATCGCGCGGATCATATCGGCAGCCGCGGCCCAGAGGCGCCTCTTGATGTGGAACCCCAGCAGCAGACGGCTCTCGAGAAAGTTGCCGTTCCGGGCTCGGGACTGGTCGAGCAGGAGGTCTTCGCTGCCGCCTTGCTCCCGGAGCGTCAGCCTGTCGGCGAGGTAGTCGTCGTGGATCATGCACGGCCGCGCCTCAAAGGCCGCGGCCGTCTTGTCGGCGAGGTACATGAGCCAGAAGTTGACGCGAAGCAGCCGGGCCTCGAGGCGGGGCAGCCGGCTGAGGGTTTCTTCCTCGTACAGGCGGGCCCTGACCGCCAGCAGGATCACCTCCCCGTGAAGGTGCCAGGACGCCCGGTCCCGGCCCGTCATGTTCTGCAGGGCCGCGGACTGCAACATGCGGAGGCAGTAGGACGACGACTCGGGGAACTCGAGGTCTTGCTCTTCGTAGAGCCGCAGCATCGATCGCGAGGCGTAGTAGAACGTCCAGGTGAGGCCCTTGGGCGCACGGAGGAGCTCCTCGGGCATGGCCGAGATGACGAGGGCGCAGAGGGCCGTGATGAGCGTGAACATCCTCAGCGTGTCGACCGTCGGTGACCATGACTCGTGGCGGGGGGAGTCTCCCGGCCCCGTCTCGAAGAGCGCGGCCGCCGACCACAGGGTGGGCTCGTGGGCGATGGGTGTGTTGGGGAAGATGTACCGCATGAAGGCGTCGACGCAACGGCGGGTGCAGCCCGCCACGGTGTCGCCCGGGTCGGGCAGCTGTGAGTCGACGAGCATGACGAGCTTCCGAAAGACCTGTGCGGCATCCGGCGCAAACGCGTTGTGGGGGGGAGCGCCGGTGAACGTGGCCGGCGACACGTGGCTTGCCGGGACCGAGGCCGCCGCCGAGGGAGCCGTACCGGCGCTGCCGCTGCCAGGCTCGCGGGCCCCGACTGTGGAGGCCACCTCGGGTTCGGCCGGAGGAGACGCGATACTGCCGCTGGCCGGCGAGTCTGGCACGGGATCGCCGGCATGGCCGTCGATTGATTCGGACGTCTCATCCCACGAGGCGCCGCGCAGAACCGCCTTGGCCGGCCGCCCGCGTTTGCGAGGGACTGTCCTATACTCGCATGCGATCTGGGATGTGCGGCAGTTGCTGCACGGGCTCGTGGAGTCACACTTGACCTTGCGTCGTTTGCATGCGTCGCACGCCCTAGCCTTGGCCGCCCGGCGTGGTGTCATGTCGTATACACATGTACACGGTGCGTGTGGATGTATTGAATTGGCCGCGGGGAAAAAACCTGGGGAAAAGCGTTTCTGAGTGGGCCGTCTGAGCTTTTTATGTTTACGGAATTAAGCAGGACGAACTGCGCCAAAACCCAAAGTGCTCCTTAGGGTCTACCTTGAAAGGAGGGGAGGGATTACTCATATGACTATAACTTGGAGAAAAACTAATAGCTATCCTCTTACTTAATAAACTACAAGGTGGTATCTTAGTAAGTTCAAAATAATAGTAATGAGAGTTCTTATCTTTTTTAAACTAGGGCCTATGTTCAGCTATTTTCTCAAACTTGAACTTTACAACTTGGTACTTATTAAGCCTAGCTATAAGGTCGAATCTACTCTAATATCTTCAACCATAGTTTTTACGGGCGTCCTATATAATAATTGAAATCGTATTTATAACTCGGAAAAACGCATACTCTAGATGAAATATACCCTCATGAGACAAAAAACACTCCGGCGCTTTTGTTAACATATGAACGAGGACCTGTACTACGGAGACATTCTGACCGCAATTTGATTTCCTGCCTGCCCGATGCCTGCCAAGGCGACGTTTTACTTCTAGATGAATTTCCGGTACTGGACAGCTGAGTTCCAGGACACTGGCTTCAAGAATTAGACAATATACAATCAGTGAAAAGCACTCCATGTCCAATGGATTTGTTTTGTCTCCCTTCGCAGCAAGAAATCGATGGAAAACGATGAAGAATCCAAGACCTAACTCGCCGACGTCCACCCGTCGGCTGACGCAAAACATCTACCAGTACCCCCTCTGGCAACCTCAAGAAGTAGTCTGGAAACGGTCCCGCCAGGTGTGGCCCTCGTCGAATCTCACCATCTGTCGCATCTTCCATGTCGACGTCGGAGCGTCTGTCTTCCCCATCTCCCGTGTGATCGTAATCTCTGGGTGAAGCTCCCGTAATCGCTCTGTCGTCTTGCGGTCGTTCGTGATGGAGTCGTTGGTCACGTTGACAACCTGGTAGCCTAAACCATCAGGTCGAGAATCGATCACACGTCTGCCCGAAATCCCTGGCGACCGTGTATGACACCCGTGAGCAACCAACCGTTCTGGATGCGCGGCGTACGGTTGGAACAGCCTCCCACAGTTGTGTGGTGCGATCACGGCCCCGATATGCAGGCAGTATATTTCCATGCCATATCGCGTCGCGTAGCTTCTCGCAATATTCTCACCCAGCAGCTTCGACAACGTGTACGGATCGTCGGGTTGCATTTGGCCGTTTCCTCAGTGGGAAACATCGCAAATGCTCGCCGGTCACCGGCGTAGGTCACGCCGTACACTGTGACGCTGCTAGCGAGCACGATCTTTAGTATGCGGAGCTTACATGGTGCCTCGACACCGTTCTGGAAGCCGGCGACGTTGGCACGGAGAACCTCGGTATCCGGCGCGCGTAGCGGTTGTGACAGGCGAAGGTATGACGCGTCGGGCGGGGTCAGGGGGGCGGCTCGTCCAAGGGTGTGTGAGGTCGAGGTTGAGAATGCGCTGTCCTAGGCGAAGGAGCTCGCGGGCTACCCACTGCCTGGCCAGGCCGGAGCCGCCGGGGAAGATAATGATTTTACCCGTTGATCTCGGCCTGTCGTGCCGTGGTACGCTGGAGGCAGAAGGACATCAGTCGGAGGGGTTGCCAAAATGAGGGCTATTCCAGGAGACATGACATCGAGGCTTTTGTTCTTGGGATGCGTAAATCGTCTTCGGCATATATATGGCCGAGTACCTTGGTGCATTGATCTACCAGCAAGACGCCGCCGCTGGCAACAAGAAACCTCCGAGCCAAGCCCACGTCAAGAGGGCTGGAGGAGTAGGGTCGCTGCATGGCGACCGAATCATGCCGTGAGCTTCGCTCAGTCCTGACCCGATGCCATCTAGTAGACTAGTGCTCCGGGCTAAATGTGGCAGCGTGGCAACGCTGTACAAGGACCTCATGGATCTCGTATTCGATTATACGATAACTCGGGCACCGGAGCATCGGGTTTTGGAGACCAAGTTTACAAGAATGGGCATTGGTCATGCTTGAATTCGCATTGATCTGATTTTCTGCGGTATTCTCAGGCCCGTCTTTCTTCTCAACTCACAGCTGCACTGGACTCCCAGCTGGCCCTTCATCTCGATACTATGGCGTCACACAGCACCATCGACAATGACCGCAATGGTCCGGATGCGACGCGACTGGAGGATCACCGGAGAACGGCGACAGAGCCGTCGGGCTACGCTGAATTCCCGACTCTTCCACCAGGGGGGGGCCTTGAATCGGTGGTCATCCTTCCTCACGAACGGCCATGACTTCCCGGGCGCTCAGGTGAGCTTCACCTGTCGCTTACTACAGTGACATGGCGCTTCCAGACAGCGTGACTGATTTGCGCGACTCACGTAGGCCATGCTGTATGCCGCTGGCATCCCCGACCAGGACACGATGAAGAGTGCGCCGCAGGTCGGGGTGTCTACGGTCTGGTTTGAAGGAAACCCCTGCAAGTAAGTAGAGCCCAATACCTCCGAGGCCATCCGTGACCATTCCAGTTCGCTGACGATGACACGAAGCTCACATTGTAAGCACAAATCTGTCTATCGATCGCGTCGCACTTCAAGGCAGCGTGCTAACACTAGACGCCGATAGTGCTCAACCTCGGTGTCATCGTGAAGCGGTCCGTGGAGAGGCAAAAGTTCATCGGCTGGCAGTTCAACACCATCGGTGTATCGGACGCCATCACGATGGGAGGCGAAGGTAAGACCATGGACTCCTGCCCCAAAGTTATCAGCGATAGGACGGAAAGTGCATCATGACACCGGTACTAAGGCTTCAATCACAGGCATGCGCTTTTCCCTCCAGTCCCGCGAGATCATCGCCGACAGCATCGAATCAGTCACTTGCGCCCAGCGCCACGACGCCAACATCAGCATCCCTGGATGTGATAAGAACATGCCCGGTGTCGTCATGGCCGCGGCGCGGCACAACCGACCCTTCCTGATGATCTACGGCGGAACGATCCGCAAGGGCCACTCGAAGCTTCTCGGCAAGGACATCACCGTCAGCGACTGCTACGAGGCCCAGGGCGCCTACCGCTACGGCACGCTCCGGGCCTGCCACGGTGGCGGCGCCGTCGAGGCCGCGTCGCCGGCCGAGGTGCTGGAGGACGTCAGCCGTCACGCGTGTCCCAGCGCCGGCGCGTGCGGAGGCATGTTCACAGCCAACACCATGGCGACAGCCATCGAAGTCATGGGGCTGAGCATCCCGGGGTCGAGCTCCTTCCCTGCCAACTCGCCCGAGAAAGCAAGGGAGTGCGAGCGTGCGGGTGAGGTGATTCGCGGCGCCATGGAAAAGGACCTTCGGCCGCGGCAGATGTTGACCCGGGCCTCGTTCGAGAACGCCATGGTCCTGACGATTGTGCTGGGGGGTTCGACGAACAGCGTGTTGCACTTCCTCGCCATGGCGAGTGCCGCGGACGTGGACCTGTCTATCGATGACTTCGCCAGGACGAGTAGTCGGGTGCCCCTGTTGGCGGACATGGCACCGTCCGGGAAATACTTTATGGAGGACCTCTACGGGGTTGGTGGTACGCCTTCGGTTCTGAAGTTCCTGATATCCATCGGCCTGATCGATGGAACCCTCCCGACCATCTTGGGAGTAAGCATAGCGGACAGTGTGAAGGACTGGCCCTCCCTACCAGCTGGTCAGAAGATCATCCGCCCGTTGGATAACCCCGTGAAACCCTCCGGCCACCTACGCATCCTCCGCGGGAGTCTCGCCCCGGGGGGTGCCGTCGCCAAGATTACCGGCAAAGAAGGTCTGTCCTTTACCGGCCGGGCACGGGTATTCGACAAGGAGGAAGCGTTGAACAGTGCTTTGGACCGGGGCCTCATCCCGCGTGACGAGCCGCTGGTGCTCATCGTGCGCTGTGAGGGCCCCGCGGGTGGCCCAGGTATGCCGGAACAGCTCCGGGCGAGCGCGGCCATCATGGGTGCAGGGCTGAAGAACGTCGCATTGGTTACAGACGGACGCTACAGCGGCGCCAGTCACGGCTTCATCGTCGGTCATGTTGTTCCGGAGGCGTCCAAGGGTGGGCCGATTGCACTGGTGAAGGACGGCGATCTTATCACCATCGATGCCGTGACGAATCGCATAGATCTGGTGGACGTTACGGAGGAGGAGATGGTTCAAAGGAGGAGAGAGTGGCGTTGTCCCCGTCCGGCCATCACGAGGGGCGCTCTCGCCAAGTATGCTCGTCTCGTCGGCGACGCGAGCCATGGAGCGCTGACAGACGTGTGGGATGAGAGTCGCCAGTGAGCTCTTTCTTGGGACCATGGCTGTGAATTTCAGGGGCTTAGATTTTGTCTCTTATTCGGGGTAGAGAGGTCCGAACCGAGCGGTCTTCGCACTACTATTCGGTTTGCGCATCGAATGCGAAAATGCCTTCTCATTTCCCTGAAGCGCCACGTCACCGTCGATACTAAAGTCCTTTCCGCAGGACGTTCGTCAATCGGGTGTTTCATACCGTTGTCCCTGCGTCATAACTATTGTTTACGCACTAGAAGCCTTGGAGTCGGAAATCACCGTGGTGACGCCGCTGAACAGAAACCGGTGGAACCTGAACATATAGTCAACGCTCGGTTTTCGGATACAACGGCAAAGCCCGGTTCGAATTTCCAAATCTGAACAAAGGCGAGCCGACGGAGGAGGCGGCTTTCATGATGCTGGGACACCGGGGCGATATCCCGGCAACAGCTACCTTCATGTTCATGAAGCGCGTTCCCGTCGTCGTGAATAGGAATACACACCGAGGGCTAAATTTAGTGAATGGTGCCGCTTACAGTGCTTTGGACGTCGTTCTCGGTGCGGAGATGGCCTTGCACTTTGGCCGGCCGGCGGGGGTAGTTCGGAGACTGTTCCTCCTTTTCGATCGACCTTCAAGAACAGGGATCATGACGGAGGGCAGATCCTGCGAGCTCTGCCCGGCATCCACGATCGAGGGGCCTCGGCACGTACAGCGACGTGCTCGGTGCCCCCTCGACCTCCAAACATGGCGGCAAGGAGAAATCCTCGAAACATGGCTCACCTGACTCAGTACCACATCGCGCCGCGAACGCTGATGGTCGCTGCAGAGGATACTTGAAGATCACGTCCTCGCTCATCACGTTCTTGCTAGGCTATCAGCCGACTATCATAAAGATCGATTGATGTCTCCCCATTGCTCTTGAGCAGTATAGTTATCTACCAAAAGCCCTCGTATCTATCTCAGAAAACCAATCCTTGGAACCGTGGATATGCGTCGACCTGTAGACAAACGACAATAAGGTTAGGACACAACAACGCGGACCCGGCCCAAGTTGCTCACACGAGCATGCGGCGTCTTCGTGTCGCCACCACGATGAGAAGTTGCACGCACGCTAGCAATGTAAGTACCGGGGTCCTCATAAGCGTGCTCGACTTCCATCTGGACGCGAGGCCTAACCTCTCCGAAATCGACCTTCGTGAACTCGCCGGTGCCCAAGAAGTCACACTCGACAGAGACGACACTCGATTTAGCGTCAGGCACCTCAACATCAACGTGGAACCTGACAGATTCGCCAGAGTCTGCCATGGTTCTGTTCTGGCCGTTGATGGTCACCTTGACGAGAGGCTGGATTCCACGGCGCTCCGAGGCGGTGGTGGCCAGCTTTACTTGGCCAGCCTCGACAGTGTATCCTGTGTGATCGGGGGGGGCAACGCCCTTCTCCACCCAGTCGCTGAGGTCTCTCAGGTGCTGGTGGTAAGGGCCGATGGTGTCGACTATCCGCGTCGATCCGGGTCCCTCAGCAAAGTTCCAGATGCCGTGGTCCGCGTTTTCGGTGTAGTACAGGCGGAAGTTGTCTTCGAAACGGTGCCCGAGGCTCCGCTGCACTTGCGATCTGTACCAATCCGCGTGCCAAGGGAAGGCGTCGTAGTCGACCGTTCCGTCCATGACAATCATCTTGGCGTGAATGTTTCCGGTATGATTGCTGCCTCCACTGGTTGATCGCGCACTGCTGTAAGAAAGAATTGACTGGCGCTGTGGATACTTCGGCTTGCCATCGTCGTCCCTCAAGTAATCAAGTGCGTAAAATCCGCGATCCGTAGGAGGGACTTGGTGTCGGTAAAAGGTATGCGAGGCAAGGAACCACCGGTTGTCGACCTGCACGTTGGTCCCCTCTGTAATGTTGCTCAGGGATGATGCTGCAGGAAGACGTACTTTTCGTTCCGGGACGTTGACACCGCTCAAAAATGATGTCCCGCTCTCGACGGTGCCGATTTCCAGGCCTAGTGCGGTGATATTTTCGGGCAACTTATCCAATGTGACATCGACAGAGCCGTTGCTGTGTGTCATAACTTGGCGGACGGTCGTGTTGAACTGCACAAGTGCGGCCCGGTAGAAGTCTCCCAGAGCGGACTTCTCAGTTCCGAGGTAGCCGGGCAAGCTCCAGAAATCCTGCACATACGTAGGGTCGCGAGACTTGACTGTAGGCACCCCCAAATTGATGGCCGTGTTCCAGAGGTGCTCACCCCCAAGGCCTTCGAAATCTTCGTAGCTGTCCAGAGGGATGCCGAGGGCTGTAGACTCCTTCAAGGCAGTGCTCTCCGCTTCATCAAGAGAGGCAAACGGATCCCCGGAACCGCCAGGGCGGACCGCATCGATGATATCCGTCTTCTTTTGTGCCAGAGTGAATCCTGACAAGCCTCGCAAGAACCAGGAGTTGGGGCTACCGATGGGCACCGCTTGGACCAAGACGACCGAGCCTTGCCACACGTCGTAGGTTTGCTCCATAGCACCGACGACTTGGAAGGAGCCTCCGCTGCCACCGTAGATGTAACCGTAGATCTGACCGGACGGCATGTCGTAGTACTCACGTGCCACTTTGCGAGAGAATTTGGCCGCGGCTGCGTCGGCACGGTAGCCTATTGTTCCAGACACCTGGACGGTATAGGCACCGCTGTCGACGCCGAAGCTGATCACATAGTCATCGGCGGTGGATTCCTTGAGCGGGTACACTTCCTGGAAGAATTTGTTCTTCCATTGGCTCTTTTCGGGCAGGTAAATATTGAAGTCAACCGCCGTTCCGTTGAAATGGCCGGAGACTCGACGGTGTGGTACCGGCTCAAGGAGATCCACAACGTTGTCGATGACGGGTGATCGGTATAGAGGATCAATGCAGACATTCGTGATATTCCACGGACCGCTAGGGGTTGGTTGAACACACTGAGGCTTAGGCACACAAGTGGCGGCTGACCAGCTGAGGAACGCCCCGGCGGCGAAGACGAGTTGGCTGAGTGTTCTGCACACACGCACGTGGTTAGTGCCAGATAGACTTTCAGAGAGACGCTTATACTGACTTCATGATTGATCACGGAGCGCGAAGGGTTGAAGGCTTCGTACAGCTTGATCCTGAACAGCGAGGAACAAGTGATGGACCGCAAAGAACTTCGTCGCGGGGTTTGTCTTATTATATAGAAGTCCGGCGTCATTCACTTCATTGCAAGCTTCTTCCTCGAAGACCCTAGTCTACCTCCTCATTTTTACCCCGTGGGGTTACGAGCCCCCCAGACTTGTCGAAATTCTCGCAATATGGGGAAACGCTGTAAGGGTAGGGTCCATCCGACTTTGAACTCGGCGTAACACATAGCGAGCGTTTGCGGGATGTCAGTTGCGGCAGGGTTCAAGGGGTCCCCGGATTCTGTCCCAAGACTTTGTCTGCCAGACTGCGCAACGCAACTATCTAGGCAGATACAGTACACCATGCCTACTGACCCCGCAATTTCTCATCGCCAGCGCTATTAGCCGAGATCGCTAGCGGTGCCGAACTATCGTTCTTGGTTTTGACGTATTCTATCCGAATTCCCCTGTCAGCCACCTACTATTTATTGCCCATTGGCTGTGAACAGTGAGCCATCCGGGGGATAAGGCGTGGAAGGAGGGTTCGGATTTTGAGATATCCCGATGGAACAAGCCACCAGGCCGCGGCATGGTCAATGACTCAGTGGGGTGAGGTGGCTAGACGTCGTGCCATCATTTCATTCAAGGCCATGAAGCGCCGTCGTGACATCCTGCCAACCCGCACCCATCGTGGCCGACTGCACTTTGGAGATCATGAGCCGGCGACCACCGCCCTTCCACCACATACGACCATACCTGCTGGAAAACTCGGGATCCCGTCCGCTCTCCCCTAGATAAGCCAGTAAGGGCAATCTTAGAATTGGGGTCGGCCTCTGACGGCCGTATGTCATTCGGCCCCCACGCACTGCCGCCCCAAGCGTCTTGCTGACAGAGCCGCGCCGTTTGCCCGCCACGCCGTTTACGGCTTCCCTCTCCGGTCCCGTCTACTTAACCCCCCCATCCTGCCCCCCGTACTTTTCTGGATCCTGGATCTTCCAAACCCGACTCTCTCGTCTTGTTTCCTGGTTGTGCGGCGTCCAATAATGGAATCGATGGTAAGAGGGGATCCCGCCCACGCGCTGCTGGGAGAGTGTGTGGAAGGGAGCGGGCGCCTCGCTGCCGCTGCCGCCCTCCCCTCTCTTCCCCCTTCTCCTTCCTCTCTCCCTTCTCCGTTCTTCCATTCATTCCTCCACCACTACCATTATGACTACGAGCTTCTAGATCTTTTTGCCTTCCTTCATTCGCGCTCATTGCTGTTTCAGCGAACTTCGCCTTGGGTCGTGCGACTTGCGATCCTCTGGCGACATGTTACCGATCCCGGTGCCTACCGAACCCTGGAGGTTCGCCGGGGGCCGCGTTTGGCTTGACGATATCGTCGCCAGGGGCCAGGATGACACGCTCCAGTACTTGGAAGGCTGTGCGTCCAGCCCTATCGACGATTCCCGCAAAGTGAACGACAAGACGGAGGCTTACCGGAAGTATGCCCGTCGTCTCTGGGATACGTAGGGCCCCTAACTCCTCCCTCTTCCTCCCGGGACCGTCAAGAACGGCACATTTCATGGAATGGCAGGCTGACACCCCAATGTGTGCTCAAGGTTTTGCAAAACCGTCCTCAGCAAGGCCGGCCCGGGGGTCACAGCTGATCCGGAGGCGATCACCGTGGACCTGTGCCACAATCGAGCTTCCGCAGAAGATAAGTTCAGGGCTTTCTTGCGACACTACGTCAAGACTTCGGTGCAGCTGCGTCCGTCACTCGGGCCTGAGGAGTACGAATGGGTTCGGGACGTTGATTCCGCAATCACGGTCACTGAGTTTTGGAAAGCCTTGGTTCGCGAGTTCGACTGTGGCTTCCTGCAAACGATGCGACGTCAGGAGCCCGAAAAAGCATCGCTCTACTCTCTCAAGTTCTGCGACACTTCGCAAGGTGCGGGCTCCGTGTGGAAGGTGTCGAAGGTTTGGCCGCCCTTGTCCCCCCCCCCCCCCCCCCCCCCCCCAAACATCTCCCCGGGAAAGATGCTAACACGTGCCTGCGGGCGGACTCGTAGTGGATTCGAGAAGATCTCGCAGAGGAACTGGGTCTTTCGCGCGGCCAGATGTTCCGAAAGCAGGAAGTGACCGGCGAGGATGTTCTCGCCATCCTCTCCGTGCTGTGGGCGCGGCCGGACGTGGTGACTTGCCAGCCCACGGAGCGATTGACTTCCCATGCCATGATACTTCTTGCCAGCATGGGCGCCTTCCGGCTCGGTGCTCTTTCGCGCATACAGTATCATCAAGTGGAGCTAGCCATTGTGGCAGATCCTGTCAACAAATCGACGCGTCTGGTGGGCACCGTCACTATAGTTCACAACAAAGTCGACAAGAATGCTCTCAAAAGAAGCCAAGATGATCGGTGAGTGGCTAGCACTTTCCCCCGTTTCCCGTCTGCGCCATGACGGCGAGCTCACTCCATCATGACAGGATCTCATTTTCCGTCGCGTTCGCACCGTGCCCTATCGTCTGTGTGCTAAGCCTCATCGTCGCCAAAGCCATCAAGGACGATGCGTTTGATGTTGGCTTCGAGTCCCTCGACGCCCTCCTCTCTAGACCGACGCTTGGGGGCTTGGCCTATCTGCCAATTCGCTGGAAGAATGATATACTGGAAACCCCCATTTTTGAGTTGCCGTATCACCGGTTGTGGGAGATCTGGAGGTCGTGTACCTGGGCCCTTGGGTGTCGCGACCCGCCTCGCCCATACGCCATGCGCGTTGGTGGCGCCGGCCGGCTAGACGGTGAGATGATGACATGGGTGTGGCTTTCGCCAGTCGTGGGAAGAAGACTGATGGATTTCTAGGCGTACTCACACCTGCTGTGCGCAACTTCGTTGTCGACAACTCGTCGGAGGTGTTCGAGAAGAGCTATCTTCCGAATCATTTTCGAGGTCAGCTGGCAACATTTGCGTTCGGCGCGTTGGCGGGCGATTACGAGCCCTTATTCCGTCAGCTCTGCAATGCTTTCCTGAAGGTCGACGCAAATGCCCCGATGACCGTTACCCCCGAGGAAAAGGCGACGTTTGAGCAGCGACACGACTTGCGCACCATCAGCGCCAGGCTGGCGGACGATGGTGAAGGCGAACCGCCTGGCTGGCGAGACGAGCTACACAGCAGGGCCTCCTACATTCGGAAGTCCTTAGCCAAGCAGTTAAAGGTGCAGAAACGAACATTGTACTTCGAAAACATGGACAGGCAACGGGCTCTTGGAACCCGCTGCGCCCCCTTCCCTACCAAGCGCCAGACTCCGGCCATTCAAGACGAGTCTTACCCGTTCGAAGGCGCTTCGGCCATAGGATCGTTCTTCCAGCACTTTTCAGCCACACAGGACTTGCGTCCAGCCACACTGAAGTCTTACTCGGAGCTCCTCGTGGCATACCTTCGGCGCCTCCCGGCCGAGGTAGTCCATTCAGCCTATGCAGCCATCCGGGAAGCAACGGCAGCGGACCCTGACCCCTCCTCGAGCACTCCCTCGCTTGCCGAGCCGCCACTCCGATCCAGGGCGTCAGATTCCACAAGCTGGTGTCTCTTGGGCTGCGGCTCATTCTGTCGTCGTCCGGGTCTCACACGCCACGTGAAGATTCATACCCGGGATGGCTCTTTCGCAAAACCTTTCGACTGTCCTGAATGCCGAAGACTCGGGTGGCCCGTGAGCAGCATAGAAGGCATTTCACATTGGAGCGCCCATATTGACGTTCATCACGATGAGCGAGACGCGCCAAACTCAGTCTCCAACTTATCGCCACCCACGAGCTCTCCAACCCCGGTGGTCGACTCGGCGTCGACAGCTCATTGCTTCTTCTGCAACCGGAAGTTCAAAGGCAAAGGCCTCTACATCCATTACCACGTTCACAAAACGGATCCCCGATGGCAGAGTCCGTTTGGATGCCCCGAATGCAAGCGACTAGGGCAGACAGCGATTGTAGACAACTTTGCAGCTTGGCAAGAGCACTCTGATAAGGTGCACGGGAACAGCAGAAAGACTTTGGATGAGGAGGCCGGCCTCAAAGCTGAGAAGAGGTGTCTGGAGGGTACGGACGCTATTCCCCCCTCCAAGGTCAGGAGACTGAAGGTTTCAGCCGACCGGGAGTCGGGCGAATGTCCAGCCAAGAGGCAGAAATCGTTCGATTCCAACAATAGCGGCAGCTATGGCGACAGCTGCGCAGTGCCAGAGCGGAGCAAGATGATACTGCAACACGCTCGTGCAGGAAGTCAAGGCCACCCCATTATCCTTTAGCCTCCCTAGCAAATGAAGCCGGGCAGGGCCGGGTGCGGCGAGGCTAGGGGGTCATGGCATGATCAGGGGAATTGAGCATGCACCTTGGCTTCAGAGTCCAGTCAATCTTCACCACACGAAACAGGGCTTACGTTTATACATAGAGATTATGGCGATGACACAGATCACGAGCGCTGAGCGGTGTCATGCGACGCAATGGCGGCATTACCTGGGGCTGTTTGAAGCGGAAGTGAGATGCAATTCACGACGTGCCTGTTTGCCTGGCGGTCTTCGCCCACCAGCCTCCCTGCCAACTGTATCATTTACATGCAAAGTTCAATTCACATCATCCACCGAGGATATTTTCACCGAGGCCAATGCTCCAGAACCAGGCGTTGACAGGCGATGTGCACAACACTAGACAGAATTTCAGATCGTTCTTCTCCAAATAAGGGATCAGAATCTCACGTTGGCTTTTAATTCGACTGCGCTAAGCCTCGACTCCAGTCGGTGCACATTGGCCTTAAGCTGTTGTACTTCTTTTCTCTGCGATACAAACAACTCCTGCCAAAAGGCGGACGAGATTTGGTGTCTATCCCTGGTAGGTTTCAAGTTCTGGATACCATCGGTTGGCAGGAGAAGCGATGCTCTGAATCGATCCCATCGTGGGTCAATATGGCTTGTGGCTTCCGAAAGGCGCGACTGTGCTGCCATGGACGCTTCTTCGATAGAAATCTCAACCCAGGGTTCGGAAGACATGGTGGGGGACTTTGACTTTGCTGAATATAATCACAGGAAACGTGATCGTAAAGCCTATTTTATAGATGTCCCTTGAGGGCAACATGACGCTAAGGGTTATGAGTGTGGCGCTTGCGGTCGAAACAGGGGGTAAGTTGCTTTCATGTGTGCTTGCGCTAAGTATAGCTGGTTGGGACAGCAAACCCATGGACCAGCTTTTAGAGACGGGTTCCCGTAGTTTGTATTTCAAGATTCAAAACACAATTTTCTATTCACAAGCATTTCGCGGAATGCAAGAACACCTCATGTATATAATGTGACATAAATCCGACAACAACATGGCTATTGAAGCAAAATTCAAAGCGTGATATTCTCTTGAGATGGATGTACGTGAGTCAACTGACCTCAAAGAAGAGTTGAAGATGCCTGCGATCAAGCTCGAGGAAGCGGATGATCCAGCACCTACAAAACCCAGGATTATACTTCATCCATCGAAACCTACCGAAAAGATGAAAAAGTACCGGCGGGATCGACTTTATCGGCGAAGAAAAAACCTTTTCAACAAACTTCATGATTTCTTTGCAGATTTTCAACACGAATTCGGTGTTCAGGCATACGTCATGGTTCGAGCAGCCGGGAAATCGTACGAATACGACTCCAATCGGGACCAAGAATGGAGGTCTGACAAGTGCCTGGTGAGAGACATACCCCGTTCATTTAGTGATGCGAGTTCCGCTGATGTCGCAGCGCACAATGTATCCCGTTCCAAAACGGTACGGGCCCACTACCTCACCGGGCAGTGAGAGGCCCTCTATAGTTCAAAAATGAGCTGCACTTGGAGCCAACGTCTGTGCTTCACGAGAATTTCACCTCTATTAAGACAGACGAAATACTCTTTACCAGGGTGCTAAAGATGAGAATGACGAAGACAACAAGCCTTCCATTGAGGGACTTATCTGTTGTCTGGGACACCAGCTTGTTGCAGGTGGAAGTAGGGGGCATCCCTCTGTGCATGGAGATTTGGCCGGGACATCTTTGTTCCGATATTCCCTATCATTTTATGTATAGTATCACATAGTGATGTATCAGAGCGTCATATAAATGTGGGCCATCTTGTACTATCTGTAATTGATGTACGTGGCAGCACGCCATGTGAAAGTCACAATGGAGGTCTGGACGTAGTATGCAAAGTAAGTATATCAATTGATGGAGGCTCCACAACACAGAAACGTTGCAACGCTTTGGCTGTCCCGAAGTTACCTGGTAGACATCACCCGCAGAAGCG
This sequence comes from Verticillium isaacii, assembly GCA_002851775.1. Lineage (NCBI taxonomy): Eukaryota > Fungi > Ascomycota > Sordariomycetes > Glomerellales > Plectosphaerellaceae > Verticillium > Verticillium isaacii. The sequence continues at coordinate 719,225 of NMXN01000007.1, read as the reverse complement.
CTGGAGTTCATCCAGCTTGCACGTACAACCCAACAGTACAAATGGCCACCAGCTCACGAATTCTCGCAAGCCAGATACAAGCTCCCACCTTCCTGCCAGGCAGTTGCTACACGTGAAAGCCCTGTAAGCCGAACCAGCGTGCCAGCAATGACCAGGACATGCATCCAGTTGTGGCCCTGTCCAGCAAGATCAAAGGTCCCTGGGAACCACCGCTCAGGTATTCTGGCAACATAGAGAACTGCCCCAGTCGAATTGAGGAACGCTAAGCCCACGAATGATTTCAGCCCCATCCTCTTATCTAGCTCCGCGAGCCCGAACACATACAGGGCATGATATATGTGGGCAAATAAACTGACGCCGAAGCAGGTGTAGACAGCAACACGTGTTACTCGATTTCCGAGCTTTCGAAACCCAGGCCTCAGCGTGATGAGACCACTCTTGACGGCGGTAGTAGTCAGGAGAGCGAAATGGATGGCACGTGAAGTCGGCTGGCACCGAAATGCGAAATGGGCCCCGGACAGCCCAGTTGCCCACATAAGTAGGATAATGCCGAGGTGATCCAGCTTATTGCTCAATCTATACACCTTGAAGCTATGATTGCAAAGGGTATGGAAGGCAGTAGAGAGGGAAAAGCAGGCTGCCACGCACAAGTAAAACAGACCCAGAGCAAACCTATCCTGGAGTGGGAGGACAATTGCCCTGTCTGTGATGAGGAAGTCGTTTACAAATCTGCGGAGGAACCAGAGTGTTCCAAGGAGGTGGGACACGATATTGACTGTGATTGTACTCAAAATGGGCGATCGATGCCACTTTCCTGGCGAGATCACGTACCACTCTCATTGTGTATCTGGAAAATGCTTTTGAAACTTTTCCAATAAGAGGAAGAGACAGCTCTGAGGACTTTAATTAGCACCCTGTACTCGCTGTGGAAAATAAGGAGCTCTGACCGATAGCTAGAGAGGATGAACTTGTTGTCCCTAAGGAAAGTCAGCTTGCGATATAAGTCGAGTGAAATTGCAAGCAGACCTTTGCCAAAGTGCTATGATAGTCAGCTTCTGGTACCACGGTAGTTTGATAGCACTTACGAATCTCGGACATTGCCAATAGGAGGCTTCTCTTGGCTTGACCCTCTCTCCTTGAGCTCCTCGTCATTGTTGTTGGGATGGAAAGAACGTGTGCAAGATTGAAATGATGTTTAAGGTGGTAATGCACAAGTTCAATTGATAAATACACCCGCCAAAAAGGCGATTGTATAGCAGTCTACAAATATTAAATCAAAAATTAAAGACCAATAGGAAATACAGACAAATGAAACCAATGGACTTCCTGCATTCTAGAGCGCGCTAAAACTGGCAATGGTCCCGCCACAGCTTGCAGATCATCGACGCTAGTATCCGTTGTCATCGTCTGGGACGCGTCGGCATCATCGACGAGTTTCAACGTCGGGAGATGGTGTGATATATGCCTGTTGTTGCAGGTCTGAAATTTGAACGAAACCTGATTGTCCATACAGCACTAAGTGCTGATCATCCCTGAAAGCACACAAGAGAGTGAACCCGCACGTGAAGTCCGTGTCTGGTGATACATATAGTATTCTGGCGCTGTACTTGTGTTGTTCATTAGGTTTCCACAGAGTGCAATACTTTTTGTCGTGCGGATCTCTGAACACGTTCCATTCAAAACCTGGCAGGCTTGGTACATGGAAACGAGAATATTGACGGTCCATACCGGGCGCCCCTATGCTAGCAGGTGGCTGATCAGGAGGGTAGCCTTGCGGGGCTGCATGGGTAGTTTGAGAGCTATGACCTAACGGCCGCACGTAAGATTCATCTGTGTGATAGTACGGCTGACCGCTTAGAGGATGAGAGGATCTCGTGGCTCTGTATCCTGTTTCCGGCCCCGCAGGATGATTCCATAAAGATTGAGAAAACCGCGGCCCTGGACTAGACAAATAATTCTGCCCTAGCGAAGGAGGATTCGGAATTGGTGGCCGTTGAAAGGCTGCCGGCTCAGAATAGCCTTGCCATGTGCTGGGTCCTAGGTTCCGAGGCAATGGTGTAACGGTTGGAGGTACAACCTGGCCTTGCCGTAAGCCAGGTGTCGTCCTGACCGGCCGCGGCCCCACTGAGCCGGACTGAACAGGCATAACTTGTGATGGGCGAGGGACTGGAGGCGGCCTTGCCCCCAAGTATGGTTGCGGTGGTACTGTTGCTGGTTCGGATTGTCCTTGGAAGTCAGGAATGAGGGACGCCCCGCTTCGCTGGAGTTGCCGGGCACCTCTTAGAGGTTGATTCCACACCGGCTGTGTGTTGAGTTGTTGCAGACCTACCTGCCCCCCTGAGTTGTTGTGATTATTAGCGCGAAGCATTGGCCAGGCGTCAATATAATCATTCCATTTCTTCCCGAGGGTGTTGATGATAGTGGTTTTAGGGAACGCCATATCGCGGATGATGACTGTAATGTCACCACGTCGGTCGCCATTTCCTACCGCACAGTACACTTGATCGATATCAAGCGGGCCCATTTTCTGGCGTCCAGTGTTGTTTTCGACCCACAAATCCTTATTGAAACCATATAGGAACTGGTTTCCGCCAGCCTTTCGAAATTGAGTTATCTCGTGTGCGTATGCTGCAGCACTCAGCGCCCATCCTCTGCTCATCCATCTGTCTGGCTCTCCCTCGAGCTCGACGCACAGTTGATTCTTCTTGTTCAAGCCCTGCTGCAGTGCCCATACCTTTCCGCCCTTATCAAGATCTATGATGGAGATCCATCTATTTTTCTCATCATCCGTAGGAGGAGGAAAACTGCCGTGGGCAGAAAAAGAAGAGGGCCTCTTCATATTCCCATTCCTAGAGCCGTTTTGTTGGAACCAAGTCCATGGATTAAAGGGCTTTTGGTCGTCACTTGTATCGAATGAACTGTCTGTAGAAGGTCCACTCATCGGCTTAGAAAATGGTCCGTGTTGATAGCTGTGACGATCACCGGCATTGGTTTGACCGTTGCTATGAGAAGGACCAGCCTCAGAGTCGGAGAGGATAGCTTTTGCTTTGCCTTTGTCTCGAGGGTCGCCTCCGTCACTCGAAGGGGAACCAACCTCCGATTTGACAAATGCAACTTTAACTCCACCCTTGTCTAGGCCGCCCGATTGCTGACTACTCCCCTGTTTGCTGCTTTTCCCCCCCTGGTTGGTGCCTTGCTCACTGGCGGAAAGAGTGCTGCCTGTCAACCCTTGAAGGATAGTCTTGGCCTTTTCCTTGTTCTGACTGCTACTAGTTTGACTGCTGCTGCCTTGGTGGCCGCTGTCGCCTTGGTGGCCGCTGTCGCCTTGGTGGCCGCTGTCGCCTTGGTGGCCGCTGTCGCCTTGGTGGCCGCTCCCGCCTTGTTTGCCGCTCCCGCCTTGCTCACTGCTCCCTCCTTGTTCGTCGCCCCCGCCTTGCTCACTGCTCCCTCCTTGTTTGCCGCTCCCTCCTCGTTCGTCGCTACCGCCTTGCTCACTGCTCCCTCCTTGTTCGTCGCTCCCGCCTTGCTCACTGCTTCCTCCTTGTTTGCCGCTCCCTCCTTGTTCGTCGCTCCCGCCTTGTTTGCCGCTCCCGCCTTGCTCATTGCTCCCTCCTTGTTCGTCGCTACCGCCTTGCTCACTACTCCCTCCTTGTTCGCCGCTCCCTCCTTGTTCGCCGCTCCCTCCTTGTTTGCCGCTCCCGCCTTGTTCGTCGCTACCACCTTGCTCACTGCTCCCGCTTTGGTGGCCGCTCCCGCCTTGTTTGCCGCTCCCGCCTTGCTCATTGCTCCCTCCTTGTTCGCCGCTCCCTCCTTGTTCGCCGCTCCCTCCTTGTTTGCCGCTCCCGCCTTGCTCACTGCTCCCTCCTTGTTCGTCGCTACCGCCTTGCTCACTACTCCCTCCTTGTTCGCCGCTCCCTCCTTGTTTGCCGCTCCCGCCTTGCTCACTACTCCCTCCTTGCTCGTCGCTACCGCCTTGTTGACTGTGCTCCGACCGGCTGCTGCTACTTCTCTGGTTGTCTTGTTTGCGTGTGGTAAAAGGGTCATCCTCCAACGAATCCTCGGAAGCAGCTTGAGCTCTGCTCATGAGTCTGCCGGTGGTCCTTTCTTGGTCTTCTTCCAAGCCGACTTTTTTCTTCTTGTTGGAATCAGCACCCTTGACGATGACGTTTTCCTTGACGTCACCACTCTGTTGGCTCTGTCTCGCTTCTTGTTCGCCTGAACTCGCGGGGGAGCTTGACCCAAGGGTTACTGGATTGGCTTTGGAACCTTCTGAGACTTCAGGGGAGGTAGACCCAACAACGATAGGGTTACTTTCTCCACCTTCGGGGCCAGCAACTCTGCTTGGTGCCGAAGTGAGAAACTTATAAGCGGAGCTGAAAAAGGATTGTGGTTCTTTCCCATCAAGTGTCGTCGGGGTCTCACCCTCGAACTGTTCCTTCGATGTTCTCGGAGTGTGTGGTTTGTCGGGCGAAGAGGACGTCGCAGCTTCTGCTGCCCTTCGAGGTGCTGGAGACCCTGTTGAGGTTACAGTAGGGTCGGTGAGCCTACGCCGAGGGTTGAGAAGTATGTCTCGAAGTTCCTCTGTTGTTTTCTTCCCACTAAAGACTTCCTTTCCATCATGCTCTTCTACCATTTCTGCAAGTTTTTCCTTTACGAGACTCCCTGTGGGAAGCCCACGTATTTTGCACCCGTCACGAATATCGTCCCGCTTGACTTGATCCACCCAAGCCATGTTGTAATTCTCAGCTGTATGGAGATGAAACCTGAGGAGGGGCATGACCCTGATATATAAGTTTGAGTAGAGTCACGGGACACATTGAAAGTATTTTCTAAAAAGGTCAATTAGAAAATCAGGATTCTAGAAAACTATTCATGTTATTCAGACTTCGAAGCGTTAAACCATGTTTACGTGGCCAAGTACCCGAATTTCCTTTCCTCTTAGCCTGATTCCATCAGTAACCTCGGAACTCTCTGGTTCTTTGCGTTTGAGCTTGCCGGTTGAGCTTTCAGATCTTTGCGAAACGTTCCACCAGCGTTTGATTTTGTTGAAACCCCAGTCTTGATGCTGTGGGCACTCTACTTCGAAGAATGAGGCGTCGAGTGCTTGTTCGTTCATGAATCGCCGGATATCCGTGGCTAAAGAGTTTCCACAAACTTGAAAGGCGTGTCAGAGGTGGGCAATAACAAAGTCATGAAATTCTTACCGACGACAGCCGAGTTACTAGGGTCATGCGTGTCCCATGCTAGTAATTTTTGAAGAGCATGTACTTGATGATCTTTTGATACGTGAACTCGCTGCCAGTGCTTTGTGTGCTCCGCTGGCACTTTGAAGGTGTCTTTTTTGTCCTCGTTCTTTTTCTTATCTAATGGCTTGGGATAGAGCAGCATGACATTGAATAGTTTCTACTCATATAAGTAACTGGACATTTGTGTAAATAAAATTACTCACTCCTTTGGGATCTAGGGCCATCAGCTTTGCGAACTCTTCTTTCGCCAATATGTCTTGGTCTTGCTGATCCAGGGCCCAGTAAATGTTGACGTGTGCCACATGATCCTTCCAAAGCCTCTTGCTGCTCAAATTGTATTCGTTGTTTGATTTCATCTCGTGGGTAATCAATTCCCGTTGCATGTGGTCATGAAATCTTCTCCGGCCTAAATGTAGTGCGAATGATAGGATGCCGCAGATGTTTGTGCCACGGGCCATCAAAGTATTGACTTGATAACGTTCGAGCCGCAAATCTCGACCGTATGGTCCGTCAAGGCGCAGATTGGCACTGCTCTCCTCAATACTGGCGGTGATGTTTTTGGTCTGAGTGAGGAAAATTAGACTTCGTGTGAGCATAGGATGAGCGTCTCTGCGAGGAGTTCCTTCGGTCTGCAGCTTTGTCGTATTTTTTGCATTATGCCTGGCATCAGTCTCGCCGAAAGCTGTGGGCAGATAAGTGTCAGTATTGTCAAACTTGTCGTGCTCTGGCAAGACAACAGCGGTCGGGTAATAGGTGCCCTCAGGGTCCCAGGAGTATGCGATCATCGGGATCCTGTGCAGCTCGCTGATGTGAACGTAAAAGTATCCTCCGGGGAAAGCCGAGAGGGGCCGACGGGGGGATAGTTTTACGACGACAGAATCGCCTGAGCGACACAAGATCAGTTTATGAGCTCTTCCTCGCCATATTGCCGCCGCCCAACGGTAGACGGGTATCAGGATCGAGAAAACTGCATAGCCGGCGGCGCAAATGCGACCTGTTCTTGTCCTCAAATGTGCGATTGTCGCGCCGAAAGTGAAAAGAATCAGGACAATGTGTAAGCTCGCAAAGATGCCATACGCGTTTTGTCTTATTGTGGGAACCGAAGATGCCAAGAAGCCACAGAATGCGACAAGGAGCTGAGGTAGAATTAGACTCGAGTTGAGGTAGTCAGAGCACGCGAACTTACAGCCACCCCTGACCCAGTAAGCAAGTTCCATTCTTCTCTTTGGATCAATGCGAGAGTCGCATGCACTATGCCGTTGGCTATAGCTATGAAAGCAAGCCAAGTGTGTATCATGATCTGACCCTGTAATGAAATTCCGGAACGATTCGCTAGGATATTCGGCGTTCCTAGTAATGCAAGCGGCACCATCGGCAGCGCTGCAGCGACAGCCGATGTTTTGCTGCGGTTGCTTCCGAATATTATGATCGCGATATTGAGGCCTACGTACGTTACAATCAATAGTGCCTCGAGAGTTGTCCCGACCCAGGGAAGGGGCCTCAGCCGGTCTCGCCTTCGACATAGATAGGCGACTCGAGTACACCAGCGCATCACGCGCCACATACTGACGCCAAAAAAGAAAAACATAAACAAAATCGAATACCACACATAGCCCTCAAAAAGCAGACTCTTGCGGTTCTCCATGATGTTTCGACGGAGGATGATTTTGGTGCAGCAGAGGATGAGTAGGTTCGAGGCTGACTCACGATCAAGAATATGGATTGTATCAGGGGCAAGCAGTGTTTGATTTGTGTCCCTCTGGTGTATTTTTAGTACCCATGTACTCTATTATTGGAGTTCTCCGAGACGCGGATGTTAAGATCCAAATCCCATTTCTAGAACTACAATTCTGGACTCGATTTCTCCAATTGCAAGGTTTACATCCTCAATACGCGCGCGTCAAATTCTAGTCTAGTCTCTCGTGAACTTTTAAGCGCGCGCCTGCTGTAACCTTCACCTTCTCGGCTGATACGAGGTTCGTGGAGCTTTTAAGTGAGTTGAATCCCAGGCCCTTAGAATTAGAGGAAAGACAAATCAAGTCTTCAGATATTTCAACCTTCTCTGCATTATCAACAGTCCTTACCAATCCAGACCACAATGGCGGCAAAACAGACCGAGAACAGGTGGAAACCAACAACACGAATTGGGGGTCTCCAGAAAAAAGCGCATACTCTTTATTCCAAAGCGACTGCGTTGAGAGTCGGCGTAATCGTGTACAACGAGATATGTCCGAGCCAGTCTGAAGCTTACGTTTCTGATTGGCCCGAGATGTTGGAATTCGTTCGCGGGCTGAACGTCAGTACCATCCTCGGGCCCGATGACTTTGATACGGTGGCTCGCCGTAATGGCAGCAGTTCGTCGAGCTCCAGTCAGACTCCTCCTCCTACGCATCAAGCTTCTGGCAATTTCCCAGGGTTTCGCCAACTGCATGAGCAGCCAGATGCCAGCAGAATGACAGATGAGCGTCTGTTCACCGACTTCATTCAATCTCTAGCCGGAAACAATGTGGTGGGCCAGCCAGCTATACCTCTGCCGTCGACGAGCATTCGGAGCGAAAACACGCCTGGTATGGAGGATTGCGGACTCCAAAGCACCTCTCGTCACGGGTATCAACGGGCTCAACCACTGAGTCCCAAGGCAGAAGGCGTTTGTGAGGTAGGAAGCCTCGATTCGGGCAGCCCCGATGAAGCTAGACGAAAGAGGAAGAGAGAGCAGCCTCGATCAGGTCGTCCCCGCAAGATGGCCACGCGTTCCCAGCAAGGGCCGAGGTTCTAGAGTGGCGTACTATCTTTTGCATGGGGATTTCTTTCAGTGATATTGCCTTCTCTCTGGTAGAGCCCAACAGTCTTACATATTCAATTGAATGTTTTGGTTATTGTCCGGAACATACAGAAGGAGGGTTGGGATATTGCCAGCCATCGGAGCAAACAGCTGCAACGAGACTTATATCAAACCTTCGCACTATAGGACGACTTTGAATGGCACCATGGCCTTCTGAGTCTTATTTTGTTCTGACCAGCTGACTCCACCATAACTGTCCAGCTTTGGACCACAGAAAAGAGCGTTGATATTCCATTACTAGTGCATAAGCATAAGCTCTTGTTTGCATGAGGAGGTCAATCATTTCTCATCGTCCCTCGAGTTCCTGAACTGAGCTGAGAGCTCCCCATGTCGTTGAACTAGTGAAGCAATACGCAATCAGCCATTAGAGCTAGTCTACCCCGTTTCAGAACTACCATACATCAATGGAGCAACGCCGGGACTGATGACTAGCCTTACAATCTCTCAGGGAGACTTCTACTAGGTTAAATTCTTAGAGACTGTAACAAAGGGCTGGCCAGTTTAATTCATTCGCGCTGACTAGTCCCTCAATTCTGCAGATGTCCATAAGTGTAGCCATATAGCTAATACACATTTGAAATGGGATTCCCTTACTGGCTGCTCTTATCGTTGGACACATCAGCGGAAACAGCAGGATAGCATGACCAAAATCTATTCACTTGAACTGCCACCTAGTAGTGTAAGAGTAGAGTCTAATTCCTTGAACAGCTCCACCATACATGAATCGACTGTTTTAGATTGACATTGGCTTGATAGATTTCCTCTTCTGGGATTTCCCGGAGGCGTTAACGGGCATATGCTGGGCCCTTGGATGGAATCTCTTTGACCCGGCACGAATGGATTATCCATTAGGAATTGTATACTCGCTGGTGCCAGATGCGGTTCCACGTCGAAGCATCTACTGAACACATTGCTTCGTAAAAATGACGACCAAGTGCCTGAGTCGCATACTAAATGTTTTCCGGCAACATAGACCGTTTTGTAATGTATGTGAATAGCATGATGTCGAACGCTCATGATGATTCGCTGTAGGTGCGCGCCAGATGCAACGCGACTTCGTAGTACAAACCTCGTTGACTCCTCGCTGCTTGCACCGGGGTCGCTTTCTACAAAGAAAAGGGAAGAGAACAATGCTTTGGCCCAGGCGCGAGGGTCCTGGGGAACGCCAATGTCCAAATTCATTTTCAATGGATTCTCGCCCGGCCAAAGTTTTGCACACTCAAGATCCTCGATAGTTTCTGGCTCTCTAGAAGAGCTAAGCTTCAACGTTATCGATATCCGAAACTAGTGTACTGACCTGTAATATATTTCTTCTGGCATTCCATAGCTTGAACACACTCTGCCGTTCCTTACAGTAGCTATATGGCAAGTCTTCGCAACATGGAAAGTGTTGGGCTCTCGAAGGAACTGCCGTATGCGCAGCCTCTTGGTCTTTTCATGACGCGCCAGCTCTTGCAGAGATTGATTTTGACTGAAGTATTTCTCCACGATTGAGGATGCTATTAATCAGTCAGAACTTTCTGAGCTTTTACACGCGTACATGGTTATCTTACCTTTGCCAAACCCAATCACCAGGTCAAAGTACTCACCCAGATGTCCAAAAAGCAATTTTCTCAGCTGATCAAGGAATCGTATTACTTTCAGAGCATTGCCATCCGAGATGGACAGTATGCGATATCCGGCAGCGGACGGTCGACAAATGACTTCGCCATGTTCTCGATCATCCCGACAAATGGGACAGTCGTTCAAGCCAGGCCACTTTTCACGCCGGAAAAGGTATCCACAAGGCACACAATATTGGTGTGTACATGTAGCCTTATATCGTGGAGCCCGATGCAGACATAAGCTGCAGTAGGGTAGCTGCTGCGTTATACTTCGGTACGTCTTCAGTACCGATAGATGTTGCCTCAGAACCTCTTCTGGCTGTCTTGAACAGGTCTCGACTATCGAACAGAAGTTTTTGTTTACACTCTTGGTGAATAGTGGCCAATTCATTGATTCCTCTAGGGCTTGCACCTGTGATTGGTAAAGATGTGAGAACATATTGTCCGGCGACCCAACTAGTGAAGGTTAATAAACTTTAATGTAGATTGGAAAATTGCGCACGCACTATTTGTTGATAAAGTGTACCCATGCAGCGCAAGAATGGAGGAAATCACCGCGGACATCTCTTCTTGGCTCACATCTTTGATGTGCGAGAACTGTACTTGCCAGGATCCGGTCATAGGAACAGTATCTTGCATGAATCTCGGTGCAGAGTGTTCAGCCTTACTTCGAATAGCAGGGACAAGCACAATGGATTGGCTCAGTACCTGTCGGAAACACGGTAAGTGAAACCAAGGGCTGTTCTGCCGGGTAGCGAAGATCCCTGTAGCAAGACTTTTCGCTTCGCTTGAGGTCTGCCAGGCATCTGCACGGGCGATTTGTATCTGGTCAATAGCGAGAGACATCCTTCTCTTCGCTTCTTGATATGTAGGAGGTAGATGTGGTGACTCTTTCCGCAGGATTTCGAGCACTCGAAGAGTCACCTCTCTTGTCAGCGAGCGTTCTTGAAAGCTATGGTTCAGTGTGGAAATGACAAGTAGGGGAAGAGGCCGAAAGACGGAATGTGGCCATAATAGAATCCAATGAGTGATCCAATCTGCAAGGTTGCTAAACGATTTGAACGCGGCTTCAGATACGTGAACAACGCAGCTCAAAGGAAATAAAACGTTCGCATAAAATTGGTGGGCCACCTTCTCTGCGGTGCTGTAATTGACCTTGTGAAGCAGGAGATCGCCGTGCTCGCTGATGTCGAAGATTGTGGGAGGTCTGTGAAGCGACGCGTAGGCGATATAGGTATCATCTTCTTGGTGGAGACGAACCTGATTACGTCTCGAACAACTATCAAGATCCGAACCTGCAAGGATGGTGATCAACTTGGATGATACAAGGTCGGCATATATTGATTCGTTTTCAACGAGCAATAAGGAGCTCTCTTTCTTAACCAACTGAATCCAAGTATTCATCGTCGCCAGATTGTTCAATTTCAAAGGAAGGGGAATTGATGAGTCTTCCATAACGCGATCTGAGGTGTTACTCCAAAAAGGACGGAGTCTGTGGAGATTATGTCCTAGGGAGCTCGAAAGCAAGACGAAACTTCTTCGGAAACGATGGGTACCGATGGGAAGGGCTTTCTCTGGAAGTACGTCAGTGCTTTATTTCTGGAAACACTCCAGTGTGTTCTGTTTCTGGAAATTAAAAGATAGTCCCGGTTCTGGAAACGATGGGTTGGGCTTTCTTTCTGGAAATCGTCAGTAGAGGCTATTTCTGGAAATCGTCAGTAGAGGCTATTTCTGGAAATACGAGTAGAGTCTATTTCTGGAAATTCGTCAGTGATTTTATTTCTGGAAACACCCTAGTGTGGTCTGTTTCTGGAAATTAAAAGATAGTCCCTGTTCTGGAAACGATGGGTTGGGCTTTCTTTCTGGAAACACTCCAGTGTAGTCTGTTTCTGGAAATTAAAAGATAGTCCCTGTTCTGGAAACGATGGGTTAGGCTTTCTTTCTGGAAATACGTCAGTAGAGGCTATTTCTGGAAATACGGGTGGAGTTTATTTCTGGAAATATGTCAGTGTGGTCTGTTGCTGGATGCTTCCTGTTCTGGAAACAATCTAATACAATCTATTTCTGGAAACCGCGCGGAGCCTTTTGGGAACACTGCTGTTGAGCTTGTCCATTGACCAAACATGGAATCTTTCCAGTAATATATATTCATGGTTTTCTACTTCCAATAACTCTGGAGTCATCTACTGGATAATCCGATTCGCCTTTCACAATCTCGGTCAAAGTCTCCTACAATTCACCATGCTTCCTGGCCACTATGATGACGTCCCTACAGCCTCTTCAGAATGCCAGTCAACTGTCAACCCTCGACAATGGGATGAACAACATCCTTCTCTCCCCATCCGACGAAGGATCCACCAGTTTGGCGCTCTCTATTGGTTTCACAAGTACCGAGAAGTTTGCCGTGCCTATTCGGATCTTTGTCGCTCGTCGAGTAAATTACACGATGAGCTTCAAGACCACATTCGCTTATTGCAAGGAGAACTTTCACTCCAAGAGAGAAAAGCTTCATTAAGGGTATGTATTATCATGCTTATCTATGGAAGTCAATACTCAATACTGACTCCATAGACACCCGATACCCCAACTACTCCAAAGGCAATGGTTGCATTTTCCCATCACGCTGGGGCCATCTCGCATCCCACCTAAATCCACAATACATGAAGCCTTCCTTGGCTTGACAAAGAGTGCCCCCCATAAAAGAATTCTAGAATAAGGGCTAGTGAAATTCTACTCGAGCAATTGAACCCAGTAGACCAAACAAATGCACCATTAAACTGTGAATGTAGCTACTATGATCTGACCCACTAACAGCCCCCTTCTACTATCCCCATTAAAGATAGGCTTGAAACGTAACTTGCGTTTGATCTGAGACAAAGGTGCTCAAATAGAATAATTTGAGGTGTGTTCATTCTTTGCGTCTGCCGTGGGACTTGTGCTGTTGATGGACCCACGAAGAGACGTATTGCGCCGTCTAGGCACTGGCTGACCACGCCCTTCGCGAGAATCAGTTGATTGGCAAATGTCCTGTCAACCATTAGCTCGAGCTCGTATGTTATGGAGTAACAACTGTTGATAGACTTTCTTCATTCGCCGACTTCGCTCATTGTAGCCAAGGGAAGTTCCAAGCCGCCCAGCACCTTTTCGACCAATGTGCAGATGTCTATGATACAGGCCGTCTCAAGATCTCTATATCGTCTTCGTTGTCCCCCATCATATCCGACCTTTTGCGCACAAATGTATTCAAAGCTGTGACAGATGGCCTTGAGTGCAACATAAGAGGTCTGGAACTTCTCAGTCTCCTGACTGAAAATCTGATTCACCCTTTCAAGTTTTGCAACATGCGTCAACCATATGTTCTCCAGTATCTTGGTTTGAAGGTCTGAATAGTTTCCCAGCTCCCCACTTTTGGCCAACTGCTGCAGGACGTATGAAACGTGGTCAAACGCATCTTGACCACTACCAATCCTATACCAGTTACTTACCGCCTCCCTAGGGGATGGGGCGTCTTCTCGATGAAAGATTGGTTCGTTGATGTCCCGATATCCTGGGTCACCATGACCAGGAGGACGATGCTGATCTCTTTGATCTTCCTCTCGCTCGATTCCAGACTCATAGTCGAAGCTTTGGTCGTCTAAATCATCATGAGCTGGAGCTGCTATAGAGTGCGCAGAAGGATCTCGGTCAACGTCGATGCTACTGGAAGAAGGGTCGTAGTTGGTGTATTGCTCCATGGTCGGCCATGTATCACAGTTGGTAAAAAGACATCATGATGCAGGTGTGCAACCTTATATACGTAAAAAGAGCAAGTGTTACATTTCAAAGTCATGAAAAGATTAAACTAAGGTCTGTCATCGAAAAGGCTATCTTTCAATAAACTTCATTCCGTTTAACGGCTCTTTCAATCTAGAAACCTTTGTACTGTGCATTCTGTTTCAAGAAACATCAAACTATGGTTACAAAGTCTGCATGTATACTATGAAAATTATCTTCATTATTAGAAAAGCAGCGACGCTCCATATGATACCCGCAGCTGAGCTCAGCATGCTTAAAAGTCCTTGCTCTTAGAAGTTGATATCCTAACCTCGTCATTCCACTGCGTTTCTCACCAGATGACTTGCCTATGTTGAGCTTTGAGATACTACCCAATGAAGACTATCAAAAATGCGTTTCTAACTTTTTGAGGGCCTCTGTCGTATTTTTGATTCCTCTTGAGTGGGTCACTCCATTCTCGAATAGTTATTTTTCACCGTCTATCTTGTGGCTTAGACTTGACAATCTAAATTGAGACGCGCACAGCAAGATACTAAAAGCATCCCATATTCAGAAGGAGACAGGCGTTGCCAGTAATGGTAGCAATCACAAGAACCCAGGCAGTGCTTCCTTTACACCTAGTAAACCGGACTTTTGATAAACGAGTTAACATTAATGAGAAACACCGCATTCACACGAAGTTGATAAAAACGTATTTAATACTAATGAAATATAATCAAACTGAAAGTCCCTTTGTAGCCTCTTTGTTTCTGCATCAACCGATTACCAATCCCTTTTGGCAGCAGTGCCAATACTTTCGACTTCTGTCACCCTGTTCAATCCTGAGAAATAGCTGAAGATAACGGACAAAGAGATGTAATGGTTGTAATAGGGACTGTAATGGTAACAGTCTTGGGGACGAATTGAGATCTCGTATCTGAGCTATCGTGTGAAGGAAACTGAGAGCCACTAACTACTGTCGAAAGCAGCTGTGAGGAGTAGCTCTCAAGCTTCGACGCAAGTGTGTTGCTAGACATGACCGAGCTACCACTCATGACTGTCTGGGATACAAAGGCCGATACAGGAGTACCACTCGCAGCATCCGCTGACACCAGTCTACTTGCTGACACAGGAGGGCCACTTGCAATATCGGTAGACAGTGATCCCAATACCGAGACAGGAGTCCAACCTGGAGCATCGGTTGACAGCGAGCCGAATGACGAGACAGCAGTACCACTTGAGATGTCAGTAGACAATGTGAGCGCTTCATCAGACATGCAGCTTATTGTTCCACGGCGCTCCAAGTCGAACGATTCAGCTGGGTTACTGTTCTGGATGTAGACACGGCTACACGTTAGTGACGGGTCCCCTGCACATTGCCTGTGCTATGGTTAGTTTGTGGAATTGGACTGAAGCAGGTTCCAGACCATTTTATGTAAGCTTCACCGGATGGAGCTTCAGGTGGCACAAACAATTGGGCAACCACGACGCCGGGACATTCAATCGGATCGAAGTACCATGTGATAGGCAAGTATTCAGGGTCGGAGAGCTCCAGTGAGGCAGTACACTCACCGCCCTGTGGACTGTTGATTCTGCACCATGTTAGACCATAGCGGGGCATCAGACAGTGGCCTTACCTTGCTGAGAGCGGGTAACCCGCTTCAACGACAACGGAGGGGCTTAGCGCACACGTAGCTGGGAAGTTCCCCCAAGAATAAACCGACCGCGACAGCCCACCAATCAAGGTCAAAGAAATGAGCAACCACATGCTGCATTGGAATTTTTGGGTGTGCCGCTCATCGAAAGCTGAGCCAACGGGAGGGGATAGTCCATTAAATAAGCGCGCAGAGGTGGGGTCCTGCCTCCTTGCGGTTCCTGACCTTGTGTTTGTAAAACAAGGATCGAAGTGTTGCAAAGATAGAATTTCTAATATTGTTTCCAAAAACGTGGGCGGGTTCTGGGCGCCTAAGCTCCAAGTCTTGCTCACACCCGGGCGCATGGTGCCAGCTATATATGTTGACAATGAAGTGCAAGACAAACCAACTCATTCGCAAACCGCTCGGCAACATCAGTTCTACCTTCGAATACCAGCGAGACATACTCAAAATGTCGACTTATAAAGAGGACCCCTATGCGGATGAGATCCTGCAGCTACTCAGCTTTCCCGAGGAACAGATGCCTTCTCATCAGATCGACCCAATGATGTTACTCTCGCAGCCTGTCGTTGAAACTCCCTCGGACTCAACTGTCAAAATGAAAGCCAGCAACCCCAGTACCACTGAATCGACTCATTGCGCACCAAACAAATCGAACCACTCGGATCAGAATGTCAACGCAGTCACAGCTGAAACTTCCACAGACAAAGCGGTCCAAAAGTAAGTAAAGCGAAAAAGACCCCGGCTGTGCTGACAAGAATAGCTTGTTCCTCGTCATCTCCGCTCGGATTCATACCTTGGAGCTGCTTTCAAACTGGATTCATCAGAACCAAGCGACCCAAGCCGAAAAGATGACGAAACTGGATGGTAAACTGGCTGTGATCATGGAAACGGTGAACCAAATCAGCAACGATGTTCAGGCTCAGGGATCTCTTTGCCAGTACTGCGGATCATCTGACCTCGATGAGGATATGAGCGAAGAGGATATCAGCGATCTGGATCTGGGTCCCTCAGGCTTCACGTGGTGATATAGAATAACCGCTGTCGAAATCTCTTTTATTTTGATTTAATTTTGATTTTCTGGTTCCTGTATTGTGTGTGATATCAATTCATGACTACACATTATAAATGAATGACTCCTCGCTGTCCCACGTCGTGTTGCCCTGAGTCTCATCGTGACCTCCTGCTCGCCATGCCTAATCACGAAAAGGCACTGCCTGCTTTGCCATCACAAAAGCCTCCCACGAGGCCTCCGCGACCTGAAAGCCTCAATTTGGAGGACGTGTCATCATTAGGTTCGAGCTCCGTAGAATACCAAGCGGCATCACTACCACCCAGTCCCGAGGGAGAGACTCAGTCCCGCCGAATCATTGATGACCTACGACGAAGAGTAGCAGATCTCACAGCACAGAATCAACTCTTGCGAGAACAAAATTCCCACAACGTTGAGAAAATGACGCTTCAGCATCAAGCTCTCCGAGATATGTCCGCTACCATGAAGCAGAATATCAACGATTATGTTTCCCGGTTAGAGAAACTGCAAGAAGTGTCAGGAGCAGAGTCAGGGGGTGAAGAGAGGTCTGTCGACATATATTTTCAGCCAGACGTTATTACCGTTCCGTCTCCTAGTTCTTTCTATTCAAACCCTTGAAATTGATATTTGAATTTCGATATCATGTATTCAAAGCTACATCCTATTGGTCCAACCATAATTTGTGTTTCAGAATTTGTCGTAGAACATATACATATATAGGAGACATAGGGGCCTAAGTGACTGTTGACGTTACTGCCCATACCCCGTATCCTTCAAATTCCCTCCCATTCAACGGTCATCATGAAACCTTTCAATGCTCTTGCCATTGCCTACAGCGCCTATGTCATAACTCGACTCATGTGGGTCTACACTCTGTGTATCAGTGACAAGCTAATGTCTTTAGTGTACGTAAAGCAAAGGAACGTAACAGAGAAGAGGAAAGGCAGAAGAGGCAGGAACAGAGAAGAAATCGTGGCGAGAGACACTGAACCCAGAGTGTGTTATTAGGCTAGGTGGATGTAGTCTAATTAGGGGAACAAAGTACGTAGCTTAGCTTGAAACTCAAAGGCTGAGCAAGATCCGGAAAACTCCACGCGACATTATACCAAATTCATGGACCACCAATGTGACTTCAACGCATACTTACTTCGAGCCCGTAGTTCACCCTGGCGGAGGCTTCCGGGTATCAAGGTCATGTCGGCTGTAAAGAAAAGCACTGGGCTAACACCCTTCATAAGTCGGTACTGAAAGTGATCGATTTCTCTGTCTCTACTTAGCCAACGTAGCCACAATCTGTACTGTCCACTCTTAAATTACTAGACATCCCCAGTAGTATTGCAGTTAATGTGAGGTTTGATTCATGAGATCTTAAAATATATCATCCTCGCTATCATAAAACCCTTGGGAGCCGTCTAGGATTGAGTTAGATGTGGCCATCCCACCCAATATCGCTGGTAACGTTGAACGCGAGCTAATACTAGTGCCTCTACCAAAGTCCCGAGAAGCTGGAGTAGCATCTAAGGCCGTGTGTAGATCGCCGCTTTGTTGTAGGCTGTGCAGATCAACAGCTTGTGAAAGCTGAGATCGACTCATCAAGTACTTCAAAGTTTCCACAAAGCGAGAGCTCCTTATCTCATCATCGCTTACATTCCCAGATGCTAAATAGCTCGGTGCAACCGGGGACGGTTGCTTGTCCACATTCGAGCTATGCGTTCCTAACGTTACGTCGCTCCACTGACTCGATAGGCTTGCTATTCCCCGTACCAAGCTAGGAGGAACTATAGAGTTGGATTGTCCTCTTCTTTCTATTACCATAGGCTTGTAGTCGTCGCAAGGATTGATTGCTGACGAAGCCATCGCATTGTCCAGCATTGAAGATCGTTCAGAACTTGTAAACGGGAGGCAACCCTGAAGAGACGATGTTGGAGGGGATGAATGCCTAAAGAGAGACAGAGGAGCAGTCGAGTTACGCGAATCATGTCGTGGCGTTGTCCTCTTGGTTTGTAGGGTGGTTCCTTGGGATGAGACAAGAGAAGGGACCACAGGGCTTTCAGTTGATGTTGACTGTACATACAGTCGATGTAAGTTCTGATACTCAATTCCTGAATTGGACTGAGATCCCTCAGTAGAGTCACAGTGTTGGCTTTGAAGAGGGATGAGTAATTCGGATCGAGATAATCTGCTACATTGTTCTGAGGACCATTGGCGTGGAGTTTGAGACACAGGCCATCGTGACGAAACGTTCCCATCGCCAGCTGCTGAATCCATTTTTCCATCGTGTTCCCATGATGTATCATGGCCTATCATCTCGATATTCGTACCGAGAGGGGTCTTGTTGTTAGATGGTGTGCTTGTGTCAGAAGACCGCGACGAAACATCAATCATAACCTCATCCTCTTCTATGCACTCATCAACTGCACTCATCTCCTCGTCACTCGCCCCTGAAATCTGTTCTTCGTCGATATGTGGAACCTTTCGGATGCGTCGGCCTGACAATGGTTCGTTTATAGCTATTCGGTTTGCAGAAAGGTCGGGCTGAATTTCACAAAGCCCTAGAAAGGCGTGAACAAAGTCCCGTTGCACCAAGAGTACTGACAAGTCTCCCAAAGATGGACAGCAAGATAGAAAAGTCGGGAGGAAGAAGACCCGTTGTATCTTCCTAAACGTGCGGCTGTGTGGTCGGCCCCAACGGCGATGGACTTGAGTTAAGAACTTCCTTTCTTCGAAGTCTGTAGGCTCCAGTGGCTCAAATGGGGCCTCGGGACGTGATATCCCGTTTAATATGAGGCCATTGCGCAATCCCAGTAAATAGGCCCGTTTGTAAAACAGATACTGACATCTTGGATTGATTGCGGCATGGATGACATCTCCTTGATCTGTCCGTGGCTGATTTTTGTCTCCATATATAAGGTTCGGAAACTGACGAAGAGCCGCATGGAATATTGTGGTGTAAACCAATTCGAATGAAGCTGATCCAAGTACTGGCTGGAACTCCCCTTCGCTAACTTCCACAACAGGTCGAGTAGCTTGTCGCCAGATTGATCGAAGAGTTGTCCGTAGCGTTGGAGGGCCTTCAGATGCGAAGTCAGAAACAAGGCCTTCTGGCACGAGAAGGTTGTGAATTATTTGCGCCCCAATTGTCAAGTATTTCATGTATTCGTGAAAAGAAGCGATACTTGGGATCATGAATGGTGTGTTCAGGATCTCATCCTCGATCCTCCCCCGCCAACCTTCATCCCGAATGCCATCGAAGGCCTCATTCTTCCGAAATGCTTCCTTGATCCAATTCCGGTCAGCGAGGCTAACGGACGGCCAGCGTCCTTCGACAATCTGCACAGTCCTCAAGGTCCAGTACTGCCGTAGTTCTGGGCGATTGAATGTAATATCCGAAAGAACTTTGAGTGTCTTTTGTAAATAACATTCAACCTCGCTGTCTAGACCAAGGACGAAGTACTTGTACAGATTCCCGAGTTGTAGTCCATTCCGAATACCCGGGAAGGTGCAGAGAGAATCTAGTGTCTGCCGAATTCCTGGACGAGTGTCTAGATACTCAAGAGACTTCTTTTTGGAGGGCCCAAGTCGCGAAAGGAACTCATCCACTGTGTCCATGTCGCCAATCTCTTGGTATTCCCTGATTTTCGCATAGACATCCCCGTCAGTCCAGTTTGTTTCATGGATAAAGCGATTGGCTTCATGCTGAACAAATTTTGTTTCGTGGATGAAAAAGTATTTCCAATCTGGGGTTGTGTGCAGTTGAACTGTCCACAGACCATTGCCGAATGACTTGGCGGCCTCTATGCGATGTCTTCCTTGGAAGAAGACGACATTGTAATCGGATACTACTGGGTACGGGCCGTGGGATAGGGTCTCTTTCAAGCCATGGTGCGATAATTGCAGTCGTTGCAGTATGCTCTGAAGGTCTTGCTCGAGTACTACGCCGTTGACATGATGTTCTTGCCGGTCATGATTGATTTTTGAGTCATTAAACACTTGAGCTAGATGCCTTCCTCGGCCACTATCATATGGTCGCTGACCCTGTTCAAGGTACACGAGACGGGAGAGCGGAACTTGAATGACTCCAACAAGGTAGGGCATCGTGGCTGAGGACGGATAGAAGACGCAATTGAAACATAAGAGACGGCATGGTAGTTATATAAGGAAACAAACCAAGGTACAGGCATAACGCAAAACAAAAACCCAAAGCAGATGCTCGGAACGACAAAGCAGTGATACTGGAATCACCTTTTCAATCCCTCTCTCGGACCATGAGACTAGAACCGACCTCCCTGCCCTCTGTTTCGTGCTTGCATCTTGGGGGGTGCTTTGGGACCCTTGGACAGGCGAGGCCATTGGGCCTGTCTGAAGTGCTGCGGGTTTCTCGATTTCGGTCGGCGGGCCAAGGTCGTAGCTCGGGCCATGTACTTCACACCAGAAGAAGTTCTGTATGGGCTTTTCAGCGGCAGAGGCAGTCGGCAATATCCTCTCAATGGGTTTACTGGTCCAAGAGCAACTGTTGGCTCAAAGACAAGCTTCGATGGGCGGTATTGGCCGAATACAGGAGAGGTATCATGAAGGAGAGCGTTGCGTGGCGGGCTGGTATGGTACGTAACTGACATCCAGCCCGAGACGTAGTCGGTCGTTGGATCACAAGTTGGGCATCGGTGATCCTGGTAAGCCGTGGCGTACACGAGGCGAAGTTCGCAAGGACGAACGTAAGCGGTGGTGCATATCTCGACACGCCCGACCCAGCTCCAATGGCCGCATTGCCAGTGAAGCTGGTCAAAGAAGCACATCTGAACGAGTGAAAGGGGTCCTGTTCCGTGGGCCAAATCGAAAGTAGAGGTGGATCAGCAAGATGCAGACGGCGGTTGATACAGCAAAAAGGGTAAGAAACTTTCGCGTGTCCAAGTGATGTTCCATCATTCGGAGGATCAGGGGACCAACGAATATTAAGAGTTTGAGGAGTTGGGCCATGATAAGGAAAGGCCAGTGTCGTGATGAGCTCTTGGACCTGGAGCAAGCCGCCCGTGCAACTTGATATACATCGCTGGCCATCAGTGCACGTCCGATAGAGGAAGGACGCACCAGTCCAAGTGCACATTGCAACCAAGAATAGTGGCACACATCGCTACTGAGAGAAGGGTCCGTTTTTAACGGTTCCTGAGCGGTCGCTCGAGGCCAGTACCAGATGTTGGGCCGGTACGCAAAGTGAGCGTCCCCCGTGAAAGCGCCACGCATTTCCGAGTGGTGGCGGTCAGACGGAAATAGCACATCGTCACATTGAGTCATCAGCCATGTGTGTGGCATGGAGACTGGTCCAGTTATCACATTGACAGGGTCGACGTTCCACGGCGTACTCGACTTGACTTAATTTCCTACTCGGACGTGGCCGCCCTTTAGTCCGTCGCTATGTCCGGTAAGAGAGGTCTGTTGACAGCTGAAAGCGCCGAGGATGGACCACGACGCACCACCCTGTTGCTGGAGCAGGAACAGCTATCCCAGACTGCCCGCCGCTGTGCCTGATTTGTGTGCTTTCTATTGACAGTTGCTTTGGCTTGGGCCCTCCTGAACTATCGAAACGCCCAGTCCCAGTTCAGGTTCCCGCTTGCTACCCACCTCACTTCACTGCCCACTCTCCCCCCTCTTGTCTCTCTCTTCAGTCCGGGCTGGGGGTACAGGTATGTGTCTCTGCCGCCGCCCTTTCATCCCTCTTGCGCAGGACCTGACCTCGAGCCTGTACATGAACCCTCCTTGACTCCTCTTTCGTGGCTTCAAGTCTGTGTATTCCTGCTGCCTCCTGCTGAGTTACTATGTGATTGTGTCTTTTCTTGCCTATGTACAGGTGGGCAAGCCCTTCTAGGAGAGGGGACCAGCCTGTCAATTCTGCATATTGTGTGACATCGATCGTAGCATGCCTGGTGCCTGGTGCTTACTTCGTGCGGGAGATGACGCCGTTCTGTAGGGCGACGCGTCGTTGTGGGACGTTGCAAGCTTTGTGGCAGGCGGTAGTTCTCAGATCACCTGGTCTGTGCTGCAGTCGTGGGCTCGTTTGTTGTGCGGCCGTGTGGACATGGCCTTGGTTCAAATGCTGCGGGTGATGATGCCGTGTCGTGTTTCGCGACGGACTCCATTGATTTGGTGGTCGGGGCCTCCTCTGAAGGTACCACTAGCCTCCACAGTTCTCAATCGATGGGGGAAGCACTGGTTTCCGTGGAGGCCGTGAACAAACAAAATAGGGCCGGTTCGGGCCTGTTGGTTCCTTCGTTGCCAAGAGTTGCATTCTCCCTGTTTGTGACGTTGGTTCCATGCGCAGGTGGCAGCGGCTTTCAAGGTAGAAGTACATGAGTAGAACCTTTATAGAGCCCCACTTGTAGCCGATTGGTGCCTTGTGGCAGATTCTATTGGTTACTCCCCCAGCAAATCCAATGATCCAAACGCCCCAGATGTCAATCTTTGTACCCCGGACACGAATCACTCAATCCACGCTCGACTCGGCCATGAGTCAACAAAACCTCGCTAAACGGGCGTGACATCATCCACGAGACTACCCGGCTCCAGATCCACCCACCCAGCTGTCATTGGCCTGAATAGATGAAGTTCCACCAATGAAAAGATTATCCGTGGAGCTTTTTTCGACCTTTGCTCAGTTTTACCTCCACTGAACGGGATCTCATTGGCTACTAAGCACCAATCAAATTCCACCCTCGATGAATCAACTCCGATTGGCTGTTGAGCACCAATCAGAAGATTAGTCGTGTAGGTAAAAGGTGGAAAAAATCTCCACGACTCGGCCATGATTGGGTGGCGGGCCGTAACTCAGCGCGACGGGTGCACCCCTGATATTTCTTTCACCAGCAAAGCTCGCAATGACTGAGGGTCAGTACGTCCTAAGCTCCGGAGGCTAGGATGAATTTGCATGATCCATTTGACGAAGTATGCACTATCGTCGTTGTCAAAGTCGTGATAACTAGGGGGATATCAGCCGTGGTCCAGCTCCAGATGCCATGAACATACTTAGCTGGCTCAATTGTCTGGCGCAGAGAGCCAAAGCATCGGCTTGCGCGCGGCAACTGCAGACGTGCGTTGTTTGGATAGACTGCAGTGCAAGGCAGCGTGGCGAGAAAGTTCTGGCCCATGTGCTGAGATAACCAACGAAGTTGTCGTCCCTGCTGGATGAGCGCATAATAAAGACTCTTCTTGGGGTTGTCGGGGCATTTTTGGTCACGCTCAGATGCGCTCAGAGCTTCCCGCAGCAAGACCAGTTCCGGCTTTGAGTCTTTGGGCTCGCCGGGATCCTTTGAAGTCTTTGCACGTTTTCGAATTTGGCGCTTGAGCTCCAGTTCCGCATGCAGCCGGGCAACGTCAAGGTCGAAGTTCGCTGCTGCTTCCACCAGATGAAGTCTCTTTTTGAAGTTAATCACCCGAGACTGGTCATTTAGCAGTATGTACTTCCTGAGAGGAGTGACAAAGGAGCCATTGCTCTCTGGCATGGCATCCTTTAGATCGGTCATGGCTCGCGCAGTGGGTATTGTGCATTCTGCCATCATCTGCAGAAGTCGTGCTCTTCTTTGGATCTTGGGGACCAGACTCTCGTCGTACAATGCTTCGAGGAGATGGGAGCTGTCGAGATCCCCTGAACCCAGTTCCAAATCAAGCCGTGCACAGAGGTGGTTCCCAGGGCAGCAAGATGGTCCCGCCACAGAAGGGGTCGTTGAGGCCGAGAGACTTCGATACACCGCGTGGACTGTGTCTTCCGATGCAATGACAGGGCTCCGACCCTGAAGAACAGAGAGCTGTGAGGGCTCTATCCAGTCCTGGACCAGTCTCTGCAGATAGCGTGCCCGAAGCTCCGTTCCCGTTGGCCAGGTATCATGGAGGCGAATGAGGCCGAAGTATCGCTCGACAGCAAGGAAGCAAAGGAGGCCGCAGCAGGAGTCCCGCTCATACGGCCCGTTCTTTCTTTGTCAGCACTATTTGGGCAGGGACAGAGAACAACATACCTCTTCATTCCTGACAATGAAAGGGTGGTCTGATTGGGTGGCATCGTGAAGAGCGGGCAAAAGCAGATCTGCCCAAAGCTTGTGGTACTGCAACTCCATGCCAAAGGAGGTGAAACAGCATTTCAATCGATCTATGATGGCCAGGATCCAATGATTCCGTCCTTCGCGAGCTCCTTGGTTTTGAGCATTGACGTGGAGCGGGAGAATGAGTCCCGGATGTCTTGCGAATGCTTGGTGCAGCTGTTCAATGTGTCCCAGGGGCTTGGTGATGTCCAGAAGCAGTGAATCGAAAACGAGGAAGCCATGCTGGCGCGCCAAGATGGCAAGCATCTTTCGGATGAGAACATCGTCAATCCAGTTGCCTGGAAGAAACTGGCTCAGTCTCTGGCGGAAGTCATCCTTGGTCTGACAATGAAGCCAAGGAGGCGGTATGTTCTCGACCGAAATGTTTATTAATGAGGAAATTTTCTCGCGGTCATCACTCGCGTCGTCCAGAAGAGGGAGAGTTGTAGGAAGGTGACCTTCGCCGTCCAAGTCGGCTTGCGAGGATTTGATCTCTGGTGCGGTACCTGGAGAAGTAGGAGATGCGGAAGGAGAAGCCTCTGGTGGCTTGGGACTTGATGGTGTGGGAACGTCGCATATTAATGCGTTGAATTGCTCGGGTCGTACTTCATCATCCAACTTTGTCCACGAGGGGCTTAGTGACGATTGAGACGTGATTTCCGGGAGATGTTTTCTTCCTGTTGCATTCGAGTGTTGAATTCCCTTGCCGTTGACGTTCGTCTCATCCACATTGACAGCAAGGTCAGTCCAAGTCTGCTCCACGTTCAATGCAGGTGACGCCACCTGAAAATCGAAACTCGAATCCAAGTGTAGGGGGGAGGGAAGAGGGAATGGTGTAGTGACGCCGACTTCTTCGGTCCTCTGCTGATGAGTGGTACTAACAACATCCTCGATGGACCTATGCACAATTTCTGGTGTCACATTTTTAGCTGAATCGCTTTCCAGACCAGTATCGTAGCCACCAGGGACAACTTCGATGGTACGGATGAACTTCTCGATGGAGTTTCGCAGCGAGGCGACTTCCTCTTTCGCATTTGCCACCACGAGGGCCGGAGGGGTTCTTCGTATGCATTTGACCCGTTTCAATATGTTTAGAAGCGTTTCGATGTTGCGAATCAGCAGATCGATGTCATGGATGGGCATAGGCATCTTGTCCTCTGTTCCTGTCGAGTATGAAGGAGAAGGACAAGTGCCATGACTACCAGATGCTTAACTTTACAAGAAAAGAGGATGGCAGTCCCGTCTGGGGGCATTGAAACCCCCCTTGACATGGCGCACAGAGCGGGCATCCTGAATTACAGGCATTGCAGGAGGGTCACGTGCTTTGTGATTGTGATTCTGGGAAAGGCGTGAAGGGAATGCTCCCCAAAATGTCCAATCACCTTGGCTATCTTCGTGTCGGTTGGTGATATCTACGAGGAGCGCGCGTAGGCGCGCCAAATCCGTTTGGATGGTGTGGCTGGCGTGAGCCGTCATTGGTGACCATTCCCTCGGGACCTATCATAGCCATGGGAGCCTGAGGGGACCGCCGGACGTGTGTGCTGAATACTACGAAGCGGGCCTGGACTCAGGAAGGATCAAGCCAGTTTCTCAGCAAGTTATTCTCTGCTGTCCTTAAATTAGAAGCTCGAAACGGAATCCCAAAACGGAATCCCAAACTCGTCCGAAAGTCTTGTGATAAATCGCCCACACCGATTCTGGGTATGTATATGCTCCGCCTCATCCGGGCTGCCACCCGGCGCTCTGCCAAGTTCCACGTCCTTCTTTGTCTGTCACCATGTCATCCTGGGGCATCTGCCCCGTCTTAGACTACGACATCAGCTCCATGATCGACTTTGTCACTCAGAATATCCCCACACTTCTCGCACAGCCGCAACTCACGCCGGATTATCATGCGTTCATCTCCGCGATCCTTCGGCCAGCCCGGCTTCCAAAAGCCACAGTATTGCTTGCGTTGCAGTACATGACGGACCAGGAAAGCAAGCAGTCTCTCCAGTTTGACATGAAGCCATTACTTTGCATTCCATTCATGGTTGCTAGTAAATTCTTGGATGACCAGACGTTTCGCAATCAGTCTTGGGCGAAAGTCAGCGGCATTGGTCTTCTCGAACTGGACACCATGGAGCGGATATGGCTATCCCATCGCTCATTCAATCTTTACGTGGATCTCGACACAAACCCCGACTATGCCACCTGGCAAACAAGGTGGCTAGTACATGACAGCATCAGAAAGCAATCTGCACAGTTTAGACACGACGACTTGACTAGGATTGCCTGTCGCAGAACTTTAGCTCCATCTCAACGCACTGGATGTGTCAGTCGCCACATCGGCACCGAGGGGAAGAAGGCCAAAGTTGCGCTGCAGTGGGATGGGCGGATCTGGAAATATGGAGCGCTGCATGTGCGCAGCACGCTTCAGGGTAAACGCGTGCTTCCCCCCGGGCTGTGCTTTCACTTGCCTTCTTCCACATTCACTTGGAATGGGAAACTATGGCATCGTCACGACAAGGCGGGCGGCGATGGACAATGGGTCCGGCACGAAGACATGGCGTCTCATATGCCACAGTGCCCTGTGTATTTCAATTGAATGACATCATGCAGCAGAACCTACGTACAGTCGCCCCGGTTGACCAGCAACGGCCTGAAGAGTTCCTTGTTCTAATCCACGAATATGGCATGGCAAGCATCAGTCTCGAAGCTGATCGCAGTCAGTATTGACCGTAAATTACGTGACGTACGTTGCACCGTTCGGCCATCATGAATGTTGAGCGACAATTCATAAGGTCCCCCAACTGCTCCCACCGTGACCACTCAAGTTGCCCAAACAAGACCCATCGCCCCACCACTCGTTGACCAGCAATGTGATTGCGGATTCTTAACGTGCAGTAGGTTACCAGACTGCCGGGACCCATCACTGGAAGTCAGGAGGCAATCCGCGACTGAGCACAGGTGGGGTAATGGTACTTGGAAACCTAGCCTAGCCGCACCCCGCTTGAGGAGTGAGGAGGCAATCGAGGGGGCTAATCACCAACAGTCAGAGTGCCGCGCCGACGATCAACGGGGGCCTGGCCATATTTCCTTGGACCTCTTGACGCACTGGGACTAGTTTCATTGGACAAAATCTGCCGACACCTCCCAGTCAAAGCAAGTTTTGAGGATGGAAGAATCGACCCTATGGTAAACATCACCGATTTGTCAGGCTGACAGTGCCAGCTTCGTATTCCCGTAAGCGATGTGACCTTCCTACCTTTGCGGATCCACTTAGTCTAGGCTGAGTGGGTACCTCTCAGCCAATCATACGAATATACAGGATGCCAGTTGGTCCTCTGCATGATTTCTGAATGTAGCGCCAACCGTTCGTGACGTGATACCATTGTCGCCTAACCGGGAAAGATGCACCGAGCAACTGGCCAGGCCACGTCGGAAATCAGCCCGCCGGGCTATCATGAGAGAAGTACCCGGAGATGCCGATAGACTGCTCACAGTGGCGCATTGAGTTGTACCCGGTTCAGTACGGTGAGCCCGAAAGCTCGATTGGCGCATCTGATGATGGTGAGTGTGCCGAGGCACGCAGATGCGACTCAAGGGGGTCTCTGTGCATCACGGATATGTGGGTCTACAAGAGCGGGCAATGGGGACGATCACCCATTGATCATGTCAGCTCTGCCAGGGCAACAGCTGCAGGGCATCTCGGGTGTTTGCTAAGATGAGGCCTCAAACCTTAATCTGACGCAGAACGCTTGATCTCAAACTACAAGACTACAGGTCTCCACAAGTATAATGAGCAACCCCGACCCCAATTTGAACAAGCCGAGGGAGCACCTCCAGCCGATTACACAATACAACAAGTTTGCGATTCCAGCAAATCGATTTTAGGATTTAATTGCCGTCCGCGTGGCAAGAGTCACGATATTATTGAAGTAGAGGGACAAGTAGCCTTGCAGCCGCCTTTGGTAGAAGTGACTCGGTGACAGGGAGTGGAATAGGGACCACCACGCCAAACAATCAGCTCATGATTTTGTCCTACTGCTCTGTGGCCGACAGGGTTGCCCTCTCCCTGCTCTGTTCATAGAATCGTCCCACACTTTTAATGTGCCGCACTCTCCAAGCAGCCAGGAGGGCCTGTTCCTCATACGCATAGCGCAATGACTGCAACAGAGACTCGAGATATGTGGGTGGACTGATCATGACAGCTTGAAGACTCTCATAGATATGTCGCAGCCTATGGCATTGGTGATAGGCCTGAGAAGCACCAAGGAACATGTCGCGACGCATGTCCCACGCAATCGTGTCGCCTTCCTCAGAAAGAGTCCCGAGGAAAGTATCTCCGACGTCCTTGCATTTCCCCAGGGCGATTTGCTTGTAGTAACCGGTGAGGAACTCCGAGAAGAACACGCCGGATCTTTGAGGGTCCTGATCGGCAAGTACAAGAGCATTCTTGACGAATCCCTCATCAAGGAGCTCATCATCAATCTTGATATGAGGTCGGCAGGGAATGGTGTACCAGTCGGAAGAGGCCATGTTGTGATGGTGCGTGGCATACTATCATTGAGACCCAAAAAGCTGTCACCCAGATCTTTATAGTTTCAATGGACTCATGATGCTGTCCCGTGCTCACAGTAAATTTCAGCGTTCAATGCCGCTGATTGGCCCTCTATTCCTGGGTACACCCAGCCGCGCGGCTCCGGTTACTGAGATCTCGAATCGTGAATGTAGAGAAGTACTTTCAGGAATCTGGTGAGTCTCTCCTGGATGCTACATCTTCAAGTTCTGTTTAAGCAGTAGGGGCTAGAAACGCAGATCCCCGCAAGCTGCCTAAGTTGTGGCTTAACACAGGTATCCTTCGGGGGGGGGGGGGGGGGGGGGTCTTCTTTTATCATCAAGCCGACGTTACAAACGTGCCACATGCATACTGGAGTCCTCCTTTGGGGCCTTACAGTCACGGGCTGTTGGGCTTTTTCGAACAACCTTGCGACGAGCCACTATCTCTCCAAGACCTTGAGCTTGAGCCACACTCCAGCTGTTTATGGAACTATAGACAAAGCTATCACCCTCTAACTACATCATATAGCGAAGGAGCATTCGGGTTGATCCTCGGAGAAGTCCTCTGATAGCTCATGTGCGGACCGTCCACGGAGTCCGTACCTGAGCTGGTACCAGTGCGGCCCTGACTTCACCCCACCTCTGCCTCCGCTGGCAGCTCCGCCGCCCCCGTGGATGCTGCCGGTGCGGTGGGAGCAGCGCTCCCGCTGCGGCCCCGGTCCCGTCTCCGCCTCGGGCTCCTCTGGCTCCGCTCCCGCCGCCACCCCCAGCGCCAGTCGGCCCGTGCCCGGCCCGGTACTAAGAAGGCTCGCGTCCCTCGTAAGGGGCCTTCCCGTGGCTCGGCCCGCGCCAAGCCGGACCGTGTGCGCTCCGGGACCAATGCTAATTGTCTCGTAAACCCCTCCTGCGAGTACCATGCGGTGTGGCCGTAATAGCCGCTGCTCGGGCCGTCCGTCATGCACCGCCAATGACGCGACGGTGAGTGTCCGCCCCGTGTCCGGGCCGGGGGTCCCGTTAGCTCGTATAGCTCTGCGAGAATCTAACCGCCGCCCAGTTCGCCCGTCTCGAGGCGATAGTTGAAAGCATCATGTAGTCGATGGTAAGTACGCTCTTCCCGTACCCGCTGACGGATACGAGTCGGAGGAGGATGATAAGCAGGTCGATCAAGGCACCGGCAACTAGGGGGAGGGCCGCAACGAGCCCGCGCCGGGCCTACGCTACATAACCCTTCCAATAGTGCCTAGAGCTGCTGTTTCGGTGTTGGGTTTTCTGCCTCCCTATTTGGCCGCTTGGGAGTAGCCGGAGGGCATGCTGCGAAGCAGCTGCACGACCGCTGCGGCCGCCACCTCCCTCTCTGTTCCTCCCTCGATGGGCGATACCTTTTGCCGCGGCCCGTTTCCTCGGCGAAGAACTTCTCCGATACGGCTTGGCTTGGGCTTGCCGGTACCGCCCGAGGCCGGTCATGGTCGGCACTGACGGCGGCTCTGATTTCGCCATGCTCTTCAATCTGCTTAGCTGTTGATCTTGTGATTCTCGCCATTAGGGTGTACTCGGTCTCTCCCTCCACCTTCTGGTCGCGGTGCGGGCCCGCTGCTTCGGCTGGCCGACCTCCGGGTTCCACCAGGCCTCCCTTCTACCGTTGTGGGTCGGTGGTTACCTTCGGGGGGTATCTGCTACTCGGTAGAGGTCCTCGATGAAGTGCGTCGCGGCCGCCTCCAGCTGCTTGTCCATGTCGTTCCAAGACCATCGCCTCTGTCGTCTGCAGGAAGTGTTCCGTGCCGTACACGTCATCGTCTTCTCGCATCTCCGCCCTTCACAGACCTATACAAAGTATGTTGTGCTCGTGCGTCTGCCCAGCCTGGCCTATGTGGTCCGGCCCCGTTGCGTGGCCAGGTCGGGGGCAGTTGTCTGGTGAGGTCGAAGTCGTCCATGAGCTCGATCAGTTCGTCCGCTTCGGTGTCGGGGGATCGGATGTCGCTTCCTCCCCAAAGCTCGTGGTGGAGGTTGAAGGCCCCCACCGCGATCTGTTCTGTGTGCCTATTGGCACTTAGCGCCTCTCTGAGTTGGCCTAGGGCCCTTGATCCGTTCTCTTTTTGATGCTGTGGGTTGTACACATTGTGTATGGCGACCCCAGGTATTGTGTCCTGGCTGGCCCCCAGCAGGAGGCTGCAGCAATCTTTGCTTCCTTGCCTGAAGGACCACTTGGATCTGGATGGCGAGGATGTCGTACTTATCGATTCTGGGATCGCGAAGGAGCGTTGCCATGACCGTGTCTTTCGGTTTCTGGCCGGGTTCCATGGAGTTGGCCTGGGTCGAGGACCGGTCGTCCTATCCTTGTAGTAAGCCGGGGTTGGCTTTCTACCATTGGGTCCGAAGGAGGCGCTATGATTTCCGGGTGGTATCTCGGGCGAGATTTGTAAGCCTCCTTGACTCTGGCGAGTTCTCGCTTCCGGGTCGGGCATTGGCCATGCCACGCCTCGTGGTTCCCGTCGCATGTGGCGCACTTCCGGGCTATCGCCGGGTCGTTCTTCGCGGGACACTCCCGGGTTGCGTGTTCTTGCGCGTATTTGTGGCACCTGAAGCATTGCCTCAGACGGCACTGTCTGTCATACTGCTCGCAATACCTCGCCTTGCCAGATGAGTCCTTCGTCGATGATCTTGTTCGCATCCTCCGCCTTGGAGAACTCGACGATGACGGATGATGCTGTCTTGCTTGTAGCGGACCGTGTCAACCAGCCGATGTATTTGATCTCTGCTGTTGGGATGAACGGCTTGTTGTCCTGTAGCAGCTCGTCCCGGAGGTCCGTGAACCGGTCCATGTCCATCGAGCTTGTCCGTATGCCGTGTGCTAGCACGCCGTAGGTCGGGATCCGTACCGTGGCTCCGTTGCCGATGCGGGACTCCCAATCCTCGGCAAACTGGCGGAGTGCTTCCATGTCTGGTGTGGTGGCTGTCTTAATGCTGAGGTCGCCGCTCTTCAGCTGGTTGGCCGAGGCGGCTTGCAGTTTGTTAATGTTCTCGTTACTGCTCTGTTCGATGGCGCGGTCTACGTGGGCTTTGAGGGTGCGCGGGTTCATGGCTCTGAGGTGCGATGGTGACGGGGTCTCTGATGTTCACGATGATCTCGCGGAGGGTCTGCACTGGAGACGTTCTCTGGTTCCGTGGGTTATGGATGCTAGCTGCGAGTCCTCCTCTGGCGACTACGCTGGCATATGTCTGTACTGTGTTGCCCTGATTCATGGGTCCTTGCGCCTTCATGCCCCTGACCATGTTGAGAGTCATCTTGCTGACCTCCAGTGCCTCCTTCGCTGTAGTGGTGGTGGCCTGCGCGGCTTCGGCGTTCTGTTTGATCTGGGTTCTGTTTGTCTGGATTTCTTTAGCTACGGCGTTCAGATCTTCTCGGAGGATACTCCTCGTTCGGGCGGTATGCTCGGGGAGGCTGTCTTCGTTTCGGTGTGCAGGTTGACGATGGCGTTGTGGGTGTGATCAGGGTCTGGAGGGGAAATGTTGCTTCTGGGCGCAAGACGCATAGGCGACGTCGATTGTGGATTTCTTTGGTTCTTTCCACCGGTTCTCGCGCTGTTCTGCCAGCAGCGTTTCGAGATAATCACGGCCCTGGGCGTGTTTGGCGGCAAAGATGGCGTCGGCGTAGAACTCGTGCATGGTTCGAAGGGGGATAGTGGCGGTGTTATATTTCTTCCAAAACTCGTCACAGAGCTTGCTGCTATCTTTGCAGCCAAACTTGGCCGTCTGTATCCAGAACCCCTTCTTCTCCTCGGAGATAATCTCCGGCTCGAAGACAGGCACTTCGTGACTGGTCTGGTTCAACGTCGTGTGGTTTGGTCGTGGACCTGGGTCGCGTGTGCCTCGGATGCCACTCGGTCGGTCGGTTCGGACAGGTGGGAATCGTATCGAAAGGGGGCCGGAGTGACGATGTCGGCCCGCCCCATCAGGCGCGACCCATCTCGCGACGCCGCCTCGATCTCATCCTCAGGCTCAGTGTTGCCGAGGTGGTCTTCATCCTGAAGCTCGGCCGACAAACTTTTCGTACGCATCGACTATGCCAGGCTTGTCCATGGATCTGAGCCCGTCGCACGCGTCGTTCTAGAGCCGCTCCTGAAGGTTTGTCACCGAAGCTTCGGAAAGGGCTGGGAGTTGAGATAAGGTTGCGGGAGCCGGCGAGGGATGAGGAGAGGTCGGTCGGGAAGAGCTAAATTCGACTTCATCTTCTCCAGAAGATGGATGCGTCATTGTTGCAAGGTGCCAACTCTCATTCAAACGGCGTTGTCGGAAAGCCTGGAGAGGCGATGTTGACGGATGGACAGGGTCCTCAGAATGGCAACGAGCAACATGTTGATAGATGCGGGGAAAGGCGGACGTCCAGCCACGAGGTGCAGGTGAGGAGACCAGTAGGATGACAAGTGTATGCGTGGGTCAGGTTGGCAGCGAGGCACTGATGTGGTAAACTGGAAAACGAGACGTCGAGTTTGAATTGGGAGCAGCGAGTTGGGGTAGGTGAATTTTGCGGCAATCTCGAGGGTCGGCTCGGCCCCTACCGAACTTTAGGCTCAGAGCAAGTGGGCCCTCATTGGCCCAGTCAGTCTGTGCCCTGAATCAACATCGGCGTGCCATGTCCAACCGCCGGGCAGCGCATGCGTGATGGCGCGACACCTTCAAGATCTCGAACGCCAGCGCAGCACGCGACAAATGCGACCCCCGAGGCCGAACGACTCGTCGATTTGGCAGACGGCAGGCGAAACGGAGCATATACGGACCAGCGATGCGTTCGCGAACCGTCCAACCTACCAGCCACTACTACCTAACTTACCAGGCTGACAGCATCGAGCTGCCAAACCCTACCTGGCCGAGCCCCTGCACCGCAACAACGCGATCGTACCGACCAATAGCCGACGTCGAGACCTCTGCCTGTGTTCTTCTGCGCCAATAGCTCCACTGTATATGTCGCTTCAGGGTCCACGCCTACGGGTCCATGGCCTTATAAACTCCCCCGATCCCGCCTTTTCCCCAACCATTCCCCTCCTCAAGACGTCGTCTCCGAGCATCTGCAAGATCATCCCCTCCCCAGACATTCCTGCCATATCACAGGCTAGTTGACAACTAAGTCTCCCTGCTTCACATTCCACCAACCTCTAATACCCTGCAACACCTGGCTGCGCACTTTTGATCAAGAATGTCGGGCATCGAGGTTGTTGGCCTGATCTCTGCCGTCATAACGATTGTAGGGACCATCGAGAACATCTACAATGGTCTTAAGGACGCCAAGAATCTCCCGCGCGCCTTTCGTGAGGTAGCTGAAAAACTCCCACTCGTACGGAACACTCTCCAGATTGCCGAACGACACATCAGCGCCAATACAGACGAGGAGGCATGCCAGGCGATAAAAACAGTCTTGGAGAAGTGCAAGGTCAAGGCAGAGCATTTAGAGGAAATCTTCAATGCCGTGGCACCCGAGCATCCATCCAGGCTTGAGCGCTACCGTGTGGCCGTGCGGCGTCTGGGTAAGGGGAATCTGGTGGAAGTCTTGACCAAGGAGATGATGGAAGATGTGCGACTCTTAGCCCTGAATCGCGTAATTCAAGCGGCGACCGAAGTCCAGATTGCGGAACTCCTCAAAGCTATCGAGGAATTGTCCAGCCTTGAGCCTTCGCTCCCGGATGAGGACTCTGTCAGTCAGCACCATTCTGGCTCCGGTGACAACGTTTGGGGAGATAAGATTGGGGGGAATCAAAACATCGCCAACGGCTCCGGCCCAGCATATTTTGGTGCGGTCACACAGCAGTATGGTACGAAGCAGTAGTCATCATCAAGATCATCTCATCTCATATTTCACAGTCACTAATTCCTTGCCTCATCACAGTACCATATTTAGATGCCTTGGCAGACAAATCCAAAGCGAAAGAGTGTCTCCGTGACCTCTTCCTCGCCGACCCATACACGGACATGCAGGCGCTGAAGCGGAAGAAAGGCGGCCGTGCCAAAGGCACATGCGACTGGATTCTCGAGACTGACGTGCTGACCGTTTGGCTCGGCGACGCGGTAGAGTTAACGTCGCCTCCAACGGATGTACTCTGGCTCTACGGAAACCCGGGGACAGGTAAGTCGACAATGTCCATGTACCTTGCGGAAGCGCTGTCGGAGGTCTTCTCCAAGACCCCAAACAAGACGCTCGCGTACTTCTTCTGCGACTCGGGCTACGACACGCGCAAGACGGCCACTGCGGTCATCCGCGGGCTCCTTCTGCAGTTAGTCCAGCAGCATGCACGGCTACTCGAACACGTCCTCCCTAAGTGCGACGAGCGCAACGCCCAAGCGTTAAACTCATTCGATGCCGTATGGGCAATCTTCTTGAAAGCCTGCGCAGACAAGGCTACGGGCCGCAAGTACTGCTTAATCGATGCTCTGGACGAGTGCGAGCAGGACGAGCAGGAGATGTTGCTGAAGCAGATCGAGGACACCTTCGGACAGGCTCGATCTGGCGCCGGCACGTTGAACGTCAGCCTCCTAATCACCAGCCGACCGTACCTCGAAATCAGGGAGTGCCTGCAAAGCTTTCCTAACAAAGACCTGGCGTCGTTTGAAGAGTCTAGACAAGACATTCACAGGTTTGTGGAAGAGAAGGTGGCTAAGCTGAGCAAGAAGAAGAGCTATCCGAACAGCGTGGCAAACAGCGTTACCCGAATACTCCGTGAAAGAGCAGGCGGCATCTTTCTTTGGGTCGGCTTGGCCTGTCTGGAGCTGGAGAAGGTCGCTTCAAGAAACGCCGTCACACGCCTTCGGCAGATCCCAGCAGGACTTCAGTCGCTCTACAGACAGCTCCTCGACACAGCACTCCAACAAGACGATAATCCCGACACGGTCAAACAGCTACTCGGCTTCGTCATGGTAGCACGGCGTCCCTTTACCGTACGGGAACTCGCCTCGGCGTGCCAACTCTACCAAGACGAAGACGAGGAGGAGCGCATTCAGTTCACGACAGAAGTCATTGCTGCCTGCCGGTTGATGATCGTGGTGCAGGACGAGAAGGTACTGCTGTTACACCAGTCCGTCAGAGACTTTCTAGTCGGTGATGCAGGCAGCAGCTGGCGCTTCATCTCCGAGCTAGAGGCACACAACGAGCTCGCGAGCCGCTGCGTCGACTGTCTCATTGCAAAGTCTTCACGCCAAGGGGGAGGGCACGCCAAGGAAGACAACTTTGTCTCCTACTCTATACGTTTCTGGCCTGATCATGCACACATGGCCAAAGAAGAGTTCCAGATCGAGGCCAGCCAGGCCGAGTTTTTCGCGATAAATTCCAGGCGGCGTGACACTTGGTGGAAAGATTTCGTCTCAGAGAAATTGTTCGAGCCTTCTTGGGTATCGGTCTTTCACATAGCTGCCCGATGGGGAATCCCGTTGCTTGTTGACCATGCGCTGTCGTCGGAACATAGAACATCGAGAGATGCAGCACCATTCTCTCTCTACGTTGATGCGGCGTACGAAGACTCAAAAGGGAGAACACCGCTCATGGAGTGCGCTACGTCGGGTCACATTCAAGTTTTGAAGGTCATGCTCGAACGAGCAGATCCCAAATCACATATGGCAGGAGCAGTGATTCGTAGGGCAGCCAGCAATGAGGAGAGCGGGGTCGAGGTGATGAAGGTCCTTCTCGACTGGAGGGGAGATCAGGTCACAATCACGGAGGATATCGTTAAGGCAGCGGCAGGGAACGAGGAGGGTGGGGCCCAGGTGATGAAACTCCTTCTTGATCGGAAAGGAGACTAGGTCATAATCACGGAGGATATCGTTAAGGTAGCGGCAGGGAACGAGGAGGGTGGGGCCCAGGTGATGAAACTCCTTCTCGATCGGAAGGGTGACCAGGTTACCATCACGGAAGCTATCATTGAGGCCGCGGCAGGGAACGAAGAGGGTGGGTCCTAGGTGATGAAACTCCTTCTCGACTGGAAGGGAGATTAGGTTATAATTACGGAGGATATCGTCAAAGCCGCGGTATTAAATAGGCAGAACGGGGCTAATGTGATAGAGGTCCTTCTCTATTAGAGGGGAGATTAAGTTACGATTACTAAGGATATCGTTAAAGCCGTGGTAGAGAATAGGTAGAGCAGGGCCGCGGTGATAGAGGTTCTTCTCGATTAGAGGGAAGACTAGGTTAAAATTACGGAGGATATCGTTAAGGCTGCGGCAGGGAATAATAAGAGTAGGTCCTAGGTGATGGAGGTCCTTCTCGACCGGAAGGGAGACTAGGTTATAATCATAGAGGATATCGTTAAGGCCGCAGTATTAAATAGGTATAGCGGGGCCGAGGTAATAGAGCTCCTCCTCGATTAGACGGGAGATTAGGTTACGATTACTAAAGCTATTATCGCTCTTATTACTAGAAACTTTAGGTCCTAGGTAATAGAGCTGCTTCTAGACCGGAAGGGAGACTAGGTCACTATCACGAAGGATATCGTTAATATCGCGGCGAGGAATAGGTAGAGTAGTGCCAAGGTAATAGAGCTCCTTCTTAACCAGAGGGGAGACCAGGTCACGATCATAGAGGATATCGTTAAGGCTGCGGCAGGGAATAACGAGGATAGGTCCTAGGTAATAGAGGTCCTTCTCGACCGGAGGGGAGACTAGGTTACGATTACTGAGGATATCGTTAAAGCCGCGGTAGGGAACGAGTATAGCGGGGTCGCGGTAATAGAGGTCCTTCTCTATTAGAGGGGAGACTAGGTTACGATCACTAAGGATATCGTTAAGGCCGCGGCACGGAACTAGCAGATAGGGCCCAAGGTGCTAGAGCTCCTTTTTAATTAGAGGGGAGACCGGGTAATAATTATAGAGGATATTGTTAAAGCCGTAGTAGAGAATAGGTAGAGCGGGGCCGAGGTGATAGAGGTTCTTCTCGATTAGAGGGAAGACTAGGTTACAATCACGGAGGACATCGTTAAGGCCGCGGCGGGGAATAATAAGGATAGGTACTAGGTAATAGAGGTCCTTCTCGACTGAAAGGGAGACTAGGTTACTATTATAGAAGCTATTATTAAGGCTGCGGCGGGGAATAGGTTAAGTAGGGTCGAGGTAATAGAGCTCCTTCTCGACTAGAAGGATGACTAGGTTATTATTACGGAAGGTGCTATCGATACTATCGCTAGAAACTTTATAGCTAACGTAATAGAGCTCCTTCTTAACCGTAAGGGAGATTAGGTTACTATTATAGAGGCTATCGTTAAGGCTGCGGTAGGGAATAGGCAGAGTAGGGCTAAGGTGATTGAGCTCCTTCTCGACCGGAAAGGAGACTAGATTCCTATCACGGAGGATATCGTTAAGGTAGCGGCAGGGAACGAGGAGGGTGGGGCTTAGGTGATAAAACTCCTTCTCGACCGTAAGGGAGATCAGGTTACTATTATAGAGGCTATCGTTAAGGCTGCGGTAGGGAATAGGTAGAGTAGGGCTAAGGTGATTAAGCTCCTTCTCGACCGGAAAGGAGACTAGATCCCTATTACTAAGGCTATCGTCGAAGCCGCGGTAGGTAATAAGGAGGGTAGGTCCTAGGTAATAAAACTCCTTCTCGATCGGAGGGGAAACTAAGTCATAATTACGGAGGATATCGTTAAAGCCGCGGTAGGAAACTAGTAGAGAGGGCCTAATATGCTAGAGCTCCTTCTCGACTAGAAGGGAGACTAGGTTATAATTACGGAGGATATCGTTAAAGCCGCAGTAGGGAATAGGTAGAGCGGGGCTAAGGTAATAAAGCTCCTTCTCGATAGGAAGGATAACTAGGTCATCATCACGGAAGGTACTATCGCTACTATCGCTGGAAACTTTAGGGCCGAGCTAATAGAGCTCCTTCTCGACCGGAAGGGAGACTAGGTTACTATAACGAAGGATATCGTTAAAGCCGCGGTACGGAACTAGTAGAGAGGGACCAAGGTGCTAGAGCTCCTTCTCGACTAGAAGGGAGACTAGGTTATAATCACGGAGGATATCGTTAAAGCCGCTATATTAAACAGGTAGAGCAGGGCCTAGGCGATAGAGGTCCTTCTTAATCGGAGGGGAGACTAGGTAATAATTATGGAGGATATCGTTAAAGCCGTAGTATAGAACTAGTAGAGTAGGGCCTAGGTGATTGAGGTCCTTCTTAATCGGAGGGGAGACTAGGTAATAATTACGGAGGCTATTATTAAGGCCGCGGTAGGGAATAGGTAGAGTAGGGCCGAGGTAATAGAGCTCTTTCTTAACCGGAAGGGAGACTAGGTAATAATTACGAAGGCTATTATTAAGGCTGCGGTAGGGAATAGGTAGAGCGGGACCGAGGTGATAAAGCTCCTTCTTAATCGGAAAGGAGACTAGGTTATAATTATAGAGGCTATTATTAAGGCTGCGGTAAGGGGCGAAGAGGGTAGGTCCTAGGTAATAGAACTCCTTCTTAACCGGAAGGGAGATTAGGTTACTATTACGGAGGATATTATTAAAGCCGCGGTACGGAACTAGTAGAGAGGGCCTAAGGTGCTAGAGCTCCTTCTCGACTAGAGGGGAGACTAGGTTATAATTACGGAGGATATCGTTAAAGCCGCTATATCGAATAGGTATAGCGGGGCCTAGGCGATAGAGGTCCTTCTTAATCGGAGGGGAGACTAGGTAATAATTACGGAGGATATTATTAAAGCCGTAGTATAGAACTAGTAGAGCGGGGCCTAGGTAATCGAGGTCCTTCTTAATCGGAGGGGAGACTAGGTAATAATTACGGAGGATATCGTTAAAGCCGCGGTAGAGAATAGGCAGAGTAGGGCCGAGGTAATAGAGGTCCTTCTCGACTTAAGGGGAGATTAGGTTATAATCACGGAGGATATCGTTAAGGTAGCGGTAGGGAACGAGGAGGGTAGGTCCTAGGTAATAAAACTCCTTCTTAATCGGAAAGGAAACTAAGTTATAATTACGGAGTATATCGTTAAAGCCGCTATATCGAATAGGTAGAGTAGGGCCTAGGCGATAGAGGTCCTTCTTAATCAGAGGGGAGACTAGGTAATAATCACGGAGGATATCGTTAAAGCCGCGGCAGGAAACTAGTAGAGAGGGCCTAATATGCTAGAGCTCCTTCTTAACCGGAAGGGAGACTAGGTAACAATTACGAAGGCTATTATTAAGGCCGCGGCAGGGAATAGGCAGAGCGGGACTAAGGTAATAAAGCTCCTTCTTAATCGGAAAGAAGACCAGGTCATAATCACGGAGGCTATTGTTAAGGCCGCGGTAGGGGGTAAAGAGGGTAGGTCCTAGGTAATAGAGCTCCTTCTTAACCGGAAGGGAGATTAGGTTACTATTACGGAGGATATTATTAAAGCCGCGGTACGGAACTAGTAGAGAGGGCCTAAGGTGCTAGAGCTCCTTCTCGACTAGAGGGGAGACTAGGTTATAATTACGGAGGATATCGTTAAAGCCGCTATATCGAATAGGTATAGCGGGGCCTAGGCGATAGAGGTCCTTCTTAATCGGAGGGGAGACTAGGTAATAATTACGGAGGATATTATTAAAGCCGTAGTATAGAACTAGTAGAGCGGGGCCTAGGTAATCGAGGTCCTTCTTAATCGGAGGGGAGACTAGGTAATAATTACGGAGGATATCGTTAAAGCCGCGGTAGAGAATAGGCAGAGTAGGGCCGAGGTAATAGAGGTCCTTCTCGACTTAAGGGGAGATTAGGTTATAATCACGGAGGATATCGTTAAGGTAGCGGTAGGGAACGAGGAGGGTAGGTCCTAGGTAATAAAACTCCTTCTTAATCGGAAAGGAAACTAAGTTATAATTACGGAGTATATCGTTAAAGCCGCTATATCGAATAGGTAGAGTAGGGCCTAGGCGATAGAGGTCCTTCTTAATCGGAAAGGAGACTAGATTACTATTACTAAAGGTTCTATTAATGCTATTACTGGAAACTTTATAGCTAACGTAATAGAGCTCCTTCTCGACTGTAAGGGAGATCTAGTTACTATTACGGAGGATATCGTTAAAGCCGCGGTAGGGAATAGGTAGAGTGGGGCTAAGGTGATTAAGCTCCTTCTCGACCGGAAAGGAGACTAGATCCCTATCACGGAGGATATCGTCAAGGCCGCGGCAGAGAATAGGCATAGCGGGGCCGAGGTAATAAAGGTCCTTCTCGATCGGAGGGGAGACTAGGTAATAATTACGGAGGATATCGTTAAAGCCGCGGTATAGAACTAGTAGAGCGGGGCCTAGGTAATCGAGTTCCTTCTCGATCAGAGGAGTAACTAGGTCACCATTACGGAGGAGATCGTCGAGGCCGCGGCATTAAATAGGCAGAGCGGGGTCGAGGTGATGGAGCTCTTTCTTGACCGGAAGGGAGACCTGGTAACAATCACGGAGGGTATCGTTAAGGCTGCGGCAAGGAACGAGGAGTGTGGGTCCCAGGTGATGCAGCTCCTTCTCGACCGAAAGGGAGACCAGCTCACACATGATGGGATATGATCGGCCTCAGCGTCGAGGCCTGCAGATGAGGGGTTGAAATCAGAACAGGTGCCATCAGAATTACCCTAAACGGTTAGTGATAGTTCTTTGTCTTCCCTAACTACGACAACCAGTTCAAATTCTCGTGCATGCCATAAAAAATGTCGTCTTCTTGAATGTGATAAGCGGTATTATACACAGAGTCGCTTCAGTTCTTTGATGTAAGCTACTCCAAGGATCTGAATGTGGCCTGTAGACACCAAAAAGATACACAGATTCGACTTTCGGGCTAATGCATTCGGGTCAAGGCAGCAGCGGGAGATGTGACGAATTCCAGGTCGAACTGGCAAATGACCAAAGTGATTCTCGACACAGCCCTAAGAGCGAAAAAGTGTTTACCGTTGCTATTTGGATACCTGGCATCTCAGTAAGCCAAAGAAGTGTGACCCAGGTTTGTCACTCACCTTTCTCTGTTTCGATCGCCCATACCTCATTTGTAAAGTCTCCTTGCTCTCTTCGCAGCCGAACTGACTGTTAAAGGCAAGCGTAACTAAGTTCCACATACCCTTTCCCCTGCTGGGCTCGTAGAACCGAACGATGTCATAGAGGAAGTCTTCGCCATGACTGGCCTGGGAAGTAAGGAGTGACCGTTTCCGGCAGTCCTTTGCCGATTCTCCCAAGGTAATGGCGGGCCGCTGCGGATTATGACCAGCCATAGACGCGACATGGGCAGCGGGTTTCATATTCATGGTCGATGGTTGATCAGGCTGTCCCGAGGCTGGAAGAGACTCTGCTCCCTGTGCGCAATGCTGCCCTTGATTTGGGTCAGGGAGACTCGTTTGATCATCCGCCGACAAAACGTGCTGTAGTGCCATTGTCGGATAAGGTCCTTTCAAGGAAACTTGACGGGTTACAGAGGGGTGCAAAGTTGAGAACGTTGTCTGGGCAGTCTCCATTGTTGGTAGAGAGTCTGACGACCGGTTGTCGCATGGAGATGAAGGCTCGCCAGATTTGTTGACACCGTTTGCATTATGCGATGATATTTTGGGATCTCTCCGGGCCGGACCGGTAGCTGAGAACAGCCCTTGTCTAGCAAATGTGGTAGATATAGGTGCCGCATGGGGAAGGCTCGTCATCAAAGGCCGCCCTGTGGTAGCCGTCGGAAGGGACGCCTTCTCGACTTCAACCCTGTGATCTTGGGATGGTTCAACTTCAAATCTTGGAAAGGAAGAGCCATGATCGTCAGCCGTCGTCTCACCTGTTTGCCATACTGGCCTAACTAGGGAGTTCGAGGCCACGGTCCGCGTTGGGAGAGTCGTCTCTTTTTGCACCACCTCTATACCGTGATCCACGACATGAGCTCCGCGAGTCCCTTCGGAGTTATTTTGGGAGTACTTACGAGGCTCTCTTTGCACAACAGACAATTTTGGGCGAAGCAAAGACGGTAGGAAATGCGCGGACGACAACCCAGCGATGGGGGAGCGGGGGTCATCGCCGTTCGATTCGTCCGGTACAGTACTGATTGGGATTTCCCTATCCGACGATAAGGTTTGCTGCCGATCTTGAACGTTTGGATGATTTGCGTATGGGTTCTGCTCCCAATATGTGGCCCTTCGAGGCTGGTGGCCAGAGGCTATCGCAAATTGGTCGAAAGCGGAGTGTAACCTGCCCGCAACGGCTGCTGCATCACTTGCCAGTTGAAACATGGATGACGACGAAGTGGCGCTTGGAACGTTCAGCAGTTTCGCAAGTAGGGACAGAGTCCCGAAGATCATGAAGCTCTGGCGTTCGATGGGTGTTCCATTTGCGTCGTCGATTGATTTCAGTAGCGTCTGGTGATGATGTTTTTCAAGTCCGAGGTAAAGCCGATTACCAATACGGTTGCGGTTGCAATGAGTAACGTGACCATGGAGCATAGGCGGCTTGTGCACGGTGGCGGTGCGGAAGACAGCCAACCGGCCAACGGGGGCTGCTTGTGCCCAATGGGATGGTGGCACCCAGGCGCCAACGAAGAGGCAGGATTTAGCGCCAACAGTCTTGTAATGCTCCCAACCCCGTATAATTAGAAAACGCTGGACTGTCGCACCTTGTTGACCTGTTTCCCCTGTCACCTTGGTCACTACTTTGACCCAAGATCTCAACAACAAGATATGCAGCCTGCAAAGAGGATCGGCTCCGCCGCGATTGACGCTCACATTGACAGAGCCTATCGTGAGTTTGCCGATGTTACGGCTCGGGTGGCCGACGAACAGAGGGCCGCTGAAGCTGCCGTCAACGAGAGAGTCCCCGTTCTCAAACAGAGTATCGACATCAAGCAGAAAGAGGTCGACCGGCTGAGGGCGAATATTCAGCAACTCCAACAGGAGCAAGAGGCTGATCGGCAGGAAATTGCGACTCTGAACGAGGAGGCTGAGGCTGCGAATGAACGTTCACGAAGAGTGGCGACGTTGGCGGCCAATGTTTCGGAGACGACAACGTC
The DNA here is from genome assembly GCA_002851775.1 of Verticillium isaacii. Lineage (NCBI taxonomy): Eukaryota > Fungi > Ascomycota > Sordariomycetes > Glomerellales > Plectosphaerellaceae > Verticillium > Verticillium isaacii. The sequence goes on along the minus strand of NMXN01000007.1, from coordinate 675,546 downwards.
TTTACGTCCCATTCAGTCCGCGCCCGGCAGTACAACAGGTCTACTGGAGAAGATTACTGAGGGCTCCGTCCATCCTAATGGCTCCGTGGTCCCTCCGTCCGCCAGCTCCGACGCTGGCAGGCTTGCATCAGGTGAGGCAAATGGTTAGTAGACTTTCTAGAGCCGTCTTCGAATTGGGGGCTAGGTTTTATGACGAGCCCATGCTAATGCGGATTTCTAAGGTGCCAACTTGACCGCCGGTGAAGCTTCCTCCTATCATTCGCTCTTCCAATCTCAGCCAGTCGAGATTTCAGAAATCCGAGATGTGTTACCTTCTTCAGACAGTCCAGGTATCACCGCTAGCGATCTTATGAAGGTCTTCTCCGGCAGGATTGGCAGTGGCCCAGGACAGACACCCAAGGCCCAATTGTTCGCAATGGTGAAGGCAACTGCCACGTATGGGCCGGACAAGACGTTGCGGCGTAAGTCGGGGCCAGAAACGGCAATCCAGGATGACAGCGACGCTGTCGAGTCTCGGAACGGTGACAATGCAGCCTGCCGACCTTGGTCTGCACCGTCCTCCAGCTGTGACCCGGATTTACGCCGATCGACACGACAACGGAAGGCTCCATACCATTTTTCTCTCGATGGTTCACCCTCATTGCCCGCCACCACGACTGAGAGCTCGGACAGGCATCAGAAACGTCGTCGTTTAAACCAGGATGGTATACCTTCGGCTCGTTCCGATAACACTACACACGCAGAAGAGAGTCTGGGGGTAAAAAAAACGTTGCCACCGAAGAATCTGCCGGCCCAACAATCTGGGAGCCTTCCTGATGTTGAGCATAATTCCTTCAAAGGCATCGCCCATCCAGATGTGGGCAATCTGTACCTTGGGAGGTGGGGTTCTTACTCGGCTTCGAAGCGATCTGCTTGGTACGCTATCCTTGTCCTACCTCTCGGCGACCTCGAAGCAGTGGGAATGGCTGGCTCCATCGACGACACAAGGCTAGTAGATGGGTATATCCCTGTTTGCTATAGAAGCAGCCAGAAGCATATTCACGGATGGAAGGAGGGGTATGAAGACGGTGGTTCTCAGGTCACCAAACGAAAGTTCCCAGTACTGTGGTTTCTGGATGACGAGTATATGGTACGGCAGGGAGATAAGTTCCAGTTCCCTTCTTCGGGTTCTTTCTCGTGGCTCCCTGCCAGCAAGATCCGACTTTTCAACGAGTACGGGCCCGACGGCTCTCCCGTTTCTGGCTACGACGTTGCATCGAGCTTTTTGGCTGAACTGGACGCCATGAAGAAAGCCAAGAGTGTTCCCGAACAAGAATCTGCAGCTTCGATAGAGGCACCTGTGGGTAGGGTCCGCAGGAAAACGCTTCTATGCCCGAATGGACACTGATCAAGAGTAGGAACAGACTACCACCCTTCGCTGCCGGCGGCGGAAAGTCCATCTCGGTCGAGTCACGTCAAGGCTGTCGCGGAGGCTCCCGTCCTCACAAATGTAAACATGACCTGCGCACAAGACCGAATCCATTCCTTCGTCACTGTCCCGGAATCCGAACAAGTGGTCAGGGGTGATGAAAGCACCCAGTATGACGCCGAGATGCAAGATGCCACAGAGTCGTGGCTTTCTAACCGCCAAATTTCGCCCCTGGATGGCGTAGCTGGCACGCGGTCTAGCGGTTCCACTGAAACAAATCTGCAATCTGTCGCGATGAGAATCTTTCGAAGCCGAAGCCCACAACATTCGTCAACTGGTGAATTGGGTACGGAGCCTACGAGCGGTACTCCGTCGCCATCCCTGTCTCAGCCTACGGCCGACGGGGCAGCTCCTACCCAGAATGGACACAATGGTTCAGACCAGAGCACGACAGGCTCTATAAAGTTCCGAGGACGTTTCAACGTGCCGCGGATGGCCATTGGGAATTCAGGACCTGAACCCTCACCTGATCGAGAGGGTTTGGATACAGAGGCCATGGTACTAGAGGAAGTTACAGCGACGGCTTGTAGCTCCCAGCAGTCAACGACAAAACTGGATCAGACTAGCGTCCCCGCATCCCCGCCGTCGCTGCCCGGGGTCATCGCAGCGCACACCAGAGTATGTGTGGCTCCAACATCCCCACCAGCGGCTTCGTTATTGCCCTCCGCCAACAATGTACGGTCTTTCGGCGAAAACGGCTTCGATCAGTCTCCTACTCCTATTGTGAATGGTACATTGAGCTTTCCGAACGCTCTAACCAATACGAGGAATGGTCAAACAGATGTCATTGAAGAGCCCATGACTTCGGCAGAAGCGACTATCGGTATGTTATCTGACTCGGTTGCCATTGCCGTACCAGTACTGAGTCTGAACTAGTAGAGGATAGCCAGCCGACTCTGGTTCCACAGAGACAGAATCAAGCAAGCCAGGCCGGCTCCCCGACTAATCATCGGCCCTCTACCTCTGGAGGATCCCGCAATTATGCTCTACACTATGATCTTCGTAGCGGGTTGTCCTGTTCTGGCTACGCACTGCAAGATGGAATACGTTGGAGGAGGCTAGAGCCCAAATCATTGAGCTGTGTACCTTCAGACCCTCCAGACCCTTACAGCATGCCGCGTCAGAACTTCAAAGCAAACTTGCCCGTCGATCAACAGAGACTAGACATCATGCCGCCAGACGGCCGTGGACAACTGTTGCGGATTGATCCTTCTCGGGGACGGTCATGGGTAATCGAAGATGACAGGCCAACGACATCTACCATTCATAGTGCGGCCGCCCCGGGCTCGGGGCACTGGCTCTCCACACTGCTCTGCAGGTCAACCCCTTCCCCACCTCGCGTCAACGATCAGATACCTCATCAGCAGGCTGACATGGGTCAATGGAAGGGCTATCCAAACGCCGCCAATGGGGCGTTCTCTCATCAAAATGTCAGAACGAGCTACACACCAGAACAAGATCTCAGCAACATTGAAAGGCGTCAGCATGATGCCGCGATGCGAGATGCGGGCCATTCAAGTTCAACCTTTGGGGTTAGTACAAGCGAGACACAATCCTTGGAGCTGCCTCCCAGAACGGGCGAAGGCATCGGTTCTGTCATGCCCAATACGCAACCTGCCATAACAGAAGCCTCCTGCAGCTCCAACCCGATTTATCAATCGACTCAGGAAGGGCATTGGGAGCCTTTCCCGACGGGCAACATGTCTCCATCCTCTCTGGCCCGCCTAGCAAACGAGGCAGTAGCTTTTGTCGGGTCAGGAAAGATCGTCTTCCAGCCTGGTTGTGCCGGGGTTTGATTACTCCCGAGGCTTTTCCACGCGTCTCCAATGCTCATAGCAGTGAGGATGCAACCACCTCTTCACCGCCGTCATGTAGTCGTACAGCAAGAGGCCCTAATGAAGCCTGCCGCGGTGCGGTTATGCCTGCACCAAAGCGATTCTTTCTCCGGCCTCTTGCAAGAGCACCGCCTCGTCGGCCTGCCCTTCTCCGCATGTAAGGCTGTGGGTGTGGATCTGGGTGGCGCCGGCGCAAAAGTTCCCTTCCTTGTTGAATGCGGCTGCGAATTGGTGACTGTTCTGCAGCAGCGGTGATGCGTCCGACGTCACAGACCTCTCCGCTTGGATGGCGGAGAAGCACTCCTGGTCAAGGTGCTGTGAATTGATGCGGAGTCAGCCAGCCTCACCCTGCACGGCAGCCAGGCGCCAAACATACCTCATTGACCACACTGTCCACGCACTAGATTACCCTCTCACGATATGCAGCGTAGCCCGCACCTCGACGTCTCCCAGGATTGAACTCAGCTGCATGTTTTCCTCAAGCCAGAGGAGTCCGTGAACATGGAGCGACCCGCGCTCGTTGGTCTCGACAGCTTCAAAGTATCTACTGATGCGCCCAAACACCGACTCTCACCGGTTCAGGCACTCTGTTCGCACGAAGTGGCGAGCTGGGACGCCAGCGTCATCACCAGGTAGGGAGAAGGGGCTTCTTAAGATGATTTGGCCGTAGTGCTTACTCCTTCTCGTGCGCCGTCTTAGGAGTCGAGATAACGCCTTCGTCCAGTCTCCGGCATGCCGCCGGTGCCAACCAGCAAGGCTGGCCACAGGCTCCCTCATCACCACCAACCCCTCGCCCCCCAAAGCCACCAAACTGGTCCCTATTTCATACGCCCCGAGTTGCTCTCGCGATACCTCAATGTTCTCTCGTTCCGGTCGTCCTCCTCCATTGATCGTTTGCCAACAATGCCGGTCCAGCACTGCATTTGCATGAGATTAGCGACATGTTCTCTGCTCTAGGGCGATGAGTAGCCCCCACTTACATGTGACTCGCGTCCGGAATGCGGCAGCTTTCCACTAGCCGCAGGGAGTGTTGCAGTAGCCGCACTCTTTCCCGGGCAGCACCCACACCTCTTTGCCAAATTCGCGGCAGGTGGGGCAACGGATGCCCGGAAGGTATTGCTGCGGGCATCGTCAGCTCAAAACTCAACGCCGCATTGGGTCAGTCGTGAGACGGATGGCAGAGGGCAACTACATTCTGCGGTGCGCTGCCGGGCTTCTGCTGCCACATGGATGACATCTTGACGAGCCGATCTCGTGCGACTTGGGCCATCTCGAGTGTATTTTGGGCTGGATCCAAATCTTAAAAGTGGGCGACGGGAGGGTCAATGGGACGAGCCGAGTAAGGGCCGAGGAGATATGAGGAAGACTTTTCTTGTGAAGGATGCACTGGAAGGAGAATTGACGATGGCTGTGGATGAGAGTGAGGATCTGGATCGTTGGTGCTGACTAGATTGCGGCGATGCCGCCAGCGATATATTTATAATTCCCATTGAATGGGGGACCAAATGCGGGAGCGGCGCCAGAGCGTGACCGTATGCAAGGGGCGAGAAAAGAGGAAAGAGTGTCAGACTTGCCAGGGTAGGACTCGTGGTGCTGCTCAACTGGTCCGGGCCTGAAGAGGTGAAGAGGTGAAGGGAATTGCCGAAGGAAACATCCAGCCTGCAGGATGTCGTGTGGCACTAAAACGACGGGGAGCACGAGAAAGTACAGCCAAGAAGATGACTAAAAATAAAGAGCCGGGGCATGGGTGATGCTTTGGAAGTGTTAGGGGGCACACGGTAGAGCCCATCTGTCTATGAGCAGGCAGGTGCGGGACGGCCGTATGACCAGTTTCTCTTGTGCCTTCCAGATTCTTTGTCTCCTTAGAAAAAGAAGGAGGTCTCTTGGTGATCTGCTTCGGATATATGGGCGGACCTTTGTTGAGAGGTGCAAAGCTGTAGAGTTTGAATCATAGGGCGTCTTGCCTTTGGCTGCGGGCTGTGATCTGTTCCCTGGACGTCCTGTAGTAGGTTCAACCTGTCGATATCTCTACCTAGGTCAGTGGAGGCTTCCTTCTCTTTCGGCGGGCAACAGTGACGGCCCCAAGATTTACCTACAGGCTCGCGACGTGGCATAACTCATTCGTGCCTGGCCGCAGGGCGCTCAGGGCGTTGTCAACTTCATCTCTGCAGTCTGCCATCCTGCAAGCCATGGCACAAGCCGCAGACGTGGCGCGGTGATCTCGTCAGGCTCAGCCGGTATGATAGCGTGTGCGTGAGCAGGCCGCGGATGTGAACTGGCTGGCCAAGAGCCCCGGAGGTTTGCTGAGGTAATGCCAGGGCTCAAAATCGCCCGGCTAACAGGACTGTATCTGCTCTGTTGTTGAGCATCCCTTCTGAGCATCCCTTCCCTCCTGACAACTCCTCTGGCTTTGTGTTTGTATCTCCCTCTTTCTTTCCAACTGGACAATCTCATCGCATGATGGCGGTCACCGACGCATTCATTCGAGGTACTTTACCCTATTTCGTCGTCTGTTCTTTCCCAATGCCCGCCCTCAACTACCCCTCCCGCCCTCGCAGGGCGTCTTTGGCACCGAACAGAACCACCAGCAGTATTCCACGGACAGAGCATGACTAGCAGTCTAGCCGTAGCGAATCAACATACATTGCCAACTCCTAGGATCTATGCTCCCTCCACGCCAGCCCCATGGCCCAACCTCAACAACTCCTACTCGCTCCCGAACCACAGTATTCGACCCAGAGCTGCATAATCCAGTCAAACAAGGTCGTGGTATGGCCCTACCCATTCCATGGGCCACATCGCCCCTCAGGCCGGTTCCCCCCTTGGGTGTAAGGAGTCAGAAGCTCGTGTCCGCTTAGGAGTGGTACGTGTCCGTGCGCAAGCTCTGTCTCTCGATCGTCTCTCGAACAGCGGATGTACAGAGCTGCGTTCGTCCACATGCGTCGGCATTATTGGGGATTGGTCAGGCTACGAGCTGGTCCTTCGCTGTGGTCACCGGAAAGCTCTGCGTGGTTCTGACGCTTCCTTCTTCTTTGTCGCTTCCTTCTAGCCCCCCATCCCCGCTAAGATTGTCGCCCGTTTTGGTTACTTTTTCCCAATCCCTGTTTGTTAAGCGTTAGCGCTGCGTTAGTTTGGTAGAACGGGGCCTATATCAGGTTGTGGCGTGCGGGACGCCGGCAGCGATGAAGCCTGCATTCGAAGCCAGCCCCGGACGCATGTCTGTCACATTCGTGCGCGGTCAGTGGCTTCAGGGGTATGCGCATAGGGGGGGGCTTCTCGGTGTGCAGAGGAGACGGGCTCTGACGCTTCTCTGGGCAGTAGAGAAGACGAGTCTGGGCTGCTGATCCCTCAGGGGTCTTCAGAGCGATTACCATGACCAACCATATTGTGCTTGCAGGTTACGAAGAGGCTACCATACTGTGCTCAGCTGCAGCCATGAGCAAGGTTGCGGTGCCCGATACCACCCCGATACCACCCCTAACCCAGCGCCACTCAATACAGAATATGAGCGGTGTGCGAAGCTCTGGTCCGTTGTATTATCTTTGAGAAAGAACGTGGAGCCAGAGGTTGGTTAAGAGGGATGCCTTTTCCATCTCATCAATGGTGACCAGCCACCTGAGGCCCACGACTACATACGAACAAGCGCAACATGGCTAAGTCAACACTTCCTTCGGACAATGCGGACAATGTGCATTACACCCTCAACCCAGGTTCTGACGGCGAACGGGTGTTCAAGGGCGACATGAGCCTTCTGTTTAGGGTAATGCTGTGGCAAGGATACGAAGAGTTCCGTGATTCCAGCCCCGCAGTTCAGAAGGCGCTGCCCTTGGCCAAAGATGAGGAGAACGAGGGATCATTGCCATCTAACGAAACATACTTCGATTCGATCATTGAGGCATGCACAGAAGGGAAGGTGAGTGGCCACTGCTTCAGCCACGGTCAAGACCGGCTCGTGACAACATCTAGGCCAATCAGCCCTTTACACCCGGACCGACAGTCCAACTTTACACGTAGCTCCAGCTGCGGCAGCTCGGAGGGCGTCAGGGGAAAAGAAATTTTTGGGGAGTGGAAGGCATGCTGGACTTCCCATCCACGAGCAATTACAGGAGGGAATGTGGCCTTGTTACCAGGAATCGCCCACCGTCCCACCCACGCACCCCGTTCCGGTCTCCCTGATGATCGTCCAAACGCCTTATCAGCCACGCCAACGGTGGTATATCTCTCAGGCACCCCACCATCTTCTCCATCTCCCTTCTCTGCTTGCCGGTCTACTACTGTCAAGCTTGTTGTCTTCAGTTCATTCTCTCCTGCTATCTACACCCACTATGCAGCCACTTCCGATTAGAGAATTCCCGATTCCTGTCCTCGTCGCCGCAGTGTTGCTTCCATGTGTTTTGTGCATACCCGATGCCCGTTCTCTTGCGAAGAGTAGCCATCACAAACCCAAAGACGTCATCGGATGGATCAGTGTCGTGTCTCATGGGATCACAGTTGCTGCAAGCGTAGCTTGCTTGGGATACGGCATTCACGATCAAGAATGGAGAGCAGCGGCCTTCATTCCTGGCTTGTATTTGAGCTTGACGTTGGATGTAAGTGTATGCTCGGCGCACCTCCTGCCTTCTCTGACCGCGTGGCAGCAATTGCAGGTGATCCGCCAGCGAGATTTCCCCCCGAAACGGCGCCAAACCATTGCAATGGGCTGCAGTCTACTGTCTCTATCTTTTCTCTCCTTGAGTTTCTTCATGGTGAAGCTGCAATGGGCACCACTCCCTGGGGAACTTCTTACGCTGGGTTTCGTCTACACATCACGGTTTATCAGCTTTTTTCACTTCCTGCTGCAAAGCTTCGACAGAGAAGAGCTGCTGGGGAGACGGCGGTGCTACAATGGGACCCCGTCGATTACAGTCATGGTGCAGCTCCTGCTCCTTACTGTGCACTGGCTCTCGCACCAGCTGAGTCGTTCCTATGAAGTCTTTCTCGTGGTAAGATCCCTTAAAAGGACCCCTGGTTTACCGACTGTCCCTGAAAAGATAGTCTCTTGAGGTCGAGTGCTCCCTCGGAACAATGGTTCTTCTCTTCGAGAGGCCAACGAGACAATATTTCAGACGGCATTCAAGGAACTCGACATGCGTAGCACGCCAACACGCCAGCACTCGAGACCACCATACCGACATTGCATCGCGATCACCCTTTTACGCTCTCGACAACATTTCCCAGCAACGAATCACAGGGGCGAACAGCACCGGCATGTATCTGGAGCTCCGAGCTTTAAACATACAGCCAAGCTCGCTCGAGACCCTGCCGTCTGCGCTGCTTCCCTACGACTTGGAGGCCAACAGTTCCCAACAACGCCTCAAAGGCGTAGACGGCACCGTCCTGTCTCTGGAGCTTCGCACTCCGGCCATACAGCCGAGCTCGCTCGAGGCCCTGCCGTCTGCGCGGCAAGGCCTCAGAGGGGCAGACTCTGGCCTGTCCCTGGAGCTCCGCGCTCCGTACATACCCTTGCACGAGATGTGGTTTTCTGCGTTACGATTCACACAGGCAGATGGCATCGGCTCATCCTCAAAGCTCCACGCTTTGGGTCGTAACTGCCCCAAAATACGACGGCTCCGAAAAGCTATTCATGAATTCCGTAACAGTATCGGAAGAGGCAAGCAAGAACTACGCAGCGCCTATCGCCGAGTGTGCAACGTGACTGACGTCGATCTCGCGAGATTTCCTGGCCTGTTTCTCCTAATTGGAAGACTTTCTCATGAGGTAGTGGCTGACGAGAACCCTGCACAGATGATATCAAATATTTCAGTCATGCAAGCAAGTCTGGGGGCCGTGAGAAACGAAGGTTGTCGGTGGGCCTTGATCCCTCAGTGAGGAGATGTGCTTTCTTTCATTTGAGCTACATTGGACGTTGCTTTGGCTTCTTGTGTGTAGGCTCGAGTTATGGTCATTCCGAGTTGCAATCTATGGTGTTAGCCTTGTGCTTCGACTTCTCCACTCTAATGGGGACCGCGTTGCCATCAGCTGGTGGTCCTGTCGCTGTATTTCGAACAGGAGGCACTCTGGCAAGCACTGGACCCGCCGACGCGCCTTCGGTGTCACGGATGCGAGAGGCAGGTCGCCAACTCAAGGCAAGCAAGACACCAAGATCCAGGTGGAGTATCAACGATTGCGTATTTGAAAGGCATGAAGGCACAGACAGGTCTAGAGATAGTGGTCGATCATGCTGCGGTAGGCCAGGGCTTCCCCATCATCATCCGTACTCGTTCTGTACAACTGTCCAAAGTCCTTCGTAATGTCGGCTTGTTTATTGTCGATAACTCTATAATGCTTCGGATTGTTGTCATTAAAAGGCACTCCGAGAGATGTGAGAACCCATCTCCATCGATCGAGCATCGAGCGGGATGGCTTCCCCATTGACACGACTTTTGATTGTTAGTTTTGTCCCCGGTTGTGGAATGGGTCCTCTTACAGATCCGCAACATGCCGACGGCGAACTTGCAACAAGTGGAAGAATTAGAGCACTTCGCCGCTCTTTCGTAAGACTGAGGGTCGAGGTGGACGAGGCGATAGCCAAGCACAAAGTCTGCCAGTTGATGGGCATCGAGCGTCGCAGTGTCGGTTGGTATTTGGCTCAATTGCAGTCGAAAGGCCATCTCGAGTGAGATGATGAGATTTTGGACATCTTCCTCGGTGTTGAACGTCAGGGGTTCCCTCAGAGCCCGCCCGACAGGGGCCTCAAGAGGAAGGCTCGTTTCGTAGGCGCATTCCAATAATTCGAGGTAGAAGGGCTTGACCAGTTGCCAAGTCGACGTGGGGCTTTCCAACGCGACCAACACCCTCAACAACGCGCGGAGAACCTGTGCGTGCCGGATGCCGTCCATAATCGAAGATTGATTCGAGTCGGGAAAAGTCGTTCAAGGGAAGGTACACTGAGGGGATGAAGGTTGTCGACGTTGCTCCATACATCACGACTTTTTCGGCCAAAGCAGTCGTGCTATTTCAACAGCGAGCGACGACCCCAAGGTCCACCTCCAGGCTCGGAACGGGGCCTACCTCACTCGTGCCTGGGCGCAGGACCCTGTCAACCTCATCTCTGGGCAGCATCGGCCAGGTCCAGCACCCCCTCAAGGAAGCAAAGGGTGGGTGCGCGGTCTGCCATCCTGCAAGCCATGGCCCCTGGCCGGAGGGGGGTTTGCCGCGGAGCATCCGTAGCGCAACCACAGGCCGTAGACAAGGCTCCAAGGACAACGACCAAGCTGAATCCACAACCAGGGTGTGCACGTCGAAAAGCAACGCTGCTGAGCGGGCCAGACCATCTGCTCCCATGCATCAGAAGGGGCAGGTGGCGCGGTGATCTCGCATCAGGCTCAGCCGGTGATAGCGTGTGCGTGAGCAGTCAGGGCTCGTAAGCGCCCGGTTAACAGGACTGCCAGTGTCTGCTCTGTTGTTGGGCATCCCTTGTTTCTGACCACTCTGGCTAACTCACTCTTTCTTTCAAACCTGACAGTCTCATCGCGCGGAGGTTCATCAACGCATTCATTCGAGATACTTTACCCTATATCGTCGTCGGTTCTTTCCCAATGCCCGACCTCAACTACCCCTCCCTGCCCTCGGAGGGCTTCTTTGGTACCGAACAGAACCACCAGCAGTATTCGACAGAGACGAAGCACGAGGTCGCCTTTGGCACTGAACAGAACCACCAGCAGTATTCGACACAGACGATGCATGACTTCAGCAGTCCAGCCGTAGCGAATCAATATCTTTTGCCAACTCATGAGATCAATGCTCTCTCTCCGTCAGCCCCAATGCCCGACCTCAACTACCCCTACCCGCCCTCGGAGGGGTTCTTTGGCACCGAACAGAACCACCAGCAGTATTCGACACAGACGATGCATGACTTCAGCAGTTCAGTCGTAGCAAATCGTCATCCACGTCTGCGTAGTTCTGTCTCGGCGAAACGCAAACCATCTCTACCCAAAAAGAAGCAGGTGCCGATAAAAGATGAAATCTACAACGCTTTGAAGGATGCCCCTCGCCACGCTAGGACTGTCAAAGAAATCAACGACTGGATTGCCGACAATACTAAAGCTCGCCCGTGCAAAACTACCGTATCATACAGTCTCAACTTCAACCTCGTGAGTTTTCGCCTCCTTTACACATGGGATAGCAAGAGCTGATTAGGGGCACAGAATGTTTTCAAGCCCGTGAACGGAGAGTGGGTCCTCACGGAGGCGGCCTGCCGCAATGGCTGGGAGAGCATCAAGCAACGGGATGCCACATTGCTGGCAGACCAAAAGGCATGCGAGCACTACTATAAGATAAGCTCGCGTCTGCCGCGGGGACCCCCACGAAAACAGCCACGGTGACCAAAGCATCCGATGAGCATGCCCAATCTTCTAGTAGGCTCAGCCCCATCTTACCGACAGCAGTAGAAGGAGAAAAGCAGCAAACATCCAATCGACCTGTCCTGGTCCATTCTCATGACTCTTCCACTGTATTTTTGTGCGCAAACTTGGGGTTGGTGTGATATTACATGTAGGAATGTACACTTGCAGAGAGAGACATCAAGCTTGGGAAAGCAACAAGTCAAAGTCCCACGGTTTTGTGTATCAGCGGTACATCTCGGAGCCAAGAGACTGCCGGACACCATGAGTCCCATGTCTAGCTTTCAGTTCAGAAGCCTGCGGTGTCTCTAGGGAGTGCTCCCAGCCGAATGTCTGCGGCGGGACCTCCACGGCAAGCGCAGTCAAACAGTGCTTCGCCCAGCAGCCAGACACAGAGGGATGGCCGCTGCCCATGGTCCCCAGCTCACCGGGTGTCTGCCACGAAGCAACCCTCGTCTTGGCGCCAACAGGCCGGCGACCCCCCCAACAAGGGGCTTACACCAGCTTACCTCCTTGGTTAGGCATTATTGATGGCGGATCGGCCAAGGTTAGGGGGCTGCAGCAGCCAGAGTGCAACATACTGCCAAGCTACCCTCAGCTGGTCTGCAAGGGGCCCGCTGATGGCCGGCTCTCGAGCCAATGCAAGGATGTCTGTTCTACGTGCGTTCTCGGGCCCTCAGGTTGTTTCGCCCCGATAAGCTAGTGGCAGACGCCATTACTCCGATCGACATCAATGCAAAAGAACAATTCACCGGTCTGAAGGTAGCTAGCTTATTGGTGGCCAACCTTCAGCGCGAGACCACCGTCATGCAGGCGAGCCCCGGGCATGTCACAAGAGAAGCTAAAGTGCAACGTGGCTTTGATCCACTCCATGCACCATCTAAGCTGTCGTCACGTTGGCAGAGGTTGTCACCGCGGGATTGATCCGGGCTGGGCTGGCATGGAAGCCAGCTAGCGTGCAAGCCGCGGAAGGTCTGCAGCTCTTCGGCTGCATGGGGACACTTGTGCCATGCTGACGCCTCTAGCGAGGGATGCCAGACTGGGTTTCGAGCTATTTTGCTGAGCACTCGCTGGGTTCGACTGCCCGCTGTCATTTCACTGCGCATCGAGTCTATTGCGCCTCCACCGAGTTCGCAAGGCCGAAGATGAATTATGTCCATGCACCGGGCCAGGAAATGCTCAGCACCAGGGACGTGCACGCGCGAGATCGTGTTGTGCAAGCTTGAAACACGGACGCGTAGTGCATCATCGCGACTGGCCTGTACATATTGCATGTCTTGTTAAGGAAGCGAGCTACAGGGGGACTGCACCTGGCCCACACGGCCCCGCACGCTCCGTACAGCCGCCCTACTTTCCGCCTCGGAGGATTCGCGCCGACGCCGGCTGGGCCGACCGCCCGGTGCAGGCGGCCGAGGACTCGGCGACGCCGACATCTCTCCCCTCATAAGTAGTATACTGAAGCCTCGGCGACCTTCCTTCAGCCTCCACGGGTGTATGCTGCCTAGCAATTAAAGCCAGCATCAGAGACGCCATCGCCAGGTCTCTCACGAGGTGCACCGGCGTGTTGCCTATTCGTGAAGGATCTCGGCTACGGAATCGGTGCCTGGAGGTTCGAGAGGCTTGACCGGGAGGAAGCGTCGTTCGGCTCACGTCTGCGTTCGGCTGTTAGCTGGAGCTGGATAGTCGATCGTGGAAACCTCGCCGCGGACTGACCTGGCCCTGACCATGCAGCCTTAGAGCCGCAACGATGACAAGAGCTTGAACGCATGGCCGGGGATAACTCGCGCTGCACCCCGCATCCGCATTTCCAAACCACCATCGGAGAAGCTGGGACACCTTGACGGCAGTACCGTGGCAGCCGAAATCTCGTCATTCTGTCGAAGTAGGCGCGCCAGGAATGCACACTTGAGCCCGCACGCCACAACGATGGACTAGCTCCCGCCTCGAGGCTCTTCGTCGAGGTCTCGATTGTGGTTGCGGTGTCTGTCGCTGACCACACCGGCTGCTCTTCGTCTCTGTACCACGTTAGCACTCGTGTTGTACAGCGCCGTAGCTTGAGAAACCCACGGCATGCGGGGGTGTCGCGCCGCCTGAGCCTTTTCAGCACCAGTTGCAGCAGTGTACCAGAAGCCCCTCGCGAGCATGGCTCTCCAGATCTTGCAGGCTCTGTGGAAATTCTGCATCATCTTCTCGCACGTTGCTTGAAATCCCGACAGCTCGCGACCAAAGGTGAAGGCAAGGTTGTGGTCGCCCATGTGCGGCAGCAATAGCCCGAACCCGAGCACTTGACATCCTCCCCAAGCGAAACGCCATACCGCCGTGCGCGCCTGGAAGGCTGTGAAGGCGTCCTGCATCGCTTCCGCACCAGGGTCGCCTGCTTCCCTTCTCGGTGTCAGTTTACTGTGAGCGAATGAGCGGTATGTGCGTACGTTGCATCGTCCCTCATTTCTTTGGCACCTTGCGTACATACGGCGCGCGGAGAGAAGACCAAGTAGAACCCGGAGGCGAGCACCGCAGCGACGAAAGTACTAGCTAGTACAGCATACAGAAGCCCCATCTGCTTTTCAAGGTTCATCGCGCTCATCGCAATGATCGACGGCGCTTTCAGCAGACAGCTCTTGAGGAAGGCGTTGGGCGCGTCGGACTTTCTGATGCCTCGCCGTGTTTTCTCCGCAGGGCCGGCCATCTTCTTCAGGGCCTCAAAGGACATGGAGTCCAAGCAAGGCTGAACTTCATGATCCCACACGAGCTCCAAGAAGTGAGGAATAGCGATGGTAACGATCTTGTCCCAGACCTCGTCGATTGATGTGTAACGTCGGAGGGCAAAAGGGAGGAAATGGCCTGTAATGCAGATGGTGAGAGCCAGCAGGAAGCGAACCAGAGCCGGCGCCTTCACCCAAGTCAGCTGGCGGCTGTGCTCCACCTGCCTCGCTAGTAGAGGGTCAGTTTCGTTTGCTGAAGAATCCATGAGGCAACCATGTCGTCCGCGGACCACCAGGGCCTTGGCCGGGGGTGCTCCCTTTTTAGCTCACCGACGAAAGGCGTTACGACGGCAGCACATAGGTCCGTCTGCATGTGGCAGCATCCCGCGTCCGAAGGTAGGAGGTTGCAGTTACGTGCGCAACACTTGCATATTGGCACGACGTGCATTAAAACGAATACAGAGTGTATGGTGCTATACAAGAGTGGAATGAGATACGACCAGCTCCTCCTCTGTCTCCGCCCGCGTGATGTATTCCTCCCACCGCCTCACCCATTGGAACCGTGTTAGTGTTACCTCTTCACTTTCTTCCCATAAACCAGCCGCAGACAAATTGAGTACTCTTCGCAAGATCTTCGAGTTTTTCGTCGCCTGCACAATGATCGCGCTCTCAGGCTCCATGGGCAACAAGCCTATTGCCCTCCAGAGATCCAACTGTTCCAGTCAGCCAAGAACTGGGTCACCGACAGTAAACTCACTATTGCTTCTTCCAGTTCCATACATTCACCAACGCCGTCGAGTAGCCGGTGTAGGTGCCTCACGCGGACCCGGAGATCCATCCACACCATTCGCTCCTGGCTAGACTGGAGGTTCAACTCCAGCACCCTCTGAAACCTGTTGAGCCATTTTTGGTGAGAATCTCGGCGTTGGAGAAGTTTGATGCAACGCTTTGCCAGGCCTCTGGATTCGTTTTCCGGAACACCCCAATACTCGAGGAGCATGATAACGAGCCTTTGGGCTTCCGAAGGGCCTGCTTTTCTCCACGAGGTATGACGCAAAGGTTTGAGAGACTGTTTGGGCGAGGGATTGCAACGCCTTCTCTTGCCGGCGAGTCTCCTTTTCCGAGCGATGGCCATGCTGATGATCTGGTTCGCGCACGATTTGCGATCTCTTGCAGGAAGGCAACCACCCATGGTATGCATGGGTCCTGCAGTTATATCTCTGGAGGGTCTGGGGCCCCGCTGACCGGCCCGTGGGTACGAATCCCTGGATGTCTTGGTGGGGAAGGGGCACTCAGACCGGTGTGATGGGAATGTGCTGAGCTTCATGCGCCTTGCCGCACACCATCACGGACGCGAGACTAGCCCAGGCGACCGAGTAGTCTACACATCTAGGCCTGATCAGCGACCTGATACGAGGGGAGGAAAACCCACGAAACATGGAGATCGGTTGAATTAGAATATGACCATAAAGACCTAATAGGAAATGGCAATTGTCACGGTCCAGCCTTTTCCCAGTGGCTGCGGGATCCCAGACGGCCAGTTCGGTTTCTCTGGTGGTTGACATTCAGAGCATTGAACATCCCCTCGATAATCGTAGCCTGTGATGTTCAAAGGGCACCTGAGCTTCGTTCTCCTGTATTTGGCACACCATTCGCGCGCAATCCATCGCATGTGACCGCAGCTGAATTCTTGCTGGCTCCATTTGCACATGGTATCAAGCCTTACAGTAATTAGTCGAGCCCGTCAGTAACACCGGTGTGTGCACCTACTTTGTTCAGGGTCGAGAATAGAGCAGGAGCTGCAAGCAGATGGGGGAAGGGGATGAGAAGGACGCTCAGCGATGATGATGGCGAGGCTGCCCAACAAATGATGCATGCCAGGGCCCTTCGGCCTCCTGTTCACACCCGCGACTGCTCTATCTAGGCTCTAGTTGACGTGACCTCAGCTCCGACACAACGGTGATGCCGGGCTACTGCCTCCGCGGGTGTCTCGGAGGATGACCCTGCAACATAATTGTGACACCAGACGGGTGACTAGATGCGGCCCTGCCATTCTCATCGAATCAGACGCATAACTGAGGGCTAAGTCAAGGCTGGTCGAGGCTAAAGTCTGATTGCTTTTCGGGCAATCTTGTCATGAGACCGGCAGCGGTCCATCACATTTGGGTGGGAAGCATGGGGTGAGGTCGAATCACCGATGTGATCGATGGCTCAACCCCAGAAGGTGCATTGCAGGGAGCGCTCCAAATTACGAATCAGCCGTCCTTGGCGTCAGTGCGATCAGTCTTTAGTCCATGTCCGAGCTTTGCAGGCAATGAAAATCGCGCCATGCCCATCTCGGCCAAATCTCATGTCATGACATGAGATTCGTCCACAAGCGGTTAGGCGCTGTTCGGCCTCTGGACTACATGCCCAGGCAAGGCCAGACTGTGGCTCGACGCACGAGTAGGCGATACGCTACCATCATGAGCGCGGACAGAACTGGAGAGCTACTGGAGCAGCTTGACGCTTTCTATGAGACTGCGAAGGCGCAAATCAATTCAGAGTCCATCTCCGAAGATCCTTTGCTAGAGGTGCGGCACTTGACCCAACTATCCTGCCATTGCTGACGACTTCAAGCTCATTGCTCGGTACATTCCGATTTTGTCGACCTCACAACGCACCCGTTGCGCAAACGCCATTCTTGGATCGGGTCCTAAAGAGGACGGCGCGTCAAAAGCCAAGGTCGCGCAAGAGACAACATCCTCAACTCTGATACAAGTAAATGAACCCTTAGAGACAATCAGAACATGGGAAGAGCGTCCGAAAGCTTTCTTCGACCACGAGTCAATCCATTTCAATAACAACCACTCCTCCTGTCTGGTCCTTTACCTTCAAAATGTCGAACTCTCGAGCGGGCTCAATGTGCTCAGGCGGAGAATTTGCCTCTTGGTAGTCAGCCGGTACAGAGATGCTTGGGGCAAGGCTTCATGGACGGAATTCTCCCGGTATTTGACGAAGGATGGCGAGAACCTCATATCAGCAGACAAATGCATGTCTTGGTGCCGAGAGGGAAAGACATACGACTTGTTTGTGGAGGAATTCGGCTTGGGAATATTGTTCGTACTTCCTCGCTGGTCGAGTAGAACGTTAGTACCCCCGGCTACCTCACGATTTATTGAACTGACGTTAATACAGATACGTGCGACTATCCAAAAACCGAAAAGACCCGAAGTTCCGCAACCATGTTGTTTCTCTTAACCGTCAAAACGCTCGTGCTGCTGCGGCCCAGTTCAATGCGGTGGTACAAGCTCTGTACTTGTATGCTGAGCAACAGACGCGTGCTGGCATGGCAAGTCGTAGTTTGGACGAGAACACGATCGTACCGAAGCGAAAGTCAGCAAGCCCCCACCGAAGAAGACTACGTTCTACGAACCCTGACAACAGGCTGGGAATCGCCATGTCCCCGTACCTTGGATATCTGTCACCCGGCGTGGGCACAAGCACGACGCCGGCCCCAGAAGACTCAAGGACCATTCCTGCCCCGGCTGTGCCCCTGTGGCAAGACGCGATCTCTGATCACTCACCTGCATTAGAAGGTTACAGAAACAGCGAGGCAGGAGATGATCGTTCCACTACCATCGAGACGCGACTGGAATCCGAAGAGCAGGCCACGTTTTCTTTGCGCACGCTGAACAATGACCAGATACAGCCCGACGACAGGTCATTGGAAACTCAAGCTGGTCTTCCAGCCGAGTTCAATATACTGTACTCCGGCGTAAGCTTCATCCCTGCTCTGCCGTAAAGCCGCCTCTGAGCTAACTAACACTGAGGCAGTCCCACAATGAACAAATGACAAGCCACGGTCGAATCACCGAAAAAGGAGGCCGAGACATAGCTTCCTCACAAGTGTCTTCGACTATTGCATGTGATGGCCAGAATCCTGGTACGCCAGACAATCGCTTCTCGGAGAATGCCAATCCACACGCCATGCTCATGCCTCCTTTGGATCAGGACCCAAGACAGCAGGCTGCCAAGGGACTCATTGCATTGAACTCGGGAATCTCGAGACTGCCGGAGACTTCCTACTCGTCACCGTACACGTCTCTGAGAATGGGAGACGTGGAGACCGTGGTTTCCATGCGCCAGGTCGACGCCAACGCGACATCTCCGGGGTCGGCAAACTGGGAAGCGTTCGGCAACTGCGACTCATTCTTTGAATCCCCGCCGTCTGGTTGGTATTTCAGCTTGGAGGTTTGAGTGTTTTAAACAAACAGAAGAAAGCAGCGAGTAGGGTCCTGCTCTCGGCTGGGAGATTTGTATTGTATTGAAGCTCGACAATACAGAGCGATTATTCGCCGTCTACTTTGGCACCCCCTCCCTCTGATAGTATGCGGTGCATGAACGACACCACACACAGACCTTCTTTACCAGCTTGGAGCTTCTCCTTTCTGCCGAGGATGATGATGTCGCCAACACGCCACTCGTTAGGAGGGTCTTTTACCAAAGTATGATTGGTTGTCTCAATCGGTCGCGACTCTTCTTGCGACACTACGCCTTGCGTGCTGAGATGCGGAATGAGAATGAACACCAATATTCTGGTATCCTGGACAGGGAAATGAGCATCCTCGAGATAAAATATCTGAGGCCCAAGGTGGATCTCTGTGTCGACGCGTAGATTATTATCTTGCACCCAATCCTTGACTTGGCTAGCCTTGACTTGGTCAACACCAGCACTGCACCAAGTGAAAACTTCGATTCTACCTTTTCATCGTATAGGGCTTGAGCAAGCTCAAAGGCCTCCTTTGGCGTGAGTTTCATGCCCAACCTCCAAACGCCTTTGCCTTCGTGGTCAGCCAGCGGCTCCAAATCAGTAGGATCGAAGCGGACTTTCTCCGCGAGCTGCCGAAAGCCTGGATCGCGGATGAAGAGCATGCTGTGACCCTCGGGGTATGTCATGTTCGATGACTCGAAAACTGATCTGCACTTGGAGGTCGTTCAGACCTAGTGGCCTGACGGCGGCGGGGTATCGGAACAAAAGTCGAAGTCACGTGACGTGAACCCCGCCTGTTAAATTGGTGCCTACTGAATTGAACCTATGCTGCCATCACGACAACTGGACACCGAGAGAAAGTAATCAATCAAGCCTCGTTACCGTACTAGGCACCTGGTTCTCATTGTGTAGATAGATGAGCGGGATGCCGCCGGGGTCGGAACAAACATGGGGCTGGGTTGGACAGATGCTCCCTAGAGCCATCATCCAATGCTTATTTGAGGACCATGTTTTTCGTGTATTCAGGGGGACCCCTTTCCATCACCTCAGTCTTTTCAGAGTCATTATTCTCCGAGTCTTGAGGCGGCCCTCCCACCGTGCCATTCTTGTTAGGGGCTGGCCCCGACTGCTTTTTCGAGCCCGACGTGTTTGCCTGCTCGTCCGGCATGATGTCAGGATGGACCAACTTTGAATAAAGCAGAGGTTTTGGTAGGTTCTGCAGGGTGTTAGATAGGATCTTTGGCAGAAAGATACGCCGGATCGGAGAAGGAAGGCCGAGCCACTGAACACTTGTGAAGAATGGAAAAGTTCTCGCGGTACCTGAAGAGAGATGTCGAGTTCAGATACAGCAAATGGGGCCGTAGTCGATTGTTTTGCCGACCTAAAGAGCCTGCTCTACTGGATGTGGTGAATGAGCTGGTAATTGGACGAGTCTGATGAAGAAGAGGACCGGCAAAGACGAGCATGATCTCAAGAGCACCTTCGAGAAAGAGGAGTACTTATGATTCTCAATACCATGGTCTAAGTCGCGCTGTCCGTCATCTGGTGGTGGCTTATGGCTGGATGCGGCTCGACTGATGCCAGCCTGCGGCCGCGAACCTACATTACTGGAGAGTTACTGCTGGATACTAGAATGCGGTGATCACGTCGGCAACCCATTCTGCAGCCCATCTTGGCCAGCAGTGGAACTCCAGACTCGATATACGCTGTCCAATAAATGATGCTTAACAGGGCCCTTCAGCGTCTTGCCCGCGGTCAGCGGCCGGTCCAACCCGCATCAAGACGAGGCAGACGCTACCCTAGGCCCGGTACGATTATGATGCCGACTGAATTTCTTCTCAGAGGGTATGCCACCTACCATAATAAATCCATTTCCTATAAGGGACGCCACGAATTTTCTTATCGTTATGGCGATACGCCGTGACAGCGTCATTGAGTAGGGATTCCAGTCCATAGCACTCTGTAAGATCGTAGTCAATATTAAGCACGCTCTCAAGACAGGCCCGACGTTCTTGGCCACAAGAGCCATGGAGTTCAGTCCTCACCACAGGGCTAGCTCCTTCGCCATGGTGCATGAAGCTGCTTCGGAAGCTTCTTTGAAAGGCCTGGTTGAGTCCTGTACGACCCGAGACGTACCTCCAACAGGTCGCTCCTTGAGACGTTGTTAGTGGAATTGGGCCCCGTAATTTGGCCCTCAGTAAGAAGAACACAGTGACATTAAAGCACTTGGCCAATCAGAGAGTAAAGTTCTATTAACCCCGGTAGCATTGAATATCAATAGGAGGATCACACATTGTGCCCCGTGCGACAGACGTAATGGAGGGGATCGCAAAGCGTGCCCCCTGCGACAGACGTAATGGAGGGGATCGTAAAACTTGCCCCCTGCGACAGACGTAATGGGGGGGATCGCAAAGCGTGCCCCCTGCGACAGACGTAATGGAGGGGATCGTAAAACTTGCCCCCTGCGACAGACGTAATGGAGGGGATCGCAAAGCGTGCCCCCTGCGACAGACGTAATGGAGGGGATCGTAAAACTTGCCCCCTGCGACGGACGTAGTGGAGGGGATCGCAAAGCGTGCCCCCTGCGACTGACGTAATGGAGGGGATCGTAAAACTTGCCCCCCTGCGACAGACGTAGTGGAGGCGATCACAAGGCTGCGATAAGATCGAGGAGCGTTGAAGGAGATCCTCGGCGGCCGAACATGGTGACGTAGATATTTTGGTGCTGGAGCGGGTAGCGCTGGCCCTTACTAATGAGGCTTTCAGTAAAAATGGGTCTTGTCGCCAATGGGTGGGTAAACCTCCGCACAACGGAGAGTCCGGAATATCCTTTCCCCGAAACGAGGCGACCCCGCAGCAAGTGATCAAGGCCGTCATGTTCATGAGGGGTAAATCAACTTTTGTCACCCAACAAAGCATCCCTATCTCCCAACTTTGGAAAGCTTTCATGGAATTCTCTGTGGAGGACGCGGTAAAGCTCCTCGATGAGAATGGATTCGTCGATCTGAAAGACTCGACAATAGGGGAGTATCTGCGGCAGCTGGAAGAAAGAAAATTCCCCTTCAACTCGGAATATGGTCTCGATTTTTGCAAGGAACGAGTTCTCGATAACGAAGTAAGTACGACAGCACCTTGTCACGGCAGCAATTTAACACCTTTCCAGCATATCAGGTCCATCATCGAAAGCGTCCTTGGAAGGTGCACCTTCGTGCACTGGCTGAGATATATGGCAAACCCTGGGCATATCGTGAGCTTCGTGAAGGGTGGTCCAGACGCTGGTCGGCGCTCCCTGCTCGTTCAACTATTGGCCGGAGGATCGGAAGTGGAATACTACGGTGGCTCGCACCTTCACAGCATGCCCAAGAAGTCGGGTGAACGGTTGCTATGGGAGAATCAGCCATCTGCGCTTGCTGAAGTCGGCTGTGTAGCCACACCGAAGAGTTTTCTCAACAGTGGCATGTAAGTCATCCCTTTGTAACCCATTCACATATACTAATTCACGCAGAGTTATTCTCGATTCCCGAGTTGATTACGAGATTAAAGCAGGATATGCGATCATTTTTGAGTTTATGATGGATGATATCAACACGAAATGGCCCAAATTGAAGATCCCAGCTGAGTTGGCGCCGAAGGTTTCTGGCATGCAGAGTGAACTCATTAAGGTGAACTACGTAATTGATCCAAAACAATAAAATGCGAAGCTATCACGTTCGGCAGTTGATCAGGCCCCCGCTTCGTGTGACCAGCCTAACCAGTTGATTTCGTTGTGAACTGGAGCATAGTAATCGACGAAGTTCTCCACCGGCTCCATGGTCGCGAACTCCCCCCCTGCTTCTCTCAGCATAGCTTGTAACGGGTCATCAGCGCTCTGGGCTGCAGCAGTTAAGGCCGATGATGGCATGTTGAATGCAGCTAATCTGATGTTAGCTCGGGCGAGATAGACGGAGAGAGACAGTACCATGCTGAAGATCGCTGTCTACAGGATCAAGGTGAGTCAATTTGGCCCTTTTTGACGGTCCAGCACACTCGCTTGTCGGCTCTCTTGTTCGTTTCTCCTTCTCCGCCAGATCAAGCTGTTTATCGACACGCTCGACCATAGCACTACGCCTCTGCGCCATATAGGAGGCCTGATGGACATCCATTTTCGACGAGTCGGGGTTATGTGCCAGAAACGCGCTCGCCGACACGAAGCGCCGAGCGCAGCATTGACATACTTCGTCACATTCGACGTCTGCGGCTTCGTCAAGATCTTGCTAAACGGGAGAAGAAGCGACAAATTTACGCGTGCGAAAGTGTCTTCGAAGTTCCTTGCGTTGGGAAAATGCGTCAGGTCGTGCGCAGCCAGGACATAGACGTCCCTGGATCGTTGCTGAAACTCCGACGCCATTCTTAATGCTTTGGGGTTCCGCTGCCGAGTGAACACCGCATCCTTCCAATGCGGCAGTTATGATTGCTCTGGACTTCTCGAGTGCGACTTTCAAGCGCTAAATCGTATTAATACCTGCATCTTAATGCTCCCGGGCGCTAACCTCTTGATCATCAAGATGAGCAACGAAATCGTCGCTTGTCCGGAAAGTCGCAGAACACGAACATTGCAGACGACCGTCCATGTTGAATCAGATGTGGAGACTGGCGCAATCGGTGTTTCTGGGAGCGATGAACAAATATGTAGCTCCGGACCAAATGTCGGCATCATAGTTAATCCGACCAA
The DNA here is from genome assembly GCA_002851775.1 of Verticillium isaacii. Lineage (NCBI taxonomy): Eukaryota > Fungi > Ascomycota > Sordariomycetes > Glomerellales > Plectosphaerellaceae > Verticillium > Verticillium isaacii. The sequence continues at coordinate 652,197 of NMXN01000007.1, read as the reverse complement.
CCTAGAATCATAACCAATCAACGACCGTGCGTGACCATGAGCTACAATTGGTCGGTTGTGTTGGAGGCAAACCTGATCAGCATAAATGCCTCTGGCGCTCCATGAGACTTCCATCTTGTAACCGTCACACTACTCAATCAACATCTTGCTCGTACCAAAACTCCGTTTACCAAAGCCAGAGTCAGAAGATGGGACCCTGCGAAACCTGTGCCCACGTCAAGGGAATATGCCCTACATGTGGGAATGACAATTCTTCTCGGGATACTTGAGCATCCCCTGCCGGGTAAGCATAGCCAGCACCTGCGTGTTTTTGGTTTCTTTTCCCACTATCATTTGCTTGCTAACCTACAGTGAAGAGGACCGAACCTGTTCTTGGATGAATTTTGCGAGGTTTGGGGAGATAGTATTGTTTTGATGGTTGTGCCCATTCAGACTGAAGGTTGAGCACGTCCGTCTGCGTACATAATCTAGTGCTTCATGTGTTTGTTTGGCGTTTCGTTCACCGGGGTTTCCGTGAGGGTATCTGATGTTGTTGGTGTTGCATAGCCTTCAAGCCAGAGTGTGGTCATCAAATGCCGTCGGAGTGCAATGAAAGTGAGTGGAGTTGTTTCTCGTAGGCAAAATCTTGTGCTTCACGGTCCGTTGTTGCCCGAGGCTTCATGGATCACATGCCCACACTTCCCCACACATGCTGCAATATTGTTGGTTCCCAACATCATGATCATGGAGGATTGGTCGGGATCCGCGTGCACAAGCCACCCGCTTTTTATTAGGCCACCAAGGTGCTAGGAAAAGGAGGGGTCTACTCTCATCCGCTCGTCAGCACACAGCCGATGGATCGAGTCCAGCTTCCTTTTGTCCGCCTCACAAACCACCTACACTACGGGTCAAGTGTAATTAGTAATCAAAATGCGATCGTTTCAACGATTAGTGGCAGTATCCCTACGAAAATCGATCTGGCTGATCTCTGTTGCGTCAGCTCCGAGGAGGGGTCAGTCAATCAGGTAGGGTGGTGTGTGGCACCTGTTCTCACCAGCTTGGGCACCAATGCTTGCGTCAGGCGTCAAGGGTCGTGTAAATAGTTTGGCGAGAAGAGAAAGTCATCGCGACGAGTGTCTGTGCATGAAGAGAGGCTGTGGACGCTGGCAAGACGACAGGTTATTGGAGGCAAATTCCAAACCGCAGCGTGGAAGGACAACCAAGAATGGGAGGGGCTCCGCATGAACCATTCTCCGGCTCGAAGCTCGAATCATTAAGGACAAGAGGCTTACTAAGCCGGACTTCGGTCCTCATCGGCTTGGGACGGCCCCTCATGGGGGGCTTGTGACGCTTGTGATCGGCTGATAACCATTAGTGGGCCCTTGCCCGTGTGGGCGCCCACCGACTGAAATATCAGCCCACGGGCGCCCCGCCTAGTGCTTGATGTTACAATTGCGCTTGAGGCCGCTGCGCAGCCAGGCTATTCTGGACTCTGTGGTACCGTGGGGGATCGACCGTCTAGAGAGCCGCGCTTTTGGCGGTTCCACTATAAGCTGTCGGACGCACGGGCGCAGGCGACCCTTCGCTCGGCGAGATAGCAGTTCCCCACGGCGCCTGGCTTACTCCATCTCGGCCTGGTACATGATGTATGTGCCAGCCCTGCAGGGGCGTCAGGGATCACAGCAACAGACCATTGCGCCACCTGGTTATCAACCTCGCATGGCGCTCATATCGGTCATTCCAAGCCACATTCTCCGAATCACACCGCCCGGTGATGCCATGCATTGAGGCGACAGGGGCGTACTCAAGTCCGAGCTAGCTCGCCCAATGATACCGTCAGCTCTTCCAGCCAACTAATCCATATGCTTAGGCGGGGCTGTAGATGATGTATGTTTACATCCTGGCGTGGGGAGCTGGCTAGTAGTAGACCCTCGCTAGACCAGTGAGAGTCACTTTGCGGTAATGGGAAGGCTCTTCTTCGTAAGGATGGCAAACGACCTGAGTGTTGTGCCAGTCGCTGGTGCCTGCTCCTGTAGCCGCAGGTCAACAACCCTCGCTGCGAGGCGCCTAAGACTCGGCCTAGATGACTGCAACATAAGCCGCATCTCCCCATTTCAGGCGCGGCCGCGGTATGTTGTACGCATGGCCCCAGCTTCAGTCATGCCGATGCTCATATTAGTGTGTCGCTGTCTGGCGGTGCATGTCGCCGAGCACAGAGCCTGGAGAGTGGCGCCGATCAGGCGGAACTCGTCTCAGGTGAGCTCTGCTGTGGCCCTGACCCTAATCCCACGACAGGGCATGTTGCCGAGAGTCCTGGGCAAAATGCATGTCGTTCAGTCAGTTTGGTGAGAAGGCTAGGAGCTCCGTAACATACCTACATGAGGAAAGGGTTAGGTGGTGCCTCGGGTTGACGGCTTCATCGACTGCGCCTGCTTACTCGCGAGATCTTCACCCGTCGTTGCTAGTCTGGTGGCTTGGGAGTGAGGCCGTCAGCTAATGACTGGACCATGCTTCATTCTCGTTGGTGGCCACCACCCCAGGCATTGACCCCTCCAGAAATAAGGAAGGAACCGGCTGTCAATGGGCCCGAGGACTTTCTTCTCCTTGGTGATGTGTCTGTTGCTAAGCCTGTCATGCTAGCCGGTGCGAACCAAAAGTCAAAGTCTCATCCAGTACATATGGAGGTGCGCAAACCTAGTCACCCTCGTTTCCCCTTCAACGCTGGCATTTGGCACCTCGAAAAGTCCCCCCCCCCCC